>VDFB02271358.1:556642635-556684296 GCA_007258455.2 Sequoia sempervirens | reverse complement strand
TAAAAGAATTAAAAAGTCAAATATTTATTAAAACCCTATTTTTAAGGAAATCGCACTTTTCAGCCTTATAGTGCATTTGCCTTGGGAATTGTGCCATTATGAGATTATTGAATTTTGAGAACTGATCAACTTTGATCTGAGCAAGAGACTTTAGGGTTTCAAGTTCGAATTCCTTGGGGAACGAGCCATCTCCACTGGAAGCAATTCAGAGGGTGTGAAATACCACTTGATTTATTGCAGCAGAGGTTTTTTCAGTTAGGAGGAATCACAGAGCTTCAGAGAATTTATTATCTTCAGATCTTTTTAGTGTTTTACATTCAGAGCACCTCCATTCATCTTGGCGCACCATTATAGAGACTCAAACATTGATTTTTGAGGAGGCCGTACATTATTCATTGCTGTTTCTGACAGGCCGTACCTGCTGTCAGGCCGTATTTCTGTCCTTGGGCCGTACTTATCAAATCAAGAGAAACGCCTCTTCCTTTGGTTTCCAGTTTGCATCAATTGTGGCGCTGGGGTTTCAGGAGGGATTGGAGATTACCAGACCAGAGGAGAAGTCTTATTTGCATGCAGCCGTACCATCACAAACCTTTTACCAGCAAGCTGCATATTCCAGGTTTTCAATAAAAATTTGTTATTTTATCATTTGCATGTTCTCAGATCTTGATTGTATTGATACCAGTTGAACAATAAAGGAAGCGCCTTCATTAGATCTTACAATTTCTATCTATTTTGGCCATTAGATATTTTATTTGAATTTATTTCTTATTTCCAAGCAAAAATCGCATTCTTTCAATTTCTTGCAAAAACTCAAAAACGTCAAAAAAATCAAAACCTTGAGAAAAACCTAAAAGCGATTCGAGAAAGCGGAGATTTTGGGAAACTAGGGTTTCATACCGTTGCAAACCTTTATGCCTCTTGCATTGTTTGCCTAGCCCAGAGAGGTCTTTTTCTACCAAGTACAATATCGGTAGGCCCATCAGTAGGTTCCAAGGGCTCAACAGGATCATCATCTTCTTTCGGTTCTGAAGCCTCCCTCTAAATCTCAGGAGCATGGTCAACTTCCATATCCTAAGGAGACTCTTCATTATCAATCTCCATATGAGTGCCCTTGGATCTTTTGAATGCAACATCTTCTTCAAATGTGACATCTCTACTGATCTCGATCAGCTTTTGGCCTGGAATGTAGATTTTGTAGGCTTTTGATGTTTCACTGTAACCTACAAAAATCCCCTTCTTGCCAGAAGGCTCCAACTTTGTCCTCTTTTCCTTCGGTAGATGAACATATATAGGACATCCAAAGATCCTCAAATGACTCACGTTTGGCTTCTTCCTAGTAAAAGCTTCTTCAGGAGTCATGTTTTCCAGGATTCGGTGACTTCTATTATGAACATAGACTGCTGTCCTAGATGCTTCCGCCCAAAGGAAGGTTTGCAAATCTTGGTCATGAATCATGGCTTTGGTTGCTTCCACAATAGATTTGTTCTTCCTTTCAGCAACTCCGTTCTGTTGAGGATTATAAGGAACACTGAACTCCCTCTTAATCCCAGCTTCAATGCAAAAGTTCTGAAAGCTGTCGGAAGTGTACTCTCCTCCATTATTGGATCTCAGGACTTTGATCCTCTTCCCGGACAAATTTTCCCCCTGAGCTTTGAACTCCTTGAACCTTTCTAATACCTCAGATTCTTTAGATTTCAAGAAATAAATCCAAGTCTTTCTAGAGTAGTCATCAACAAAAATAATGTAATACAAGAAACCACTCGAAGAAGCAACAGACATTGGACCACATAAATCAGAATGAATGAGATCTAGAATACATTTGGATCTACTTTCTCTACTATGAAATGGACCTTCTATATTCTTACCCAAAGCGTAGCCTCTGCAAGTACCTTCGTGCTCCTGGTTGAACTTTGGAAGGCCCGTGACCATCTTCTCCATGAAAGGTAGAGCTCGGAAGTGAAGGTGAGCCAATCTTCGATGCCAAAGGTCACAGAAGCTTGAAAAATCATGCACTAGAGCTTGAAATGGACGAGTGCATAGCCTATAGAGGCTCTCATGTCTGACTCCAATTACTCGAGCAGTCTTGAAGTTTGAGTTCTTCATCCACACAAGAACTTTGCCTTTAGAAAATGCTACTTGGTACCCCTTGTCTCCCAAGGCTGAAATAGAAACAAGGTTTCGCTTGATGCCTGGAACATATAGAACATCACTTAACTGCAGGGAGATGCTGGAATCCAAGTGGAGAGTGGAGGTCCCAATTCCTTTCACCGAGTAACTAGCATCATCTCCAATAATGACTTGTTCACTAGAGACTCTCTCCACCAAATTTGTTAGATGCTCCCTAAATCCGGTGATGTGGCGAGAGGCACCACTATCAATCAACCAAGTGTTGGTGTCGGTCGGTACATTGCTTGACAATGCTGAATAGAACAAGTATCCACATGAATCTTTCTACGGAGAGACTTCATCAACAACTGCAATGGTAGCCTGCTGCTTAGGCCTGGTTGGACATTCTTTAGCAAAGTGACCATACTTGTCACATCTAAAGCATTGGACTTTGGAGAGGTCCCTCTTCTTCTTGAATGCAGGAGCACCATCAGCACCTTTATCTCTATTCCTCTTGAAATATCCTTTCTTCCCATCTTTGCCTTTCTTCTTTGAGGATTGAGAGGCGAGAACATGAATGTCTTCATTAGTAGAGCTTTGACAAATTCCTCTAACAGCCAATCTACACTCCTCTTGAATGCAATCCGCCCTCAATCGATCAAACTTGGGAAGCTTCGATCTTGCACTGATTCCTTGAATGTAAGACTCCCAAGATGAAGGGAGACCTTAAGAGCAGGCATGATCAAGTCCTTGTCATCTATCACATGACCAATTGTAGAGAGTTGATCTCTCAACTCCGAAATCTTCATGAAGTAAGCAATAACCGTTTCTCCTTTCGCCATCTTCACATGATGGAATTGTTGCTTCAGTGCAACTGCCCGGCTTGTGTTGTTGATTTCGTACATCTCCTCCAAGGTTTTGAACATTTCTCTTGCCGTTTTCAACTTGGAGACAAAAGGAACAATATGATCCTTCACAGAATCAACTAACATCTTCTTTGCCTTGATATCTTTCTTCCTCCATTGAACCTTCTCTTCCTCATCCGTAGGCTCGGGGACTTTGCTCTCTACAAACTTAGCCAATTCATTTTCTTCTAAGGTGAACATAATTTTGAATCTCCATGATGTAAAATTTGATGCTCCCTCGAGTCTATCCTCAATCTTAAGATCGTTCACCATCTTGACAAAGAGATAGAAGTAATCAACGATGAGAAAGAGAATAAAGAGTATCGCTGTAATACAAAATCTGATCAAGATCTTCTTCAAACCCGCTCTAATACCATGTTAATTTTAAGATCAGATTAAAGCACAGAAATTAATTCAAAAATCAACACAATGACACAGTAGATACCCTGGGAAAACCCTCCTCTTGAGGGAGAAAAAACCCAGCAACAATATATCACTTATATATTGAATCACAACAATAATCGTCTCCTTACAAGAGGCCGATATGAAGGCCAAAATATCAGCACCAAAATATGATGCAACACAGATATGCAATGATGCAATTTGCTGATGATAACAACTCAGACTTCAACAATGTCGATCTGCTCTTGTAGATGAACTCGATATGCCTTGTAGATGAACTCGCACTTGAGATGAATAAGAATGTAATCAATCGATATCAAATGAAGTGCAACCAAGGTGTATATATACAATTCGAAGGAAGAGACGTGACTCTTCAAAATCATCATGTCGTCCTCATTCAAGAGGCATGTCTTTACAAACAAGAAGTCGGCCTCCATAGAAAATCGCGCCTCCAAGATAATCGAGCCACTTCCCATTAAACAAATATTAATCATTATTTAGCAAATGATGTGGCCATTCATAAAATCGATCTTCACCAATTAAATAGCCAATAGGCTATAATTTAATTGCTTTCTTTTATTCGATCTGTGCTGGAAGATGAGACCGACGCTGTATATGAACATCAACATAGAGACCGTGGAAACACCATGTTGGAGACAACGCTAGTATTAGGAATTTAGTGATCTGATTAATGAATGGTTTATGTTGTGTTTAGAATAGTGGTAACCAAAGGACGTGTCCCTCTATTACGAAGAGATGTCTCTCTTTAAAAAACAAAAGATATAAATAAGATAACAAAAGGTAAGGAGGATGATCATCGCTGGAGAGAACAGGGATCACTGATGGAGAATTGGAGGTTGGTTCTGATTTAAAAAGGAATCACCGTGTGGAGAGAAGATACAAGGATGGTATGTGGACAGCAAACACGTCTCTGTAAGGATTGAACACAAAACATCAATCTGAGGTAAGTACCTTCAGCCATCCAAATAAAGGATGATAATTATGTCTTTAGGAAATGCGAATTGCTACATACTGTGATGGTTTCCCGTGTGACGTCTGTCCCATATATTATTAAATTAAATATCAATTGCAGGGTATAAACAGCTTAATCTGTTATGATTGGTGAATATAATTAGTTATAACGTGATGAATGAATGCATAAAGAAAATTGACAAATACCATGTATAGATATAAATGGATATTATTTGTCAATATCACAATAATGTTGCTTACAGCAATTATTGTGCCTTCTTAAGCTATTATGACTTTACTATGAGAATAGACTTTGAGCCAAAATCCCTTTCACTAGTACCCACTGAGGATAGGAAGTTTGTCAAGGTAAAGGCTGGTAATTCGGTTAATTGATGGATGGTCCCAAGACAGGTAGGAAACCTTGAGGGAGTCCAATTGGAGACCGTTCACGCACCCTTGGCACAATAATTCTTCCATCCGCCGATGAGGTTAGGAAAGAGGAAAAGGCGAAGATCTATTCCGATCAAGAGTAATAAGTCATATCAGATTATGATGTGTTTTATGCACTAGTTGATAATGCATTTATCTTATTCTTAAAATGTTCAATCTGAACTTGATTAATTTAATTTGGATTAAGAAACTATGTGTACTTGCTTGTAATGCATAATGTGTGCAGGTCCTCAAGGTACATTACATGTGCAAAATTAAGTGTTGGTAATTACAATTTTTGTCCCTAACTTGTGCAAATTCTGTTTTTAGGACAGGAATAGCTTGAGTTTAATAAGGGGACATTACAAGTGGTATCAAAGCATCTTTCCTGCCATCCTCTATATGCTTCATGCTTCCTATGTATGTGTATTCAAGTGTATTCAAAGGTTTACCTTGTGACTTATATGTATGCTTTGTAACCTATGTTCGTGTGAATACTTTGTGTATTACGTGTATTTGTGTGTATGCTTCATACTCGTGTATACTTGATGACCTTGGGATGGTGGATGGGACCACGGCGTAGTATGGGATGCACCAAATCCCCTTCCCAATTGTCTAATAGTATACTTCATTCGAGTGTATTTGTATTTGAGTATATACTCTATGATTGTATTTTTATTTGAGTGTATACTCTGTGACTTGCAATTGTATTCAAGTGTATACTCTATGATTGTATTTGTATTTGAGTATATACTCTATGACCTATGATTGTATTTGTATTTGAGTGTATACTCTATGACTTGTGATTGTATTTGAGTGTATACTCTATGACCTTGTATTTATATTTGAGTGTATGCTCTATGACTTGTATATGTATTTGAGTGTATACTCTATGACTTTGTATTTGTCTACTTTGTGACTTTGCATCCAAGTGTATACTTCATGACGATGTATTCGAGTGTATACTCTATGACTTTATATACTCTGTGAAGTTGTATTCAAGTGCATACATTGTGACTTATATGTATTCGGGTATATTCAAGTGTATGCCTTGTGACTCATGTGTATTTGAATGTATTCAAGTGTATGTACGCCTTGTGGCTTATGTGAATTTGAGTGTATTCAAGTGTATGTCTTGTGGCTCATGTGCATTCAAGTGTATTCAAGTGTACATATACTTTGTGGCTTATGTGTATTCAAGTGTATATTTTGTGGCTTCAAGCGACTTACGTGTATTCAAGTGGATGCTTTGAAAACTACATACCTTGTGACTTGCGTGCCCTAGTGTGTATACATGTATTCATGCAACTTACAACTTACATGTATTCAGTGTGACTTCATGTACCCATACGCATACTTCATGTATCTGCAACAAGACATGTTCTTATAATTGCTTTATGCTTAAAGCCTCTGAAAATGTTAAAAATGTTGGCTGTCAAGTTGCTTAAGTTCGTTGGTTGTTTGCTTGAGCTACTTGGTTTAAAGTGATTGCTTGAGGACAAGCAATCTTGGGTAGGGAGGACTGTCATGTGCCCGAAAAATCAAGACAAGAAGATAACGAAGGGCCTATTTAAAAATATTAACCATTTGAATCATTATTGTCAAAAGACAATATTATAATTATAAATATTAAAATATAGATATAAATCATTTAAATATGATAAAATAAAATATAAATATAAAATGGCAATTACGATTAGGTTAGTATAATATCGACAAATAATATTCTAATATGAAATATAATATAAGGAATATTATACAAGTTGCCTTGAGGACCTGCTTTGCTTGCCTGGCCGACTTCCTAGCCATCGATTATATGAAAGGACTCCTGCTAAACGGAGATGACATTCCCATTCAAAGTATATGATATTTGACAACGTTGCATAGCAATGGTCGCGTTTCATATTAGAGGCCATCCTATAATCTTCAACATCGATATAAAGTGTAAAGGAAAGTTGAAGGTTGTGAGTGTCTAGAGTCCGTGGAAACACCATGTTGGAGACAACGCTAGTATTAGGAATTTAGCTATCTAATTAATGAATGGTTTATGTTGTGTTTAGAATAGTGGTAACCAAAGGACGCATCCCTCTATTACGAAGAGATGTCTCTCTTTAAAAAACAAAAGATATAAATAAGATAACAAAAGGTAAGGAGGATGATCATCGCTGGAGAGAACAGGGATCGCTGATGGAGAATTGAAGGACAGGTTGGTTCTGATTTAAAAAGGAATCACCGTGTGGAGAGAAGAAGATACGAGGATGGTATGTGGACAGCGAACACGTCTCTATAAGGATTGAACACAGAACGTCAGTCTGAGGTAAGTACCTTCAGCCGTCCAAATAAAGGATGATAATTATATCTTCAGGAAATGCGAATTGCTACATACTGTGATGGTTTCCCGTGTGACGTTTGTCCCATATATTATTAAATTAAATATCAATTGCAGGGTATAAACAGCTTAATCTATTATGATTGGTGAATATAATTAGATATAACGTGATGAATGAATGCATAAAGAAAATTAATGACATGACTATAATTGATACACACACACACACACATATATATATATATATCAATATCTTGAGATTCATATATGCTGCATAGGTGATTGACAAATACCATGTATAGATATAAATGGATATTATTTGTCAATATCACAATAATGTTGCTTACAGCAATTATTGTGCCTTCTTAAGCTATTATGACTTTACTATGAGAATAGACTTTGAGCCAAAATCCCTTTCACTAGTACCCACTGAGGATAGGAAGTTTGTCAAGGGAAAGGCTGGTAATTCGGTCAATTGATGGATGGTCCCAAGACAGGTAGGAAACCTTGAGGGAGTCCAATTGGAGACCGTTCACGCACCCTTGGCACAATAATTCTTCCATTTGCCGATGAGGTTAGGAAAGAGGAAAAGGCGAAGATCTATTCCGATCAAGAGTAATAAGTCATATCAGATTATGATGTGTTTTATGCACTAGATGATAATGCATTTATCTTATTCTTAAAATGTTCAATCTGAACTTGATTAATTTAATTTGGATTAAGAAACTATGTGTACTTGTTTGTAATGCATAATGTGTGCAAGTCCTCAAGGCACATTACATGTGCAAAATTAAGTGTTGGTAATTACAAATTTTTGTCCCTAACTTGTGCAAATTCTGTTTTTAGGACAGAAATAGCCTGAGTTTAATAAGGGGACATTACAGGTTTCACTTTTTCTATGTTTCATTTTGGTGAACTGAAATGAGCCCAGCTGGCTCCAACTAAACTCCTGTAGTATTTTACTTATCTTTTTGTGTTTTTTTAGTATTTTAGAGAAATTTACTAGACAGAAGAGAAGGGGTGTACAGCATATGAATGATCATAAAAGTAGAATTCATGAAATAAATGCTCAATGGGTACTATAAATCATTATTAGCAAGACATACAATGAATTTACAAACATCATACATACCCGAAGTCCTCCAGTTTATTTAAATAAGAAATGAAGAAGCTCGCCAGTCAACAATGGTGGAAAATGGCCTAAATGCACACCTGGGCTTCAGATCTAAGTTCTCCTGCAAAGTGATTGAAGCAAGTAAGCTGAAAAGGTGGGACGCCCAAAATGCAACCAAGATCCAGGCCAAAAAGGAGGCGTTTATGTTACAGAATCGATGTTGTTCTATATTAATCAAGAGGAACGAGAGTTCCTTATATAGAGTACAAGATACGATGTTTCTAAAAGAAACAATCGTTAAGTTAGAAAAAGCAACGACGAGATGACCATTACAACATAAATAGAAAGATATTATTCTAATACCCTCCCTTAATGGTCATCATTCTAACTACCCAGAGAGAACAGAAAAGGGTACCCCATTCTTCTCAGAACGTTGTTGCAACAAAAGACAAGAGCCTGCCACTGACTCTGCCACTTGAGATGAGTCTGCCACCAACCCTCCCAAAAACTGCAGAACTTCTGGAAATAACAACACCAACCGTCCAACCTGAAGTTGGAGAACTGTACCTCCCTATAACCAGAGACATACCGAGAACAGCTACTACGATTTTGAGGAAAAATCGGCAAACCCTCCACTCTTCTGCAGATGGACATGACGCCCCAAAACAGATTGCAAGAAGCCAAATGTTCAGATGTTTGCCCCAGCTGCGACCAAAAAACTGACTGCACCAAACCACGATTTTTTAGGAAAAAATCGCCAAACCCAAGATTACAAATCATTGTTTTTTCCAGAAAATACGGTAAAAAACAGAGAGCCCTCCCGAAAGACAGAAACCCTGACTAGGGTATATAGGAAAAACACTTAATTTTTTAGGAGAAAATTATAAACCCTCCTGGAATTTTAAAACCAAGAAGCCAGATTTTTTTTTCTTTACAGGACAAAAAAATAAATTTAAAAACCCAGAACATCGATTGTCGGCTGGAAAAACAGAGGGTTTGGAACCCTAGCCGCCAAAGAATAGAAGAAAGCCGCACAAAAACTGAGGCACAGAAAACGATGCACCCAGAAAAATCTAAAGGCAACCCAGTTGAGATCTTGAAAAACCCACAAGGAATATGTAATCGAAAAAAAATTCGGACATGAACTAGAGGATCAAAACCCTAGCCGAAAACGCAGAAACCCTAGGTGGCCATGGATACACTAGAAAAATGCAAAAATCTTCTGGAAAACATGGGCTGAGAAGATCTTCTAAAGCTTGGCTCAAGAACACAGAAAAGCGTGCCTAAAAACACGTCTCAGCACCCACGTAGCGAGAAGAAATCGTGTCTCAGACACGCGGGCAGAAAAGAGCAAAAAAACGCGACCAATATTTTCAGAAATCGTGGCTTTTTTTTTTGTTTACTGGAGAGCAGAAAACACAAGTCTAAAGACTCTAGTCCGAACATAGGTGACGAAATCCTGACGCGGGTAGAACACAGCCAGAGAAACCAGTCAAGACGTGAGCATCATCTGAAGAATCGGGCCCCAAAACGCGTGTTTCAGGAGGACGATGCGAGCATAGAAGGGTGCGAAGCTCACGACCGAGGATTTAAGTATCTGAAAAACGCGACCAGAAGGGTCTAAAAAAAAATCGTGGCCAGAAGACAAAAATGTGCTCTAAAGCAAATGCTCGGGAAAACGCCCAAAAAAAATCTTCAACACAAAACCACGATTTTTCCAGAAAAAAAATATTCACAAAAAAACGTGAATCAAAAACCCTTGATTTTCAAATACAAAAAACCACAAAAATAAATCTTCAAAAACTTAAAAAAATTTCTTTCGAAATTTTTTAGAAGATTAATTATGAGAAACCTGGGCTTTGATACCATGTTACAAAATCGATGTTGTTCTATATTAATCAAGAGGAACGAGAGTTCCTTATATAGAGTACAAGATACGATGTTTCTAAAAGAAACAATCGTTAAGTTAGAAAAAGAAACGACGAGATGACCATTACAACATAAATAGAAAGATATTATTCTAATAGTTTTGCCTCAAGAGAAAGCCACGCCCTTCTGGATGAACACGCCAGAACAAGCAAAATGTATGGCTTCTGGCAATTCTGAAACTCTGAAGCTAGAATGGAAGAAGATTGAAGATCCTCAACCGTTAACCCTCTCCTGCAGCTAACTACTGAATAGCAGATCAAATATAAACTGATTTGGCACAGAAGAACTTCTGATTGAAGCTCTCATCAATAGCAACCATTCGGCTGGTGTCTCACAGCCTCACAATCACAGATCCAGAGAAGATTTTTCGTCCTTCAATGGTGTTTCCTTGTAACCCTTGTCCTTAGACAAATCACAGAGAGAGTAAAATTGCAATGTCAAATGATAATAAGATCTTAGGTCGACTTGCAATTGTTTTCCTTATACTCACCAAAAAAGCACGGGATCCAAGAAGTACGGCTTTCTCATTAAAATACATTTAAATGTATTTTAATTGTTTTTCAATAGTTTGTCCCAAATAAACTTGGGCGCACTTTCTTGACTTCTTAAGTGATTTTAATATCACTTTATAAAGTAACATTTAATTACTTTATAATATATTTAAGTGGCATATAATATTATAAAGTCAATTTGACTTTATAACAATAGTCCATTTAAGTTAAATATTAATATTTAACTTAACCACAAAATATATCGTAACTGCCTCCAAACTCAGCATATTTCCGTGCCGTCAGAATCTGGCGAACACTAAACACCAAACACTCGTACTGAATCCCATAATGACAAACTCACCAAAATGGCCACTGACCCTCTAACCAGATCCCGTTAGCCTACAAGGGTCCATGAGATAGGCTAACTCAACATGCTCCTCAACTGAGCTAAAATAATGGGGACATTACATGAACCTAACATGTTAACATTATATACCTTTTGAAATTTGAGGCATTTCACCCTAGATCTAGGTTGACTCACCTTTCAGGTTGTAAGTTAGTCCTATACCTTGTCCAAATCCATCAAACCCCCACTACCATTCAAATCTCTAATGAAACACCATTTTGAAAAAGTGCCCAATCCTAGGGGTAAAATCCTAGGGTTTCACTTTTTTTATGTTTCATTTTGGTGAACCTGACATGTTAACATTATATACCTTCTGAAATTTGAGGCATTTCACCCTAGATCTAGGTTTTGCATTGAATTGTTTTGTGTTTCTCATTTAGGGTTTCATTTTTGCATTATAAAAATGCATATCATATCGCATTATAGGTTGCAATAGGGTTTGTTTCAATCATCTTAGATCAAAGCTATATTCAAATTGCATTCATTAGGTCATTAAAATCTGAAATTGTTCATTGTATTAAAATTGCATCTTCATTTAGGTCAAAAAAGTGAAAAATCGCATTATTTTATTTCAAAATTGCATCAAATCATCATTTTCAAAATTTTGCATCTTGAAATCAGTCAATTATTGCATCTTAGATCTGAAAATTGCATTAAAATATTTGTCATCTATTGTTCACACATTTGCATAATCATAAAATCGGCAAAATTGGGAAAAATATACATTGTCAAACCTATTTGTACACAAAATTGGGAACCTTAAACAGTAACAAACATAATCACACTTTGAATTTCCAGTCACCCTATCTAGGACATATCCTGCATTTTGTAGCTGAAATTTGAATCAGATATTTGTTTTTGTGTTCTCTGTAGGATTTTGCTGTCTGAGTTTTGTTTCTACATTTCAAAACTGTCATTTATTTTCAACATTGTTGCATGTTTGCATTCTTAAGTTCACAAGCATAAAATTAGCAAAATTTGGAAAACAATTCACTGTCAGAACTGTTTGCACACAGATTTGGGAACCCTAAACAGTACCCTAAACAAAAAAACTTTGAATTTTGTGAAACCTTGTCTAGCCCAGATTTTTGTGACACAACTCTCTCAATGTCCTTTGTCCAGATCTAGTGTCTGTTTTTTAATTTTGTTTACAGAACTATCTGATTTTGATCATTTGACCCATAAGGCGCAAGTAGCATCATGTTTCCTTTTCAAAGATGTGGTTTTCATAGGGTAATGCATGGCTTGTGTGATTGTAATCTCCCTACTTATGAGCACAATCTAAGGAAGCAAAATGAAATCATTGATAAGCATGTTACTCATTCTCCCAAAATCTCTCCTAACTATTAGAGTATCTTGGCGCAAGAGAATGAAATTGTTAACACATTTCTTAATATAACTTTGCCTAATCTTCATTCATCTCCCAATATCTCTCCCACCTGTGAGAATGTTTTGGTGCAAGAAGATACAATCATGGACACTCATGACAATCATAGTTGTTCTTCTCCCAATACCTCACCTTCTTGTAAAGAGGGTATCTTGGTGTTAGAGGATCCAATCATTGAGCGTCATGAGAAACCTGTTTGTTTCTCTCCCCCTACCTCTCCTACTTGGGAAGATATTGTTGGACAAGAGGATGAAATCATTGATACATTTCTTTCAAAACATAGTAAGAGGGGTTACATAGATGAAGATGATAAGGTGACCTTAGAACCCCCCTCGACAAAAGATAATCAACAAGAAGTTAAATCCATTGAGGTTATGAACGCACAATTGGCTATTAGGTCTCCTTTGATAATTGGACCTCCTAAAACTTCTTTTGGACCTCCTAAGAGTCCTCTAATCATTGGACCTCCTAAAACTCTTGTCACCTCTCATTATAGGACCTCCTAAACCTCATGGCCATATCCTAAACTTTGCAAAACAAATTACTAGTAATCATGTGTCGCGGCAACCAAGTTATCATATTGTAGCTCACACATATAACATTAGAAACAATAAGCAACCAAAACAAACTCCAACATGCATTCCATTGCCTCAACCATATCTCCTACCTGCATCTAACATTCTGCAGTGTAGTGGTAAAGAATTTGGTCTTGTTGAACAACTTTGTAACACTCCCGCTAAGATATCCTTGTGGGATTTGATTCAAACATCACCTGCTTACCATCGCATGCTTGAAAATGCTTTGCAAAATGTTGTTATCCCTCCTAGTGCGCAACCAAATGATGTGGCAACTTTGATTGAGAATATGAATTCACCTAACTTGGACATTGTCTTTCATCAAAACTAATTACCTCCCTTGGAAACACAAAGACAAAATGATGTTTTGATGATAATGGCTATTTTTAACAAGGTAGGGATTAAACGTACCCTTATTGACAATGGTTCAGGGATTAATGTTTGTAGTGTAAATCTTTTGGATAAAATTAAAGCAGACAAAACTTTAATTCAACCCATTGATTTGTCAATCAAAGGTTTTTATAACGTGGAAAGCAAGCCGCTTGGTGTGATAATGCTACCTGTTAAAGTTGGAAAGATTGTGTTGCAAACTCCCATCCATGTCATGCCCCATGACCTTTCATATAATCCTCTCTTGGGAAGACCATGGATTCATGAAATGAATGGAGTGCTTTCAAAGCTTCATTGTGCAATGAAGTACATATACAACAATAAGGTCTACACGATAAAAGTTGATCCAAAATCTGAAATTGTTTACAAATTGAAACAGGAATGAAGGATCCTCTTAGAACATTGACACCAACTGCAGAAGTGGAACCTTTACAAATTGAGGATAAAGATGAGTGTCTTTCATCAGTAACAAAGTTGTTAGACGATGACTAGGGTTCATTAGATTTCACACCTACATTCATGGGGGAGTACAAGATTATACAATCCAAATCAAAGAAAGAGAAAGAAGCCGCAATGATATCAACACATTCCATCACTAAATCACCTACAAGTTCTAGAAAAGAGGAAAACACAAATTACACATCCACTTATGATGAAGATGATCATGAGAAGCCACCTTCTTCGAAAGAAATGGAAGCCATTTATGGAAGAGATCATGAAATTTTAAAACAACTTGGCTATAATGGAGAAGGATGTGGTGTAAAAGAACAAGGCATTCGTGTTCCCATAAAGCCCAACACGCAAGAAACAACAAGAGGTCTTGCTTATTGTCCTTCAAAAACATCAAAAATCCTTTCACTTAATCAATAGCATTACTTGTTGCTCCTTGTCATGTGGTAGTTGTAGTATAATAACATACTACCATGCATGGGGGTATAGACTTGGTTTTATGCAATCATATTTCATTTCGCAAGGAGCAACATATCATAACCATCTAGGCTCATCTTTGTCCCTACACTTGGGGGGCAAGGGTTTAGGTAGCCTTGTCCTGGGTGCATTCCTTCTTGCAAAGGATCCCTTTATTTCTCCTTAAAACATCAGTGTACTTGAGGGGAGGCATATAGTCCCCCACTCATTGTTTGCATAAGAATAGTCCCTTCTTAGTGATGATAGCATACATCTCCTAGGAAGTGTGACCTTATTGATCAAAGTGTGATCTTCTTGATCTATGTGAGTGTCTCTTTGGTGGTGATATTGGGCTTGATATCCCTCAAGAGTGTGACCTTTCTTGGCATATGATATTCCCCTTAGTGGTGATGCTATGGCTAGTATTCCCTAAGGCGTGAATTTCTTTTTCCTTGACTTGTCCTCTCTTAGTGGTGATGTCATGTGTGATATTTTGTCATGTCCCCAAAATTACGATGCTAAAAACCCTAAATGTTGAAATACAAGAAGTGATTAGATAAAATGAATAACAAAATACAAATTAAAATTATAAAAAGAAATATTATTGATTTAATACTTTTATAATTACAATTATCCTAAGATAATATTGTAATTATAAATATATACAAAATTAGACAATACACAATAAACATTGACAACCTTAAAATCATTATAATCATTATAATAAATAAATGCTAAAGGGTATATACTAGCTATTGCACTTTTTGTGTGCAATTGGGTACGCCGAATTTTTGGTTGGAATAGTTATATTGTTTGAAATGGATCAATCTTAGTAAATTTGAAAAATATAATTTGATAATTAATTGCTATATGCGACAAGTGGTCATTGCAAACCTTGAGCTCTTGTTGTATTATTATTTTGAAATGCAACTTTTTTTAATTTGCATGTAATAGTGAACATATCGGTTGAGTATCAAATTGTTTTGTAATTTTGGATACAAAATTGTGTATCAACAATCTATCCAATTCTTGCTTTGCCAATCTCCACTCGCTCCTACATCGAAGGTTATAAGCAAAAATCTCAAATGGTTTGGATATTTGTTTAACACTTTTCTTGCCTTTGACATGAACAATCAAGATGGATTCAAATTATTCAATGGTTTGGTTATGGTTGAGGAGCTATGGAGGAATATTTCATAAGGGTTTGTGCCATTACTATATTTTGTGTTCCTAACTCTGATGCGGCCATTGGAGATGACGTAAGTACTATTGGTCTCGATGACATTGTAGAACCACTCTAGAAGATATTAACGGGCAAGTTGGGATATATGATTTCAAACTCACAGAATTGTAACAGCATAACAGTTAATCGCAAGGATATGTGAAGTAAAAACAATATACCATAATAGCTATGGAAATAGAAGTAGAAAAGTATGACAAAAAAAGTAACTGTGCTTGCTATCAAAATGTAGAAAAAGAACATGGTGACAAAGACATTACATTATTTATTGGAAATGGCAGGTGTATATTCCAATTTTGGAGTGAATTTAAACTATCAAAGGAAAAAGGTACATATGTCACATTTCTTGACATGGCCTAAGTTTGCATCTGATCTGGATTACCTAGTAACTCATAGATTTTGGACTAATCTTCCCTTAATATATTTATATTTTATCTAAATCTGATCTGATATTGGTTGTATAATTTCTAATCGGATCCTGTACTTATATTGATTGTTGGCTGCTCGCAAACCCTTGCTAGTGTAATAATAAAATTATATTGTTGAGTTTTATGCTGTTCTTAAATATTCAACCATAATTATTAGGAATAATCAGAAGGGGATCTGACAAACACATTTTGGGAACAATAAGCTTTCTCGACAAGGACAAAATTAACCAAGGGAAAACAATTATTTATGGTCCAATCCCAAAAATGGCCAATAAATATTGAAAACCAATGGCATTATATAGATATGCTCAACAAAATTGAACTTCAAATTGAACTTAAAAGCATAGAAAACTTAATCATCAAATTAATGATTCTCAAAGTTATCTCGATGCAAGTGCATCTTTGGGCAAAACAACAATCTTGCATCACCCAAAAACTGGTGAATTAAGAGCACAAAGCATTGGTAGACTTCATAAACGTGGGTAAGAGTGAAGTTCATGGCAGTCACTATTGTTGCAGAAAGCCATTCTTTAGCAACCATACAATGCTACAGAAAATCACTCCAAGTTGCTAGACAAGTTATTCCCAGTTGTTACAAAATTGTTGTGACTTCTGTTGAAAGCCATTCACAATTGTTGCAAAAAGCCCTCTGCCATAGTTACTCAGTTGTTGCATAAAGTCATTTCCAGCAGTTACACAACTGCTATGAAAAATCATTCATGACAGATTTTTGGTGGTCTCAATGAGGAACGGATTTAATAGTTTCCTTCAGCCTAGATGTGTGTGACTCTATCTCTTACAAAAGGACACTGTTTCATGCCAATAGCACAGTGATGTGATGATAGCTCAGTCTCCCTGTTGACCAACAAGTCTCATACTTGGAGAGCTAATGCCTAGTCAGGACAATGGAGATGTGAAAAGTCCAAGAAGAAGAGGCACATTTTCAGACAGAGGGAGCATCATAAAGATGTTGTGGAAACGTAAATGATGACACAGAAAAAACAAAACAGAAAAAGGAAAACCGAAAAAGGAAAACCGACAATTTGACTGTTCATCATTGCTTGAATGTGTCATTCCTTCTCTGGCACTTCTCTTTCATCTCTTCCCAATCGCTACCCTCCTTTGGCCTAGTTCAAAAAGATACAAGTTTCGTGTTTGGTTAGTCTCCGCCTGGTTTTCAACTGAAAACCTCTCCTCCAACTTCAAAGGCAATCAAGCAATCCAAAACACAACCCACCGAGCTCTTCCATGGCAACCGTCAAGATTCCACAGATTCGAGCAACATAGATGTCGTAACTGGTATAACGCTTGTTGGCTTCTTTGGCCTTCGCTTCCAGACATGTGAAGCGTCCAAATAATGTAAAAGGACAGTTGTTGCGAATAACAATGACAACAAATATTCACACCGCCTCGTATACATTAAAAAATGACATTCGCAGTTTTGATGTTGTCTGTTGAAAAGTCTTGCATATAAATACGTGTGACGTTGCGATGCATTACATCGTCTTGCACGTCTATGCCGAACAATCGTATGGATGTATTAGAGTTTGTGTAGGCATGTTGATTGAAATATAAAATTATTTATTTAACCTAAAAAATAGCAACACATGACATAAATAAAATGCAAATGTAAATGTTTTTATTTAATAAATTTAATAAAATAAGTACAATTATTAGAGATTGAGAGGGATATGGAGAGAAGGAGAGGGAGAGATAAAGAGAGAGAGGAGAGAGGGATAGATAGATATGGAAGAGATAAATATATATAGAGAGAGGGGGGGAGCAAGTGAGAGAGGGAGAGATAGAAAGATAGAGATGGAGATATGAAATGATATATAGAGAGATAAATATAGAGGGAGAGATGGAAGAAGAAATATGGAAAGATAGAGATAGAGAGGAAAAGAGATATAGATATAGAGGTCGAGAGAGAGAGAGAGATGTCTAGAGATAAAGGGAAATAGAGGTAGAAATGAAGATAGAGCAAGAGGAAGAGGGAGGAAGACAAATAGATAGAGGGAGAGGGAGAGAGAGAGGGAGCGGGAGAAGGAGAGATAGAGAGATATAACAGAGAGAATTAGAGAGGGAGAGAGGGAGAGGTAGGGAGAGATAGAGATATATGGGAAGAGAAAGAGAGATAAAGATATATGGGAAGAGAAAGGGAGAGAGAGGTAGAGATAGACATATATATAGGGGGATGGGGAAGGAGCGAGGGAGGGAGAGATGGGGAGAGATAAAGGGGGGAGATAGAGGGAGGGAGAGATAGAGAAGAGGGGGAGGAAGGGAGAGAGATAGGTTGAGGATGAAGAGATAGAAGAGGAGAGAGGGAGAGAGATAGGTAGAAGAGGGAGAAAAAGAAGATGGGTGAGAGAGGGAGAGAGAAATATGGGAGATACAAAGAGATATATAGAGGAAGAGGGAGAGGGAGATACAAAGAGATATAGATGGTGAGATAGAGTGATACCAAGATAGAGATATAAGGAGACATAGAGAGAGAAGGAGAGGGAGAGAGAGAGAAATAGAGAGAATCGGAGATAAATAAATAGAGAGGGAGAGAGAAATATGGGAGATAGAGAGAGGGAGAGAAGTATGGAGAGATAAAGATATATGGGAAGAGAAAGGGAGAACAAGGTAGAGATGGAGAGATAGGGGATAGGGAGGGACGGACGGACAGAGCGAGGGAGGGAGAGATGGGGAGAGATAGAGAGAGGGGGGAGATAGAGAGACGGGGGGAGAGAATGGTCAATAAGGAGGGAGGGACAAAGAGAGAGGGAGAGGTCTTATGCAATTAGTTAATCTTGACCCAATGATACATATAAGGGTCAAGTGTACATATGGGTAAGGTTCTTGATTGTTACAATCTTGTTAGAATTTAATTGGTATAACCTATTAAGGACACCTTTCAAAATACCCTCTTGGGTCTAGCTGAGCCCAAAGTGTAGGAGATACTACCCACTCTTCTCAACTGGCCTTTAATCCTCCTCAATTTGTTGATGAACCCTCGTTTTACCTTCTTCATAAATTGGTAGCCTTGAAAGTAAGAAGTTCTAGGATTTTGGACCTAACAACCTCCCTCCTCATCTCTATTGTAATGTGTATGTTTATCAAAATTATAAGAATATACACGTGCACACACATACACACTTACATAATTGACATTAAAAATAATATGATATTTTGAATAGAATTATCTCAAGGATAGTGAGGCATTAATATAATGGTTGATTAATTATGAATGCATATATTTGTTTGTTTGAATTTTTGAAAGTAAAAAAAACTTTCATACAACCTTTTTATTTTTTTTTCATTTTCATCAAATTAAATACCTTCAAAAAATGTCTTGGAATTATTTCTATGACTAAAAAAATGTCATATTTATATTCGAAAATTAATTCAATATTGAATATAAATCTTAATCAGTAACAATATATACCATAATCCTTATGCTAGTAAAGATAAGGACACACTAGAACTTGTTATGCCAATAAGTTATGATTCAAACTAGTGACCAATAAAGATAAGGACACTATAAAACTTGCTATGCCAATAAGTTATGATTCAAACTTGTGATCTACATTTTATTAATGAATGTATCAACCGACTTTGCTGCATGAACAATTCTCACATTTATTTTTAAAAATGATATTTTAACATTTGTTTTGACACTCAATATATGAAAAAATATATACATAATAAACATACATATATATTTGATGACCATAAATACTTTCGATATAAAAATAAATTATACCGTAGAAATGACCTCTATTAAAATAATACTTAAATAATTATATTCTCATACAAATATTCCTTTCACATATACATTTGAAAATTACTTGTACAAGTATTATATAAAATATAATAATTATTAAATTAAAGAATATAATATATAAAATAAGTAGTATAATTATATTATATAAAACATACATTATATATTATACGTAGGGTAAAGGATGCCATAATGTTAACACCTAAATGTGCTAATTATTAGGATCTTGGCCGTAATTTTCATTTTAATAAACATACTCTAAAACCCTCATCGAAACCTAGCTCGCCAAATTGGAGAACTGAGAAGAGTTTGGAGGGGCAGAAATCAATGCCAAAAAATTGGCAAAAAATGATGAACAACTGAGATAGCAGCGAGGAAAGCTAAAAAATACAACGAAAAATGATGAAAGGCTGAGATAGCGACGGGAACAAAAAAAAAATGATGAACAGCTGAGATTCGTTTGATGGTCATCTAAGGGAGACTGCACCGTTAGATTGCAGATTTTAGCTTTGTCTCTCTAAGATTGGATACGCTTGCTATTACTAAGTATTATTCTCTATTATGAATCCTTGTTTAATTTTGTTGAAGTGCCGCTTAAAATCCATCGTGGATTATTTAATGGTTAACCACTCAACATGAATGAGGCCACATTTTTTACTATATACGACTCCTTCCAGTGCATTCGCTTTCCATTTATTGTACACCAATATAAGTAAATTTTGACAGCAACGAAAACAAATGACCCAGATTAATTTGATCGTCTCCCATCTCTTTTTGACGTAATTGAGCCGTCGATTTGATAATTAAGCAGGGAAACCTAGGCTTCCAGTCTTTTCAGCTATGGCAGCGTACACTTTACCCAGCGTGACCCCTGCTTCTACCCAAGCTGTAGATGCCCTCGTAGCTGTGTCCTCCGTTGCGCACCCGAATCTCCCACCCGTATTGAATGGAGCACCCCACCGCCTTTTGCACTTGAATTCTGCTTTGCGGAATTCTTACCAAATGCGGCCTGCGAACAGAAGGCTCTGTGAATCGCAGGTTCTGGAGTGAATATCGGAAAAGAGAATCACATTGTAGAGCATTGGATTGAGTGGCGATGTTCATTGCTCCACCCGATCTTAGACATGATAACAAATAGTTCCTCGAAGCGTAAACGATTGCTGAGGACTTCAACAGCAACAAAACAATGCAGATTAAGCGCTGCATGATGGGAAATTGTGTTTCACCCCCTTTTTCTGTTGCTTGTATTTATAATTTTTTCCGCCATTTATGATAAGCTTAAACCATGTTATGCAGATTTATCTTATTGACTTGCGAATCGACAAACGAGTCTAATACGTATCATGTTACAGGAGGCGCTAGCCGTATCCATGATTACCTCGCAACCTGGAAGTTAGGTCACCGATCATGAGCAGGCGGCAGCGGAAAGGCGCCGCTTCTCGAAAGAAATCCACAGAGAAACCATGACGCCCAATTCGCTCGAAGTATTCAACACATGCCGGATGATCAGTGGGTGGATGTGGGAGATGACTGCACCATTACTGCGAAAGATAATTATTACCGGCGACTGGCGAGAAAGTAAAGCGGACTGGCTCAACGGCTGCGATCATTACAATAGTCTCCAGGATGATCTCAACCGTAGGGCGTAAAAAACAGTTTCGCTCACTTCATAGTAGGATACGCCAAAAATATATATATTTATGGAAAACAAAGCCTTAAGACATTCGGCATGCTGGTATATATTTCTGGAGGCGATTGTATGTCTCCCCGATATACAATCAGCTTATATAAGGATCATTCCCAACTTCCTAAGTAGCTGGCGTATTTTGTATGGGTCTGAAAAAGTAAACCATGACTTCCAACATCCCTAACGCTGGTGCAGCAAGAGACTCTAAGGTCAATGGTCTTCATACAATCAAATCACACTTATAAAGGAAGATATGGCTTGGCCTAAGAGACAGAACCACCCAATGTAGGAGTTTGGAGGTATTAGGGTGATGCGAACATCAGGAGCTGGTATAGAATATTCAACGATTCCCTTCTCATTGCTATCGAGTCTCTTTCCTTGCTATCACTATCGGGTGCTGCCTGTATGGTAGCCAACTATGTAATAGCCCATCGCTTGTCCAAGATAAACATAGCATCTCATGCCAAATATAAATTATGAATAAATTCAGATCGATCTATATAAGGCAAGGACGTGGTTCTACGAGGAGAACAAACCCGTGGATGTAGAGGTTATATACAATGCCAAGGCAAAAGCTCGATAATGTTAAAACAGCAATAAGAATTAATTAAAACAGCAGCAAGGAGAATTGGCGATCTCTAGAGATAATGATTAATCAAATAACAATAATTAACATCAAGGAAGCAACGATTAATAGATAGGTAGTCATTCTTAATGGGTAAATATAAACTAAAAGACATGATCCATCGGGTGGTCATACCCATCCAAAAGGGAGGTGTCTCTTGAAGGGACATGAGCATATAAAAAGGAAAGTAAAATGAAGAACCAGCATCGATTAGGTTAGGCAGATTTAAATATTCATTTTCAGATTTCAACAGCTCTAGAGGAGCAGCTAGTAATCATCCATGGAGGCATACACAACAATTGAATAAATCAAGGAAATAAGGGTATGAGATACAAGATAAATCAATCATCATACAAAGAACTAAAAAGACTATCTTATCCAGATTTGTATGAGAAGCTCGAAGATGCAGATCCATATGTGAAAGTGTGTGAGTAAGAAAAAGAGACGTATCACGTATACAACAGCATATGAGGAGCAGAACTTGAGAGTTTATTTGCAGATATCTATGAAGAAATTGCAGGAAGATCAAATGAGAATTTAAGGACAAACTTAATAGGAGATTTGTAACCAGATTTATTGCAGATTTATAAAAGGATTAAGAGCAGTATATATGAAGTTCGGAGAGGAAGAATAGAATACAGATTTAAGAAGGAATGGGTGATGAATATGAATTGGAAACAATCAGAGATAGAGACATGTATGCAGAAAAGCAGCAGATTGGAAATAAAGAATGATTATATATCTAGATAAATAAGAATACCAATCAAATATAAATAAAGGAATACCTATATAGACATATCATTAGAAGAGGGAATTTATATAAAATCTGAATTAGCACATTGTGGGCACAAATTAGGGTTATCCCAAAAAGGGGACATTACATATTCCCTAAGGTGTGACCTCTCATGTATTGAGCAAAGCCCCTTTGTTTTCGTAAATCATCTCTTATGGTGGTGTTGCTATAACATCCCTTGAGTTTTTAACCTTGTCCTATTGTCATTTATGCACCCCCTGAGGTGAGTTTTGTTTGTCCCCCAAGACGTTAAACCTTGTGCGCCCCCTAAGGTGAGTTTGGCATTTTTGCTCCATTTTGTTCACAAGTGTTGAACTTAATGTGGCATTGACATAGCATCTTGATCATTTTGTAGCACCTTATCAAAGTTATCAGGGAGTATAACTCTTGGTATGGTTGTCATGGGTACACATCTAGTGAAAAGCGGTCCTCACTAGCCCATGTGCCTTCCAATTTATGATTCACCTAGCAAATATCAAACTTTGCTATGGTGTGAGTCATGAACACCTTTTAACATGGCCACCTAGCATAACACACCTTGCTTGCCAGTGGAGCCATGTGTTTCATAAGTGATGTGGCATAACACAACTTGCTCATCCTCATGTGAGATAACATTTATTCGATGGATGACGTTTGGTACTTGAGACAATTTAAGACTGAGGTCTCTTTGCCTTACTGACTCGAATCTTTTAATACTAACCTTGTGTTTTGTTATGTTCCTTAAGTGTGCTTCTTCATGTTTACATCTTGTATTTTCTCATTTTGTTGTCATCTCTATATTCCATCATGTCATGTGATTTCATCATGTATGCTTCGTGTTTTTCGATATGTATGTTTGTGTATATTGTCTTGTTGCATATCATACATGTGCGTATTCCTTTGTGCTTATGTTGGTTTGCCATGGGATCTTCAATCCTGGGGGCTTGCGCATCCCCCTTGATCCTTAATCATCCTATCTCTTCAACATTCGTACAATCGGACCCCTCTTGACATATATTTTCTACTTTAGTGTGAGTCTGAGCGTAAGTTCATACTCTCACTAAAGTGGGGGCTAAATGTAGTGTCGTAAATTGTCACCCTTAACAATTTCACACTATGTTTTGCTCCCCTAAGTTATTGGACCTAATTAAGCTCCTAATTTCCAAACTTATGCATTTTGTGGCCCAATTTAAAACAGTTTCTGACAATTTGCAAGCATAAAACAAATGCTCTCATTTAATACTTTGTCCCCGACACTTTAAACTTCCGAAAATAGGGTTGGGGCACTGGCGCCTAGGGCGCCTATGTCCCCCTATTTTGGCTCCAACTTCAAATATGTCAATGTCGACATTTTATTATTTGAAATTCAAATATTTAAAGTCGCCTGTCGAGATTTAATTTTTGGGAAATTAGAATAATAACATATAAATACCTAGTTATTGCATCATTTGACATTAACAAAAAGCATTATCTAGGAAGTTATTGAGCAACTTATGATCAAGCAATTATCAAGAGCATTATTCAGCAAGTCAAAAGCATCCATTATAGTTTTCATTGCAACAATTCAGGATCCCACATCATGTCAAAGTTTATGTAAGTTTATGTTATCGTTGTTTTGTGAAGGCTAACCCTTGTTGTAGGTCTCAAAAGCATTCAAGCATTCAAGCCAATCAAGCAAGCAAGATCCAAGTCCTTGAGGTGATGTGTATGACTTCAGTACTTCAAGGAATCCATTGAAGGGTGGTGAGTTGCAGCACTTTGTGATTTCATCATTCCTTCCTTTCATTTATCCATTTATCATCAACATTGCCATTGTGGAGTGGAAACACTAACATGGGGTTTGACCAAGGCAAGCCCCTAAAATGGCACGACATTTCCTCTCTTTGTGAATGTGCAAATGTCAGGTTCAAAGAGGATTGAAAGGATCTTGAAGGAAATTTATTCATTGTTGCATTTGAAACCCTAGGCCTTGACAACTCACAAAAACTCAATTACAAAAATATTCGACAGTGATCCGACAAGTTTGCAGACGAGAAACGGAAGTGCAGATCCGACATCACAGGATTGCGAAAAACAGATCTGAAAAAGACCTAGTAGGACAGTGGTGCCCTTGGAAGTACCGCCCTCAAAAATTCAGCTGAAAATTCGTACCACGAGTGCACAGTGTCCTCCCTTTTTTGTTTTTGCTATTTGATTTTCTCTATGACATGTCAGATTTTTTGTATTGCATCATTAAGTCAATTAGATCATTGCATTTCATTATTAGGACATTCCTAGATTTGGTTAAGGGTAGGTTGACTCACCTTTCAAGTTGTAAGTCAATCTTATACCTTGTCCAAATCCATCAAACCCCCACTACCATTCAAATCTCTAATGAACCATTTGAAAAAGTGCCTAAACCCTAGGGTCAAATCTTAGGGTCTCACTTTTTCTATGTTTCAGAACCATATAACATAAATAATCATAGTACAAAATTAAAGGAGATGGGGAAAGGGGATACTTACCTTAGATCAACCTTTTGCACATTAATCTCCCCCTTGGATTGAGTAATGTGGAGAGATGGCTACAAGTGAAGTTAAGGATAGAAGAAACCCTAGTAAATATAATAGGAAAATCCTAATAGTTGGTGTATTTTGATGGTGGATCTCCTATTCTCAAATCTCCAAAGATTTTTACTCGCAACTTGTCTTCTTTTGATAAAGTTCCTTTACCCTAATACCTTTAAAATCCTCTAGTGGAATCTGCTTATTTGTGAGTGCAACGATAGTGATTGTTATTCTTGTTTTCAAAATGAGTGCAAAACCATTATCATAGTTCCAAATAGCCAACACCACCATCCATGGAAGATGAAGTCAGCCCTACCTCATGCAACAAGCAACAAAATTGGCCATGGGCGATGAAGTCAACCAAGTTCAATCCAATACACTAAAGTGATTAAATAGGGTCCTTGGGGAATAAAATCAGCTACAAAGATCAATTGGGCACCAAGGACAATGTTAGGACCTGTAGTCAAGATTGTGCGAGGGAAAAGAGAGTCGCTAAGAGGAAGAAAAAGATGTTGTGACAATCCTAGCCTACGACACGTTTCTCAACATGAATACTAAAGCTGGCTGTCCCCAATCATTCAAATTCTTCAAAGTATGATCAACAAGCTTATCAAAACTTTTGATGTTCCAAAGGACAACAAACTACCTATATTTTCCAAAACATCTTTCAAGTTTGAAATTGAAAGGGAGCATTTAGAAGCTACCTGTATATAAGTATATTGTATTGCTTTAGCGTGCATCAAATAGTTTACAAAAGTGTCCTATGCAAATGCAAAAATTGCCATGAATATGGTCGCTACAAAAGGATTTTCACAAGGAATATTATTGAGTAAAGAAACAAAGAAAAGAAGAAAAGAAAAACTCAATGACTTTCCGTGGTGATGGAAAAAAATCCTGAAAGGAGAGGCTTCAAAGAAAGAGGTAACTTACGGTGAATAATGAAAGGACTTCAGGTTATTGATGAAAGATAATAAAGACCAAGAATGATTTGAAGAAGAACAAAAATAAAGGACTAACATCATTATTGCACCACATGAAATCCATGGTTGAGGTCTTGTTAGATCAGCATTAAAACTAAAATAACTCAAAATTTGGGTTAAGTACATAATGGTTATTTATGACTGAATTCAGCCTTCAGCCTCTGCTTTCGCACGCCTGCCGCCTCCTTTGGTAGCAAGCTTAATTTTTCTGTAGCAGATTAAAGAGCTTGATTTCTTTACTTTGGCTAAAGAGAAATGTTCCAGTATTGATGTTACTATAACAAAAAAAACATAAAATGCAAAGTTTTTCCCAATAACAAGTCCAAACCCTTTAGCACATGAAGCTCGTCTAATTCAGAATCTAATGGTTGTGAATATTCAAAAAGAGGGTAAGCCAAACAATCATTAACGTTTCAGCCACCGTTTCATGCACGGTATAAATCTAATATGAATTTTCAACTTATTCCAAATATCTTATATTGCAAAACGTTATTCAACAAAAACAAAAGAAGAATTCAAATTGCATACCAAGATCTCTGATTTGGCTGACTCGTTTCACAGACTTAAGAATATCGGCATCCCTGGTCATTCATAAAAAGACACTTGTCTTGATATAGGGTATGTAAGAAAAATAAAAATGAAATGAAGGAATTACCATTACCTTCCGCTGCTGTGACCAAGCCAATAGAGGGCAGCACCGCCTAAGCAACAGCTGAATCCCCCCCAAGGAAACATTTTCCACCAATAATACCCCCGATTCAGTTGTAGCTGAAATCGTTCTTATCCATGGCGAGAGGAGTGTAGTAAGCAAGCAGCACGGGGAGTGGAAAGGAAAACAGTAGATCAAAGAAAACCCCCTCAATTCCCTTTACGTGAAGACAGGTTGCTTTGCATTGAGTACAAAATATATCCTTTGTGTGCGCCAGTTTATTAAACGGATGCATATACATTAATTTCGACCGAATGCCACCGCGTTCATCGAATAAAAAGATGTTTACTGACTTTCTTAAGAAATTCACTAAATCGTCAAGACCTTCCGAGTATTTTATTACATCTCCTTGCAAAGGTTAAAGAGCGTACCCTGAATTTTTACGGAAGGGCTTATACGACGGGTAAATTGAAAGTTGGTGTATTGACTGCAATATATGGATTCCATAAAGATTGTATTTTTATATTTTTGTTTTATCTTATTTTGATTTATAATAATAAAAATATAGCATCCAATTTAATCTATTTTGTATATATATCGAATCTTATTTAATATATATTCATTATATATTATTATTTGATCATTTAAGTGAGAACAGTTCACAATTTAAGGTTATTTATCATTTTGGATTAGGTCGTATGGTATAGTTTAGTCTATCGTATTTAAATTTCAAATCTTTGCATTCTAAAACCAACTTTTTTGCAAGACAATCATTATCTTAGTATGACTACACACCAAAACTTCAAATTGAGCAACTATCAACGTATATTTAAGGTCATTAATAAGTCATTAAAATACATCTAGAAAATATGAAATCATTTTAGAGGTCATTTGATTCAAAAGCTTTCAATACCAAATTTTGGATCTAGGCAATTATATCACTTCACCAAGACATTAGACTTGTATATGCATTGTGTGCTTGGCATGCCTACAACATCTTGTTATCATCCTTAAGGGATTTACTATTATTGATGCAAGTCAAAGATCCATCCTCTCATCTTGAAGAAAATCCCACTATCATTCTAGGCTCAAACACATTCAAATATTGGTCCTAAAGACAAAGGAAAAAGGAATTTATAAAGTCACATTAGTAAAGGACAAGGTCGCACCAACTAGGATAATCCAAATAATGTGACCTAATTTAGGACCAAGCCACATGGAACAATCAAGTACATGGTACCAAAGCCTCATATGGAGTCTCTTATTTGCTACCCAATCACTTGTTCATATATCAAAATTTGATGTTAGATCATCAATCAAACAATAACTAAGTCAATTACATTAGTTGCATAGTCATTTATCTAGATATGGTTCATTATTGCTAAGATTTTATCATTTAATTAGATTTATACTACCATAGGGAGAGTAAAGCCCATTTGCTTTGTGACACCTATCACATTCACTATACCAATTGATTCATTATTCAACACTTATTTTGGTTCTAGGGTGTCATTTAATTGGATTATGCTAGTTGGTTAGTTTGACATTCTATATAATAATTGTAGATGTTTATAGTTTTAATGGTGAGATTTGTATACTGATATTTATTCTCATTTGGTTATATGCCCACCTTGGGGAATATACTTATTTCAATTACTTATCAACAAGTCTTGAGCTAGGTTTGGTCCACATCCTAATCCCTATATGTCATTTCCTTCCACTTATACTCATTCTCACACATTTTTCATTAATCCCTTTTATTGCACCTCATTCACTTACTTCAATACATATAAATCCTTGCCTTGAATTAATCATTTTCCCTAGTTGGTACAATTATGTGGAGTGTGGGATTGACCTAGTTTAATATTTTTTTTTTATTTGTAAGGATTGATATTATATTAAACTTTCAAAAAAGAGATACATTATTTTGCCATACTGGCATCAAGTTTGCAAACCCACAAGAATGCCACGCTTTTTGTGCACCAAACTCAAAATTGGATTGACCTAGTTTAATCTTGAGCAACACATAACTTAATCATTTATTCAAACATTCAATATCATAATTTTAACTTTTTTGTCCATTTTCTCTAGTTGTGGTAAGCTAACTTGGAATGCATTTTTGTACAATGTGTTGTTATACCTTGGTTTAAAAATATTCATTGTGTTATCAATTCACATGCTAGACTTGGGATATAAAAATAATGTTTATACCACATTTTGATTTTCTATTAGACGAAGAATGAAAATTTGCATCAATCTACATATAGACCACTTGCACACTTATGCATGTTGTCTTTAAATAGTCACTTAGTTGTAAAATTGATTGATCCAAGGGCCTAACTTGGGAGAACTTAACCCTAGTTATCCAATATATTCCATCAAGGTGTTTTCAAACAATGTAATCCTTAGCAATGTATTATATATCAATGATTAGGGTTAATCGGATTCATCAATCTTTATGTGAGGAGTTTAGATCCATGCATTCGATTTCAATTCCACGATGCTTGGGATTCAAACATACAATTTTACGTGACTTTAGATTTTGAGACAATCATAAAACTAAGAATTATAAATTTATGCAACTTGGCAAATGATTCTAGTGGCATGTCAACATGAATTATTCATTATCTTGCCCATAGTTTTACATACAAACATGAACACAATGTTCACACAAATTGACAAAAAAAAAATTACTAACTCTTATCATGCTCAACATGATATACTAACATGCACGCCTATTGACATTGCACATGGAATGTCATCAGTGGTACATTGTTTGAAAATGAGGGAGGGGAGATAATGAGAGTGGATGTTGCAAATCCATTCTACACATTGCGATGAGGGATAACCTAATTAGGGTTAGGTGTCTTTGTAGAAGACAGCTCAAAGGGGACTACACAAGGTCATCCCCTTTAATATTTCTATGTGAAAATGGAATGGCCAAGTCTTTAAGATGAGACCTAGTTCCTAGAGAAGACTAAATCAACTAGGTTAAATGCATAATTCAATAAAAATTATTACAAATTGACTAACTTTAACTTATAATACATTAAAATATCTAACCAACAAAATCAACTACACTCATTAAATTAATCTATCATTTTAGGAATTAATTGCATTAAAGATTAAATCTACCCCTTAATTTATTTAATAAGTAAAACACTATACCCTTTTTTCCCTTTTATTATATTAAATTGAATAATTAAAAATAAAATCATAGGATATTTGTTTAATTTCCTCAATGATTGAATTTTTAAAATAATCTACAACATTTAATTTAATTTTTGAATATCAAATTAGATATCCATCAAACGAAATATTTTTTTAAAAATAATTAGGTTAGACAAAACATCATCTCAATTTACCATTTGAATTGGGTTTAGAATATTTCTATAAATCTAACTATATTCTTAATTTCCTCTCCTTTTAATTAATTATAAAAAAAATCTTAAACTTACACTACAATGAAAGAAAATAATATTAGCAATATATAAAAAATCCCACAACTTAACTAAAGAAATTATATTTATTTTAATATTTTGACTTTCAAAAGTTCTTTAAGTTGTGACTTCAACCAAGGATCCTAGTGTCATGAACCCTCACCAAGGTTTAAATCCTTATTAATTCAACAATTAGTTTAAGTAAATTCAAATTAGAAAATTAGGGTTTTCAAGAAGACCTCTGAATTTTTTATTGGCAATGTGAATTACCTGCACACTCAATTTCACCCATTAATACGTTCAACATATAGTTGAAGCAACTTAGAATGTGAAACATAATATTTAAACATTCATAATATGAATAGTAACTAAATTTCAATTTACTCATCATAATACACATCATCAACAAAATTCCACTTCATATCACATGTTCATCATTATAATCCCTCTAACATAGATATTTCCATTCATAATAATATAACTAGGTAAATGAATATTTTCTAATCTTGATCAAATAACATATAGTGTGTACAATTTAAAGCATATCTCCATGAGATAAGAATCAAATGGAAAATAACATAGCCAAATACTAGTATGATCATTGTGAGAATGATCATAACTTGGGCCAAACATGATTAAAACACAAAGAAATTAGTCACATTACCTAAGTTAATTCAAACTCCCTATGAGATACTTGAAAGCATAAACATGGAAACCATTGACACAAAACAAGAAATAACAAGCAATGCATGAATGAAATCTATCTAAATACCCCAAACCTCATCCCATAGGGGGATTGGTGCCATATTGATGTGAAATAATAGCCCTTTTTCCAATCCCTTTGATGAAACAAGCTTCAAGATTGTGGCTTATGGATGAATATTGATGCAAGATGTGAGCTAAAATGGTGAAAATGGATGAGAGTGAGTATGGAATTGAGTAGCATAACTTTGCTTCAAGAATTGGATCCCTTTTCTCACAGTAGTGAGTTCTATTTATAGGGAAAATGGTTGAATCAAGGGTTGAGATTCATTTTCCCAATCAATGGTTGCTAATTGATGAGAAGATTGAAGGATGATTAGCCTTGTGACAAGTGTCACAAGGAGAAGAGATGTGATGGGGATATGTACACATGCACATTTTGGGAAGAGAGCATGTAAGGAGTAAAGACTTGTGGGTGAAGAAGTAAAGGCTCATGTAAGAGGAGTGAAGGCTTGGGTGAGAGAAAGTCAATGAAGGGAGTAAATGAAGAAGGAATATACCATGGGAATATTCTCATGCAAGTGTGAGGGAAAATAGCCATTTAATTAATTTGAGAAAATTAATAGTTGTGCAAGTTAGAGTTAATAAACCATGGGTTTATTTAACTTGAATGGAGTTAAATGTTGGAGAATGGACTAATGATGATTAGAAAGTGGATACAGTTAATTAATTAAATTAATTAACTTAGGTGTGGTTTAGGAGATTTTAGAGGAATGTGGGAAAATGTTAGCTTTAATTAAATAGTCAGAGTTATTTAATTAAATGGGAAGACATTGGAAGTTTAATTAAATAATTTGCATTATCTTATTAAATGGGATGAAAATTAGTATGAAGGGGGTTGAATTAATCTAATAAATTTTATTATTTGATTAATAGGAGAAAATGATAACTTTAATTAAACAATTTAGATTATTTAATTAAATAGTTAGAAAAGACGCGATTTAGGACAAAATGGTGTTAAATATCAAATTCAGATGCGTAATATCAATCAGCATGATTTGAAGTGTCTACAATCATCATCATTGTATGCAATTAATAAAAATCACTTTGATCCAACATCAATTTTATTTGGTTAACTAGCAATAATAGAACCCAAGTAAAGAAGAAAGGAGTAACACTAGTCATAGGGAAGGTTGGGCCTTACATTTATTGTGGTTCCTAAAGTTAAGTTGATCTATCCTCCTCATTTAATTTTAGAATATTTATTATAAATTTATTTCCAAAGTTTATAACTTAATATATGTTAATTGTGTTTAATTATTTGCACTTATTTATTAGCATAGATTATTTATGTCGAACAATTTATTTTCTTTACAATATCATTATAATGGAGAAATTTGCATGCACATGATAATTCTCATTTAGTTTTGAGCTTATTTTGATGGAATGGCTTAATACAATTGTATATCAACAAATGGTTTACACTTTTGCAAAGTTTGGCTCATTCCTTGATTTGTCACCCCTCTCCACTTATAGTCATTTTTATACATTTGGCCCTCTTTTATGAATATCCACACATAACTCTATACTTTAGTCATTTATTGTTCTTATCCTTACACTCATTTCCATAAATTTATTCCCCACCTTGATATTTGTTAGAAAAAGTGCTTACAAACCCCTTAGAAATTAAACTCAAACTATGCTTGACTACTAAACATTTAGGTATGTATACACTAACCTTATGAGGAGAATATCACAATAACTGATGTACAAAAAATCCAACCACATTCTAGCATATAAAACAACACTTAGAAAAAATTAAGAATGTGAGAAGAATAATAGAAACTATAAAATAAGAGTGATGTAGATATTCCCCAAGAAAACCCTTTCGATAAAAACTCAACCTCCAAAGAAATGAGTCTAATGCATTCTCAACTTGTTACAATACAATATTAGGATTCATGCCTTACATGGAGATAAACACCTTTCAATCTTAGAAGAAAACCAATAGCATAACCTTGCAAGACATGAGCATAATGCCTCCACCTCAATCCCTCAATATATAGACTTTGGGAAGCCCAAAAAACCACCAAAACACAATACCATGGGCCTAAACAAGGTCCACAAAATACCATGGTAAGTTCTCATGATCCACTCAAAAGAGTGTCCTCCAAAATAGAATGTAACTACTCACAAAAATATTTGACTTCCATTATGAAATTTAGTATATATAGCTCTCAAGCACTCCTCCATGATGCACTAATTACATCACATGTCCAACTAATACTATAAAATATTCTTACAAGTCTACTATGTAACCACCTATTTAATGCCTCATTTAAAGCAATATCTACAAGCCCTTAGAGAAAAATAAAATAATTATATATGTTCCCACCCTTACATGGGCATCACATTTGTAACTCCATGAAAATTGGAGGTGCATATATTTAATAAATCATCTATGAACAAGTAGAACCTATGATATGCAAGGTGAATATCACACTTGAACATAATATTATCCCACTTGATATTCACATTACAAAATCATAAGGGATTTTAACAAAATGAGTTAGTCACAAGGGAGAAAATGTTCATAACCTCAATTGACTCCTCTATGCTTGCATTCTCAACAAATCAACCTACAACATCCATCAAGAGACTACCATCTTGACTACAACACTCTCATCCTCTATCATGTTGATAAACAATGTAGATAAACAAATACAAAACCACATTTATAATTGCAAATGAAACACCACACATATAAACAAAAACATAGATATTATGTGGTTCATCGTAATGGCTACATCCATGGGAAAAGCAGGGGAAAAATTTGTTTATTGATTATGCTCATCTAGTTATGTCTACAACAACAAGCAAGCAATTATTTTATACATTATCCATACATTTTTTGTATTTGAAAAGTCTCCACAAAAGGAATGCCAAGAGACCACCTATGGAGGGAAAGCTAAAAAGTTGAAAAGCCTACAACCATTGGACTTCATTATCCAACAATCTCCCACTTTTATAAATAAATTTGCTTAGATATGTTCCCCTACTTTTTCAGGCTTATTATCACATCTTGACAATGCCAAGAGAAGCCCTGCAAAACTCAAGCTTCTCCCTTTAAACTATCTTCGCCAATGCATTAGTTGGATTCACCTATGTATGTATCTTTTCTACTTTCAGTTTTCCCTCTTCAATAACACTAAAATGATATACTAACATGCACACCTATTGGCATTACACATGCAATGTCATCAATGGTACATTGTTTGAAAATGAAGGAGGGCAAATAGCGAGAGTGGATGTTGCAGATCCATTCCACACACATTATGATGAGGGATAATCTAATTAGGCTTAGGTGTCTTTGTATAATACACCTCAAGGGAACCACACAAGGTCCCCTTTAATATTTCTATGTGAAAATGGAATGGTCAAGTCTTTAAGATGAGACCTAGTTCTTATAGAAGACTAAATCAATTAGGTTAAATGTATAATTCAATAAAAAATATTCCAAATTGACTAACTTTAACTTATAATACATTAAAATATCTAACCAAGAAAAACAACTACACTCATTAAATTAATCTATCATTTTAGGAATTAATTTCATTAAAGATTAAATCTACCATTTAATTTATTTAATAAATAAAAACACAATTCCTTTTCCCCTTTAATTAAATTAAATTAAATAATTATAAATTTTTTCCATAAGATATTTGTTTAATTTCTTCAAGGATTCAATTTTTGAAAATAATTTACAACATTTAATTTAATTTTTGAATACCGAATTAGATTTTTTTTAAATGATTTTTTTTTTAATAATTAGATTAGACAAAACATCATCTCAATTTACCATTTGAATTGGGTTTAGAATATTTCTATAAATCTAGCTATATTCTTAATTTCCTCTCCTTTTAATTAATTATAAAAAAATCTTAAACTTACACTACAATGAAGGAAAATAATATTAGCAATATATAAAAAATCCCACAAGTTAACTAAAGAAATTATATTTATTTTAATATTTTGACTTTCAAAAGTTCTTTAAGTTATGACTTGAACTATGGATCCCAGTGTTATGAACCCTCACTAAGGTTTAAATCCTTATTAATTCAACAATTAGTTTAAGTAAATTCAAATTAGAAAATTAGGGTTTTCAAGAAGACCTCTAAATTTTTTATTAATCATGTGAATTACCTACACACTCAATTGCACCCATTAATATGTTCAACATATGGTTGAAGCAACATGGAATGTGATTAACATAATATTTAAACATTCATAATATGAATAGTAACTCAGTTTCAATTTAGTCATCATAATACGCATCATCAATAAAATTCCACTTCATATCACATGTTCATCATTCTAATCCCTCTAACATAGATATTTCCATTCATAATAATACAACTAGGTAAATGAATATTTTTTAATCTTATTTGAATAACATATAGTTTGTACAATTTAAAGCATATCTCCATGACATAAGGATCAGTTGGAAAATAACATATCCAAATACTAGTATGATCATCACCAACGTATGCAATTAATCTAAATCAATTTGATCCAACGTCAATTTGATTTGGTTAATTAGCAACAATAGAACCCATTAAAGAAGAAATGAGTAACACTAGTCATAGGGAAGGTTGGGCCTTACATTTATTATGGTTGGACTAGAGTTAAGTTTATCTATCCTCCTCATTTAATTTTAGAATATTTATTATATATTTATTTCCCAAGTTTATAATATAATATATGTTAATTGTGTTTAATTGTTTGCACTTATTTATTAGCCTAGATTATTTATGTCAAATAATTTATTTTCTCTATGATATCATTATAATGGAGAATTTTGCATGCACGTGATAATTCTCATTTAGTTGTGGGCTTATTTTGATGGAATGGCTTAATACAACTGTATATCAGCAAATGGTGGACACATTTGTAAATTTTAGCTAATTCCTTGATTTGTCACCCCTCTCCACTTATAGTCATTCTTATACATTTGGCCCTCTTTTATGAATATCCACACATATATCTATACTTTAGTCATTTATTGCTCTTTTCCTTACATTCATTTCCATAAATTTATTCCCCACCTTGATATTTGTTAGAAAAAGTGCTTACAAACCTCTTATAAATTAAACTCAAACCATGCTCAACTATTGAACATTTAGGTATTTATAGGCTAATCATATCAGGAGAATATCACAATAATTGATGTACAATAAATCCAACACATTTTGGCATATAAAACAACACTTAGAAAAAAATAAGAAATTGAGAAGAATAATATAAACTAAAAAATAAGAGTGATGTAGATATTCCCCAAGAAAACTCTTTCGATAAAAACTCAACCTCCAAAGAAATGAGTCTAATGCATTCTCAACAACTTGTTACAATATAATATTAGGATTCATGCCTTATATGGAGATAAACACCATTCAATCTTAGAAGAAACCAATAGCATAACCTTGCAAGACACGAGCATAATTCCTCCATCTCAATCCCTCAATATATAGACTTTGGGAAGCCCAAAAAACCACCAAAACGCAATACCATGGTCCTAAACAAGGTCCACAAAATACCATGGTAATAATTCTCATTATCCACTCAAAAGAGTCTCCTCCAAAATATAATGTAACTACTCACAAACATCTTTGACTTTTATTATGAAATTTAGTATATATAACTTTCAAACACTCCTCCATGATACACTAATTACATCACATGTCCAACTAATAATATAAAATATTCTTACAAGTCTACTATGTAACCACCTATTTAATGCCTCATTTAAAGCAATATCTACAAGCCCTTAGAGAAAAATAAAATAATTTGATATGTTCCCACCCTTACATGGGTATCGTATTTGTTAACTCCATGAAAATTGGAGGTGCTATATTTAATAAATCATGAACAAGTAGAAATTTTATGATATACAAGGTGAATATCACACTTGGTCATAATATTATCGCACTTGATATTCATATTACAGAAGCACGAGGGGTTTCAACAAAATGAGTTAATCACTAGGGAGAAAATGTTCATAACCTCAATTGAATCCTCTATGCTTGCATTCTCAACAAACCAACCTACAACATCCATCAAGAGACTACCATCTTGATCACAACACTCTCATCCTCCATCATGTTGATAAACAATGCAAATAAACAAATATAAAAACAAATTTATAATTGCAAATGAAACACCACACATATAAACAAAAACATAGAGATTACATGATTCACTGTAATGACTACATCCATGAGAAAAATAAGAGAAAACTTTGTTTATTGATTTTGTTCATCTAGTTACATCTACAACAACAAGCAAGCAATTATTTTATACATTATCCACACATGTTTTGTATTTGAAAAGTCTCCACAAAAAGGAATTCCAGGAGACCACTGATGGAGGAAAAGTTGGGGAGTTGAAAAGCCTACAACCATTGGACTTCATTATCCAACAATCTCCCACTTGAAGTCCAACTAGTGCTGCAAATAAAGTCGCTCAGAGATGTTCCCCCACATTTTTAGGCTTATTATCACATCTTGACAATGCCAAGAGAATCCCAACAAAACTCAAGCTTCTCCCTTGAAACTATCTTCATCAATGCATTCGTTAGATTCACCTTTGTATGTATCTTTTCAACTTTTAGTTTTCCCTCTTCAAGAACACTCCAAATGAAATGATACCTCAACTCAATATGCTTTGTTTGACTATATGAAATGTTGCATTATTGGCCAAATGAATAGCATTGTTGCTATCACAAAAGAGAGTAAAAACATGTTGTTTGCATCCCAATTCACCCAATAAATACTACAACCATATCATTTCCTTAGCACCTTTAGTGAGAGAAATGTATTTGGCTTTGATAGTTGAGAGTGCAACAACTTGTTACAATCTAGAAACCCAACTGGTCATTTCCCCAACAAATGTAAAACATAACTAGTAGTTGATCTTTGTTTTTCCAAATCACCGACCATATCAGAATCAACGAAACCTTGCAGTTGTGCATATTTTCCTCCAAAGCACAAAACATAGTTAGAAGTGCCTTTCAAATATCACAAAATCTATTTACTAGCTAGCTAATGAATTTTACTTGAATTACTCATGTATCTGATGACAACTCCCACTGCATGAGCAATGTCGGGTCTATTGCATACCATCGTGCACATGAGGCTCTTGAAAACAGATGAATAAGGAATTACTTTCATATACTCTTGATCTTCATGTGTCTTGGGACACATCTCAGAGGATAAGCGGAAATGATCAGCAAGTCGTGTGCATACAACCTTTGCACCCTTCATGTTAAACCTATCCAAGACCTTATTAATGTATTTTTCTTATGACAATCTGATCCCTCTTTTCTGTCTATACTTGATTATCGTCATACCAAGAATCCTCTTTACTGCCCTCAAATCCTTCATTACAAACTTGTGAGCTAATTGTTGTTTTAGATTACTAACAACACTCATACTAGTGTCTTACTTTAGACGACCGTTACACTAGGATTTTTTGGTACCATTTTGTGCTCCTTAACCATTTTTGGCATCAGGTTAGGGTTTCTTTCCCTTTCTATCATGTTTCTTCTCTGAATGCCAATTTGTAGAACTATAGTTTGAACCCCATTAGGTATTCTATCCTCCACGAGGGTCTGCTTGTTTTAATCCATGATCATTTTAAAGCCATGTCGACTCTGTCACACTAGACCCCTTCTTTTAGGGGAAAGGTTGCTATTAAGGGGAAGGTAATTCTAGTGTCTCTCCCCAGAAGAAGGGTAAAAGAAAGATCTCAGAGGACCCCTCTTATGATGCTAATGAGGAGGATTCACAGTCGACCCCTTCCTCTAATTATTATAGTTACCCTGCCATGTACATAGAGGATAGGCCTCGTTTTCCTAGGGATCTTAAGGAGGAGGACCACTATTTTAAAGTTGAACGTGAATTCCCTGAGGACATCCTTGCAATTGCTTGTAATGGTTCTGTGGATTTCTTTCGTTTAATCAGATGGGTGCTTTTTGAAATTAAGGAACTTAAGCTCAATCAGAGGGCTATTAACAGTAAAATGGATAAGGTTGATAAAAATGATGGTATTAATAGACATAGAGATAAGGTCACTGATCTTTGGACTGAGGATGAAAAGAATTATATGGTGCAGTGCCTAAAGAAATTTGTTGAGGAGTTGCAGCATTTTAAGAATAACCATGATGGTAAGCTTTCTGACATAGAGGAGAAAATAAAGAATATAAATGATTCTATCCACAAGGTGTTGGAAATGAGCCATAAAATTCTAAAATCAATGGCAAAGACCATGAACACAATGATTGAAAATTTGGAAAATGTCTATCAGGTCAGGACAGCGGTGTACATGGATGCTGATAGAGAGGAAAGCCATGTGGAAGGTGGGGGGCCAAGCAATAGAACCAGAGCACACCTGAAGAGGAAGGCTGACCAGGAACTTGTGAATATTCAGGAGATCAAGAAAGTTGTGTTAAATATGAATAAACTTGAGCAGGAGGCTACGGAGATCCTCAGGAATCTAGCCTAGTGGCTAGACTTTTGGTGGTTTTTTTATGACTTTTTGTTGTGCTGCCATGGGTTATTCCTTGTTTTCCTTCTTTGATGGTAGTTGTTTGTTTTTCGTCGTGGTCCTTATGATGCTTTATCTTTCTCTTGTTTTCTGTTAAGGGGTTTCAGGGTCCCCTCAAAACCTGTTTGTTCCTTAATAAAAAACACTCATACTAGTGTCGGTTACTATCATATCATCAACATATAACAATAATAAAACAAACTTGAGGTACCATTGTTGCAAAGCTTGTTTTAGCCCATACAAGCTTCATTTCAATCTACAAACTAGATTCTCTTATCCTTCTTTCTCAAATCCTTCTGGTTGTTGCATATATAACTCTTCATCCAGATCACCATTTAGAAATGTGGTCTTTACATCAAGTTACTCCAATTCAAGGTCATACATATCAGCTAACCCTAGCACTACCCGAATGGTAGTCATTAAATCAGTACAAGTGAATTTTTTTATAGTGAAATCAACACCCTTTTGTTATAGTCATATCCTTTTACTGCTAATTCAGCCAAGTATCGCTTCTTGCCACCATCCTCTTCTTTCAACTTGTATACCCACCTATTTTTCAAAGCTTTCCAGTTGGGTGGAAGAGGAACCAAATCCCAAGTATGATTTGTCATCAACCGATCCATCTCTTCACTCATGGCCTCCATCCATTTTGTGCAATCTTTGTCATTACAAGCTTGTTCAAATGTTGCAAGTTCAACTTCATTAAATATTCATAAATGATGAATAAAATCATCAAATTTTGATGGTGCTTTATGCTCCCTAGTAGAACTCCTTAATCGAGGAAATTGAACATCTAAAATATCTTGTGCATCATTTTTATTATTATTTTCATTTGGCTACAAGGGTGACTAAATGTGGTAAAGAAATCACATTAGGCTACAAATTTTGTGAATGGTTGAGTGGAAAATTTGGTGCCATATCTTTATCTAAAATTGGTTGCTCATGTGTATACTATTGCATACAAGAAGATAACTCATGTGAGTGGTGAGCTTGTTGGGAAAAAACTTGGTGTTGATGATTTAACACATCACTCCCACTTGAGATTTCTTCTACAGGCACAAACTCCTTTACTGATTTCCCTTGTTCTAGTAGACCCAAAATTATTTTCTCATTGTTGAAAATTGAAGTATCAAAATGCACTTATTAATAAGACCAACCTTAAAAACTCATTAGAAGGGTTAGTCTAAACACACAAATCTGCAAATACCTCCATGGAATATATTGCAAATGCTTTCAAAAATGCAACAAATGATAATATAAAGACTTAATATTATGAAAACAAAAGCAAGTTACCTATTCCATGTTGGATTGGTGTCACATGTGCTAGTGACCCTTTCCCAATCCTTGACCAAAGTTCAAATGATAAAATGCAAATGGAGATGATGGATTGATGATGAACAAGATCAAATCTCAAATGAAGAGAGTAACCTTGCATGAAATTGTGAAGATTGTGAAGGATTTGCTCAATGTTGAAGCCTCTATTTGAAGATTTCAAATGCTAAGATTGTTGAAGAGGGACCAATGTGGGACTAAAGATTAAGCCAATGAGATAAAGACACTTGTCAAATGATGATTGGTTGATGTATGTGCAAGATTTGGGAAGAGTGCCCATGAGAGGGAAAATTTGAATTCAAATTTTCCAATAAATGCTGATTTTGACTTTGGAAGGGGACATGTAAGAGACATGTAAGGCCTCATAAATGTTATGTTTTGGTGTACATGTCCACTTGGGGGGAAATTCAAACTTGGAGAATATTCTCCCTTTATGCCAAGTTGAAAATAAAGATTTTTGATAAATCAATTAAATGCAATTTCATGTGCAAGTGGCCAAATCTAGAGAATGCAAGTGGTTGAGATTAGCATTAGATTTAATCAGGATTAATT
>VDFB02271358.1:556574218-556642535 GCA_007258455.2 Sequoia sempervirens | reverse complement strand
GGATCCATCCCCCTAGTGGGGGGTCCAAGGGTTGCACACCCTTGTAGTAATTTAGGGGCAACACCCTCGAAAGCCACATTTTATATATTTATTCATTGTAAATCTAGATCATTCATCATTAGGTCACAAATCTTACAGTAGAGGTTATGTTTGTTTTTCTTGCTCTAGAAGGAAACCGCTTCTTTATGCGAGGGAATTATATTACTCTTGTAGATTTTATTGTGAGGTGCGATGATAGAGAGAAGAGTAAGTTACAATGAAAGTGTTGTAGGTTGCATCCCTTCATTTTTTCTAGATGAAATAAAGGAAGGACTAGTTCTAAGGAAATAATACAGATGCGGAAAAAACTTTCCTAATGTCAAAACTCATAGAAGAATGCAGATATGACTTTAAATTTTACAATTACATATCATTAAGATGCACATGAAGGAAATAACATAATAGATAAATAAACTCAAACACAATTGACACAAAATTTACGTGGGAAAACCCTTACGGGAGAAAAACCCACCACACCAAAGAAAATCACTTGTATTACAGTAATCAAAAATTACATACAAGTTACAAACTCTCCTTTCAAATGACAATATTACAGTAGTAATATTTCCCTAATCAATCACGTACAAAATATCACAGCTACAATTCTCTCTTACAACATACTATGAAACTCACTAATAGATCAATCGATCATCTAACCATTGAACTCTTAAAAAAAACTTTGAACCTTTTCACAGTTTCAAACATTGCAATATATAGCAACAACCATGATCGATGCATTCTTTGTACAATCGATTCAGTTCAACTTCCTTCTGTAGAACAACCGTCAAACTTCCCAGGCATTCAAATGGCCTCCTTCCAAGTTAGAAAACTCCTCCACTTAATAGCATACATCTCAACAGTCAACCAAGAAACTGTGTTTTACACCTTACACCGCGCTACCGCTGCGTAGTCAACAGGTTCCCGTGGGATGGCGGTTTACTGTGCTACCTCCAGACAAGTCAAGGGCTCCCGAGGTATGGCGGTAACCGCTCTATCTCTGGACTATTTACAAGCATCCACGGTATGGAGGTTTACACCACATTACCGCTACACATCCGACGAGTTCCTGCGATATGGCGATAACCGCGCCACCATAGCCCAGAGTAAAGACATTTGCAGTATGGTGGTATCCACCGCACTATCACTACATGTCTGGCAAGCTCATGCGGTATGGCGATAACCACGCCACTGAAGCCCAGTGTAAGGACACTCACGGTATGGTGGTATCCACCGCACTACCGCTACATAGCTAAGAGGCTCCTGCGGTATGGCAGTAACCTCGCTACCGCTCCTCTCTCTCTCAAACACCCGACGGTATAGAGGTAAAAGCACAAAAAAAACACTTAAGAAACTTTTTTGCTTGGTTAAAGTATCAGGGTTTCTACCAGTGAGTTTGAGACACACATTCTCAACACTAGTTGTTTCTTTGTGGAAATAGCCCAGATTGGGTGAACCATATATATCTATGTCTTTGTTTTTGTGTTATTTCTATTTTATTTATGCATTTATTTTATTGAATATTTCTTTACGATCTTATTCCTAACATTTTTCCCAATAGATTAGGCACCATTTCACATTAGTGAAGAGCCAATCAATCAATTATTTTAATCAACTTCATACCCATTAATAGTAGGAGAATATTAGAGAATGTATGTTCATAATTCAGTGTTATAAACTAAATAACTATCTTATGTAAACCTAGGAATGTTAAATCATCAAAGAATCATGTTTAATATGTTTGTACCTTGTCATTGTGTAAGAAATATCAAATGAAATCGTCTAAAGGGATTGCAATACTATTTTTATCCATGGGTACATGTACAAAGTGCATTTAACTATATAAGGGGTTATATCCAACTTGTTTGTCTTTGACCTAATACAGTAATTGAGGTCACTAATTGTTGTTGTAATGTTACATTTTATTTGATGCACAAACCTATTAAGTATGCTTTTAGAAATATCCCTCCTGGTTTTTAATTTGAGTACAAAGTGCAAGAGAGACCACCCACTCTTGTTCATTAGCCTTTAACCATCCACAGTCTATTGATGAACCCCCTTTTTTCCCTCCTAATGAAGATATCCTAGCCCTGAAGGTAAGGAATCCTCTAGGATTATGTAAGAGAAATTTTGGTACCTAACAAGATTAAAAGTGGTGAGGAGACAAGAAAGGGGACTTGCTATATATAGGAGGATGAAAAAAATGAAAAAACATCTCATTCTTACTATTACCTTTGTGAGAGAGACCCTTTATAAGTATCATCATGGCATGGTGTAGCAACTACATCCCTTCCTAAATTAAGAGTATACAAACACAAATCGAGTGTTGCAAGATTTTGAAGGTGATAAGTCAATTATTTGATCTAATTTTTTTCTTTTCTAATTTTAGAAATGTTTTAAATATCTTGAAATTAGCACAAGATTTTTATTTTATTTTATTTGATCTATAAATATAATTTTCCTTGCATTATGTGATCTAGAATTCATAAGATTGAAATTGAATAATATAATTTATGCACAAAGGTTTCATCTACGAGTCTAAACTAATGTACAAGAATGAATTAGTAGTTTGAATATCAACTTATGTACGATGTTTAATTATTTTATGATTATTGTTATCATCACATATTGGACTAACACTTATTTGGATGCAGAATGAGTTGAATAATTCAAGGTGATCAATAAACTACTAGCTTGAGAGTGTTACTTCCCACATACAAGGATTGGGCTCTATTGGATAGTGAGGTTTAGGCATTTTTCATTTTCCTATACTGCTATATGATGCTCATATGCTCACTATGCCTATAGAGTAGTGTGATTTTGATATGAACACATTTTATTTCACCACTAATAAGATTACCATTGCTCTTGAGGATGCTTGGTAGATTATGAAACTACCTATGAGGGATAAGCAAGTATAGGCATATCACTACATGGCATTATAATAGGACCGATAGTTATACTATTAAAATAACAAGAGATATGAAAAATCACACATTAGCATTACCTTAAAGTGAGTACATAGAGAAGGTGTTGAAAATATTTCAAATGCAAGATGCCAAATAAGTTAGTACACCTTTGCTTGGCCATTTCAAATTGACTAAGAAGATGTTTTCCAAGACATAGGAGGAGATAAACTATATGTCTAAGGTTCCATACTCATCAACAATTGGTAGCTTGATGTATGTCAGGGTATGTATAAGACTAGATAATACACATATAGTGAGAGTTGTGAGCAGGTATGTGAACAATCCAAGAAAAGAGTATTAGAATGCAGTAAAGTGGATTCTCAAGTATTTGAGAGGTACCACTACCCAAGTATTATATTTTGGAGGTTTCAAGTCTATTCTATAGGGATATGTTGATTTAGATCTAGTAGGTGATATTGATAGCATGAGGAGAACTACACGTATGTTTTTACTATAGGTGGAACAATAGTAAGCTAGGTTTCCAAATTGTAAAATATTATTGCACTTTCAACAATATAATATGAGTATGTTGTTTCTACCGAGGCTTGTAAAGAGATGATTTGGTTATGAAGGTTTATGGAGCTTGATTATCTTCCTGGAGTTGTTAGATTAGTCTCTAGTGGGAGATTGTTTGTTATGGAGCCTGATCTTATTGGTTAGTATTTATAGCATGGGGGGTGCAAGGGGGTACCCCCTTGTAAGGTCTAGGGGGTCCATCCCCCTTGTGGGGGGTCTGAGGGTTGCACACCATTATGGGAATTCAAGGGCAACGCCCCCAAAAGCCACATTTTATATCTTTTTATTCATTGTAAATCTAGATCGTTCATCATCAGGTCACATATCTTATAGTAGAGGTTATGTTTTCTTTTCTTGCTGTAGAAGGAAACCACCTCTTTATGTGAGGGCATTTATTACTCTTGTAGATTTTATTGAGATAATAGTATGATAGAGAGAAGACTAAATTACAATGCAAGTGTTGTAGGTTGTATCCCTTCATTTTTGCTAGACGAAATAAAGGAAGGACTGGTTGTTTCTTTGCAGACATAGCCCATATTGGGTGAACCACATATATCTATGTCTTTGTATTTTTGTATTATTTACATTTTATTTATGCATTCATTTTATTGAATATTTTTTATGATCTTATTCCTAATATTTTTTTCCCAATGGATTAGGCACCAGTCCACATAAGTGAAGAGTCAATCAATCAATTATTTTAATCAAATCCATACCTATTAGTAGTAGGAGTATATTAAAGAATGTATGTTGTTTTAGTTTTATAAACCAAATAACTATCTTATGTAAACCCAAAAATGTTAAATCATTAAAGAAACATGTTTAATATGTTTGCACCTTGTCATTGTGTAAGAAATATCAAATGAAATCATCTAAAGGGATTGTAATACTATTTTTATCCATAGGTACATGTGCAAAGTGTGATCAACTATATAAGGGGTTATATACAAATTTTTTTGTCTTTGACCTAATATAATAATTGAGGTCACTAATTGTTGTTGTAATGTTACATTTTATTTGATGTATAAACCTATTAAGGATACCTTTAGGAATATCCCTCCTGGTTTTTAAGTTGAGTGAAAAGTGCAAGAGAGACCACCCACTCTTGTTGATTAGCCTTTAACCATCCACAGTCTATTGATGAACCCCCTTTTTGCCCTCCCAATGACAAATTCCTAGCCTTGGAATCCTCTAGGATTATGGAAGAGAAATTTTGGTACCTAACAAGATTAATAGTAGTGAGGAGACAAGAAAGGGAGACCTGCTAATATGTAATGTCCTTTTTTGGGATAACCCTAAATCTTTCCCAAATTACCAATTGCCCAAGCAAAAAGGCCCTAGAGGATACTTTGAATTGGTTTAGTCCCTACTAGTAAGTTAGAAATCCATCTCTAAAATAGCCTAACAATTAATACTCCACATTGGGCATTAGAATTAAGTATGAGTAAATCTATATTAAACATCATAACCAACATTTCCTAATTGATCCTCCCCTTATGCTACACCATGGTAGGAAGGTAGGATTATAATGGTTAATCCCATGATTGAACTAGACCCAGAGGCAACACCCTCGGATAACCCTGGAGGCAGAACCCCTCTGGCCTGTGTGGGCTCATTACATCCCATCCTCAGGTGGCGTATCTAGTGGAGACCAGCCTAGACCAAAGGCCAGCACCCTTAGATAACCCTGGAGGTAGAACCCCCTTGGCCCTTGTGGGCTCATCATGTCCCATACCCAGGTGGCATATCTAGGAGACTCCATTACATGTATCTCCCCTTTGTAATCCTTCTTTTCCAACCATGGTGGAACATGGACATCATAATATAAGCAAGTGACTGATTACATATATGCACATTAGTAGTGTATATATATTCTATATAAAGATATATACGTATATTATTATTCCTAATTGATTTATAATAATTATATATACATATATATACTTACTTCAGATATATATTTATGTTAATAATATATTAAATCATAGACCTCTTATAACTGTTGATCCTTATTCATTGAGTCCAATCTGATTTTTGAATCATATTATATTCTTCCATTCATAAAATCTACTCATCTCCCCTCTTTATCTTTTGTTGAGTATGCTTTCATTTATATCCCCACGGTTGAGTGAAAAAAGCATCTTTGGAAAGTAATGACCTTCCATTATTCTATTGCTCCTTTTGATAACTTCATTGCTACCTTTATTAATGTTGTTTGCTAATGGCTACCTTCTTGTAATGCAACCTTTATTTAAGATGAATTGTTGCTTGTTAGTTTAATCATTGCCTTGTTAATTATTTACAATTGTTTCCCTTTGTAATCTTTTTAATATATATATTTTGTATTGTTTCTTAATATATTTATTTATTTATAAAACATGATGTATAACATAGGCATGCTCAGGTATTAATGATTGTAAATATTAATTTATTTTATATGATAATTGTATTATCATTATAATATTATTTATAATAATATTTGGACTTATATATATTTTTGATATCTATTTTATTTGTTTATTTAATTTAAAGCATAGCCATTTTCAGATTTGGTTTTCTTGTGGATATTTTTATTATTAATAATAGCAACTACAATATCAACTTGTTCTATTTTGTAAACATAATAATTGTATTAATTATAATATTATTTAATTTACAATTATTTATATGTATATTTTTTTATTTTTTTATTTCCAGTTATTTGTATTTCAATTCTTCGTATTCTAGTGTTATAATTTGGGGGGCATGACATAATATAGGAGGATGAAAAGATGAAAAAACATCTCATTCTTACTATTACCTTTGTGAGAGAGACCCTTTATAACTATCATCATGGAATAGTGTACAACCACATCCCTTCCTAAATTAAGAGAGTACAAACACAAATTGAGTGTTGCAAGATTTTGAAGGTGATAAGTCAATTATTTGATCAATATTTTTTTCTTTCTAATTCTAGAGATGGTTTTAAATGTCTTGAAATTAGCACAAGATTTTTTTTATTATTTTATGTGATCTATAAATCTAATTTTCCTTGCATATATGTGATTTAGGGTCCACGAGATTGGCATTGAATAATGTAATATGCACAAAGGTTTCATCTATGAGTCTAAACTAATGTACAAGAATGAATTAGTAATTTGAATATCAACTTATGTGTGATGTTTAATTATTTTATGATTATTGTTATCATCAGATATTGGACTAACACTTATTTGGATGTAGAATGAGTTGAAGAATTCAAGGTGATCAAGAAACTACTAACTTGTGAGTGTTACTTCCCACATACAAGGATTGGGCTCTATTGGAGAGTGAGGTCTAGGTATTTTTCATTTGCCTCCGCCGCTATATGATGTTCATATGCTCACTGTGTCGATAGAGCAATGGGATTTTGATATGAACACATTTCATTTCCCCACTAATAAGATTACCGTTTCTCTTGAGGATACTTGGTAGATTATGAAAGTACCTATGAAGGATAAACATGTAAAATCATATCACTACATGACATTATAATAGGACTGAGATTTATACTATTAGTGTATAAATTGTAAGGGCTATGCTAAAGATGGAATACCGTATGTGTATATTGTTATTAGAATCTACATCTTCAAGACATCAAGTGATTGATTATGGCTATCAATATCCTAGTATTGCTAGATAATAGGGGTTTAGTTATTTTGTATAGGTTGTTTCACATTGCCTAAGAGATGGAGGAACATCAACAAATATTTGTTTGGGGTCATTGTATGTTAGCCCACTGATATGATGAATCGCATGGATTTATGGACGACGATGGTACATGATTGAGGATAATGACATTATTGTAGGCACAGTATATAAGCACACACATTTTCCACGATTTCCAAGGTTATAGGTAGCAATGGAGTTAGGTAGACCACTTGCCTTTTAACAAGACATCAACCACATTGGTAGGTGTAGGGGAGGAAAAGCTTACAAGGTTTCTATTTATTTATTATTAATTGATACCTAAGGACATAATCTAAGGGCATATAGTGAAATATGATATGATGATGATGAATGGTTTCATTTTGAGGACATATATGGAGATATGATATGATGTTGATGATAGGTGTCAAATTAAGAATAATATGAGACAATGTTGGGTTGTATTATAATATATTATTTTACAATTCAATATATTATATTATATTATATTATATTATAATATAATGTGATATTATATAATATAATATATATATTATATGATATTATATTATTATTATATAATATTATATATATATGTATATATTATAATATATTATATTATATTATATAATAATATAATATAATATTTATATTATTAATATTATAATTTTATATTTATATTATAATGTATTTAATATTTAATAATAATATAATATTATAATATTATAATATAATATTATTATATTATATAATATTATTATATTATATAATATTATTATATTATATAATATTATTATATTATATAATATTATTATATTATATAATATTATTATATTATATAATATTATTATATTATATAATATAATATTATAATATTATAATATTATATTGTATTATTATTGTGCGTGTGTCAAATGTGGAGAGTATTCTAATGTCAACACAAACCTTAATGAGATGGTTTACATTCAACGTTTGAAGCAAGTAAAACTACTCTATTCATAATACAATCAAATCTTTCAAATACGTATCATTGTCCTCTATTTCTAGGGATTTGTTAAACCATTTAGCCCTCAGATTTCTATGGGCATAATGGTTGTTAAAATGACAACCTATAAAACAAGATTTGATGCTTAATATGCAAGCTAAGATGATTTCTATGTGCACATGTGTGCTGAAAGGATTAGTGGTATGCTTCTAAATGAAACGAGATGATGGAATTGATGATGAATACAATGATAAATGAAAGATGATGTTGATGATAGATGAACAAGTGGAGATGAGTGAGATGATATGAAACTATAGTGAACTATCCATGATTATGCATATGATCAAATGCAAGCATAAAACAAACTACCCTAAAATGCAACTATGATGCAATGGGGATGATAAAATGCAACTATGAAGCAATTAAGCAATTAAGTAATCTAAAATGAGAATGAAAAGTAACACATGATATGAAAACTAATTATAAGACTCCATGAAAGCTCCAAGCTCCTAAGATAAACCTGCATAGTGACTTTGCTCAAATTGTGGATGATAAATGCTAAGGCAAGAGGGTGTATTTATAGGGTTTCTCAAGCATTTTGTGAGGTGGCACCTATCAACGATCGAGATTCAAAGGAGAAATAATAGATGGTAGAGATGGAAGGAATCAGGATGTTGTCCCCTTTGACCAAGGACAACATGCCATGTGTGTGGAGAGAATCCCTTGACCAATTGGAAACATGCCAAATGTATGGGATTCCCAAGTGTGTGAAACAAAGACCCATGTGCTCCAAATTTGTTGGAAGTGTGGGGGAATAAAGCCATGTGCCTTTTCTCATTGGTGGAAGTGTGTGAGGACAATTCTAATTAATAATTAGGCTTTATTTATTTTCATGTGACCTATGTGAGGTGGCACAAGAAAATGTAGTAGACATGTGCTATAATTCTTAATCAGGATTAAGGAAGATTAATTAAATAAACATGTTTAGGGTATTTTGTTTATTTAATTATTTAGAAGAATATGATTTTGGAGAATTAAAAGGAAAGTGAATAATATAAATAAAGTAAGACCTTATTTATATGTAGTTGAAGCATTAATCAAATAGGTTGTATTTAATTAATTGAATATGATGACCGTTTTTAGGTGTATACATTTTTCCCCTCTTTGAAGTAATGTGTTTACATGTTGCTTCAAAGAAAATTTTGATACCGATGCTTAGAAAAGATTTCAATGCCCCAAACGATGCAAGATTTCGATGCCCCAGATGATGTCCCAGACTTTTATTTTTAGTTATTGAAAGATATATGCCCCCTTAAGAGATAAATCAGTGAATTTTGGAGTTCTTTGGATTTTTTGAAAATTTCAAAATTTTTGATGATTTTTCGATGATTTGATGATGATATGATGCAGAGACGATTTATATCCCGATAAAGAAATATTGATTCCGCCAGTTGATTAAATGTTGTCATGCTTTGCCTCCTTGTGTTTGATGTTTGATGATCGTGTTCAGCCGATTGTTTGATTTGATGATGTTTGATGATGTTGATAGAAAAATTGACCTCATGATAGGTGAGGACTAATGATAGGATGATGATGATTGAACTCATGATAGGCGAGGATCAATAATAGGATTGATGATTGGCCTCATGATAGGCAAGGATCAATGATAGATTGATGATTGACCTCATGATAGGTGAGGATCAATGATAGATGGATGATTGACCTCATGATGGGTGAGGATCAATGATAGATTGATGATTGACCTCATGATAGGTGAGGATCAATGATAGATTGATGATTGATGGACCTCATGATAGGTGAGGTGCATTGATTGATGAACCTCATGATAGGCGAGGTTGATTTGATTGATGATCCTCATGATAGGCGAGGTGCATTGATTGATGAACCTCATGATAGGCAAGGTTGGATTGATTGATGAACCTCATGATAGGCGAGGTTGAATTGATTGATGAACCTCATGATAGGTGAGGTTGAATTGATTGATGAACCTCATGATAGGAAAGGTTGGATTGATTGATAAGATTGCGGACTTGCAATATCTTATGATCATAGGAGGATTTCGGCATCTAGTGCAGGCGGATTCAAATTTGATTGGGCGATGTGGTTTGACTTCTCTGATTGATCGATATGCCCCTATATAGGATTGATTAATGTACTGAGACTTGAGGGTGTGCCGAGACCTGATGTATACACCAATTTAGTTGAGACATTATGATTTCTGCCATTTTTGATGATGTACCTCTCGATGTTTGGATATCGGTGTACACTTGACATTGTGATTTTTGAGGTTATATGATATGCGGAGATGATGATGATTGATGTGTCTATATGATGTTTATATGTGATGATGATCATGATGATTATGATGGATGCATTTAATTTATGCTATGTGATGTTCTATATGATGATGATATGATATGCTATGGATGCAAATGATGTGTTTTAGGGTCCTTAAGCTTAAATGAGTGAATCTATCCACCTTCCAAGAGTTGTGGGAAGGTTATCGTCAATTGATTCTTTGTTAAATTGAGCTTTACAAAACCTAACATATTTCCCAATTCTTTTGGAAATCTGAAGAGACTCACTCATTTAAGTTTAGTGAACCACTTCCCTAATGCCACTAAATGAAATGATTTTGATTATGTAAATGAGATGTGATGGATGTTGTTTTGTGTTTTCTAATGCAAATATTATGATGTGATGCATGAATAGATGAATGGTGTTGTAAGGTTTTCTATTGTATGCAAATGATGATGCAACGGATGTGCAACTATATGAGAATGATGTGTTTTTGGTTAATTTCAAGTGTACTCAATCCATTAATAATAGAGATGACGTCATTGTTTAAATGATTTTAGCATTGAAAAACCCCATAAATATAGATGCAAACTAACATGGATGCAATCTACTCTAACCATGCAAATCTCGTATGTAAAAGTTGTCATTCGTATTAACCAATTTGTCATGCTCTTTATCATCATTGGGCCTTTAAAATGTTGAAAGTGAGTACAAGCATCGATGGCATAGTTTAGACCAAGATGACCTGAGTACTACTTCCATGATGCTTTAAAATTGCAAGTTAACACAAGCATCTAAGTATAATTAAACCGAGACGACCTAAGCATTGCTTGCGTAAACAGACAAGAGTTAATCATTTTCCTATGCAAATTTGGAATGTCATTAGTGATACTTTGTAGCGCACATCTCGCAACAACTTGCATAGTAATAATGATAAACTCATAGACAGTAGACAAAGAAAAATCATACTCCTTCCTTGCTCCTCTAGTTCAATACATCATCGAGGCCTCGAGAGATATGATAACAAAAATCAAAGTAGAACAATTTGAACGTTCGTGTTTAACGTGATAAACCCTTGATTTAGAAAGATCACCATCCATTTGAAGTTTGTGTTTGTAACTTTCGTCTGATGACCGTTTTCCTGTTGATTCAAGCTCAAAGTTTATTTTCCCCTAGTGAGTGCAGGATTTTTCCCCCAATGTAGGGTGAGACACAACCATGACAACCAAGACCTAACCTAAAGACCTATCCTAAGGCCCTTGGGGGCTAATCAACAGATTAACCTTGCCTACGTTATACACGCAGAGACCATGTAGTTCAACTGACAACACGACCAAGATTTACAAGACGAAAATATGAACATAACGGACACCTAAAAGACTGACCTAAATGTCTCGGGGGATAATCAAAGATCACTCTTTCCTACGTTTAAAGCTCAGAGACGACGTAGTTCAAATAATGACTATGTTTTTGAATTTTTGACTTTTTGACCTGTTTTAGGATTTTGACATGTTTTGAATGTTTTTGGGATTTTCGTATGTTTTGAATGTTTTTGGATTTTGATATGTTTTGAATGTTTTTGGATTTTGATCTTTTTTGAATTTTTTTGATTTTTGATTTTCCAGCCCTGAGAATGTAAAAGAATCCAATCCAATGCAGGACATGCCCCCAGTGTGATACGATAAGACAAACTGATTTTTAGAATGGGTCGAGTAATACTAGGGGATACCATTATACAAACACTGGATCAAGCTATGATGCGAACATGGAAGTGTGATAGATGCAGAAATGGAAGCATGATGGATGAATGATGCAAAGCAAGTTGCGTAGCCCAAGATGGATGGATGAATGATATGATATGACCGATTGAAGGAACAAGATACCTCACAATAGAGATAATGCAACCATGGATAAATGATAGATCAAAATGAAAGATTCACTGCAAAACATGTCACACAAGCAACATATCTTTTTTCAAAAGATGATAATGGTTGATTGATTAAGATGCCAGGAATGATTGATTCCATAAGGCATGGTGATGATAAGTACTTAGGATCACTGATTTCCTCTAAGTATGATAAGATTTGTGATTGTTGATGATTGATTGACAAAAAATATGAGGATTGGATAATGTTTTACAACTATGCTCAAATATGATTTGCATGATAAGATTCATGGTTGCAAAAGGACATGATGACATGGATTTTGATAAGCTAGGAGATATGGAATGGTAGAAAGAAAGGATAATGATAATGAATGGGATGATCAAGATCAACTAGATAAGATATAGACACAAGGACCAAGTACTTTTCCCTTATTCCTCATCAAGACCAAGGACGGGAAGAAAGGATGTATTTAGAAAGAATGATGAAATATGGATAAGGCGAAGGATATGATACAGAAGATATGGATAAAGCGTATAGGATAAGATATATGATGTTCAAGAATATCCTTAAATTTGTCAAGATCAGAGGTGGAAAAGTAAGGAATGAGCATAAAAGGGATAATGACCATGAATGATAAGATGGGCGAAACTTGTCCCTAAGTGTAGAGTGCAAGAGGAATATGGAAGATAGGATATGGATGATAGGGAAATGGAAGAAGGACTTAAGCATTAAGTTTCACAACCAAATATCTCTCGAAAACATGCTCTAATAAACCATGGCAATGGGAAATTGGACTCCTAAATGTTGGCAGATTTAGGGTATGATGGGATAATGGATAGGAGGTTGAAAGGTTTGTTGATGGGTAGATGGAAAGGATGGCAAGATCAACATTGGCACACACCTTGAAGGGTGATGAAGTGATGGAGGAAAAATGGATTTGGAAGGTGATAGGCTTTTATATGGAAGATTGGAGGAAGCTTTTGGATTAGCAAATTTGGGTGCCGATTTAGATTTCATTGCTTCTATGAGACTTTTTGGAATCCACATGATTTTTGACTTTGATATTTTCTTTGTGGGCCATTGTGGCCTTTGAGATTTTTCTCTTTGATTTATAGACCTTGTGGTCTTGTAAATTTTTATTTTTGCTTTGATGGGCCTTTGTGGCCTTTTTTATTTTTCCTTTGATTTTGGATCAAATTTTCTTTTATTTTTGCATGCCTCTTCAAGGAGACATGTTGATCCTTTGATACATGTGAATTTTGATATGGAAGCTTTTGACATTTTGTACCCAAATTGCTTCCAAGAGAAATAGGAGAGTGGATGGAGATGAATGGTATGGAGGTATCATGGATAAGTTGTTGGTGGTAGAATTTTGAAAGGACATCAAGGATGTGTGCCTTTGTTGTTCTTGAGGAATAGGATATGGACCTAGGATAGAGGGAAGGTTTGATGGACTAGGATGAGGACCTAGGATAGATGGAAGGTTTGGTGGATTAGGATGAGGACCTAAGATAGATGGTAGGTTTGAAGGACTAGGACACTTAGGTGTATAGCCAAGGTCGTGATAATATGGATTTGGTTGGAAAAAAAGGGCTTCTAGGATACCTTGTTGATGAAGGCCTAATCCTTTTCCTTTGTAGTTCATACTTTGACACATTTTTTTACCAATGGGATATGTGTTGTTTGTGAAACAAGATGCATGTCCATTTTGGGGAGGATATGATATGGATGAAAGGATGGGTGTTGGAAGTAAACCGGAGTGGATGAAGGTGGAGGATCCCAATTTGTAGGTGTGGAGTTCATGGATAGCTTGCATAGGTGTGATAGGATCTTGACATGGGGATGATGGGGTACTTTGATCTTGACTTGGAATAGGATCATGAGGTGTAGAAGATGAAGTAGCTTGCTCTTCATTAGGTGTGGAATCATCATGTGGTGGTATGGAAGGCATATCTTGATCTTGAGAAGGATAAACATCCTCATGGAATGAAGGGATATCCTCGGATGGAAGCATATCTTGGTCTTGATGAGAAAGCATATATTAATCATTGGGTGATAGGACATCATTAGATAGGATGGAAGAATTATCATGCTCCTGGGATGCAATGGAATCATGAGATGACATGGATTCATTAGATGGGGTGGAAGAAGGGCTTGGAAGGATACTTTTCTCTTGAGATGGAAAGGAATGATTGTGGATGAAAAGTGAAAGGAGGGGATCATCATAGAATTCTTGAGAGATGGGGTCTTGGTCAAAGATTGGAAGAACTTGTGGAATTTTGGTATCATCAAATGAAGTGGAAAGAATGCTTTGATCTCAAGGTGTAGAGGAGTCTATGCTAGCATGATTTGGACTGAGAGACTGACATGAACCATTGGATGTAGAAGATATGATAGAAGGAGGTGGTTGTATGGAATCGTTGACTTGGATGAAAGAATCATGAGGTATATTTTGGCTTATGGGAGATGATGATAGATGCATGACATGGTAAGATTGTTCAATATCATTTGTGTTTGAGGACTGAGATTTGGGCTTCTCATTTAACTTTTTCAAAAATTCAAAGACATTGAACTTGGATGATGTAGTTGTTGGTGGAGAAGGTGTCATGTCCATATTTCTATCAGATGGATAGGAATAGATGTGTGGCCACAAATGTCTTTATGTGATTGTTTCTCCTTGCATATCCCAGATTTTTTGTTGAAGATTTTTCATTTGATGAGCTAAAGCATTCAATTGATCCTCACCTATTTCAGCCATGATGGTTTGGATTTCACTGTTTTGAGTTTCAACGTTAGGATCTTGTTAAAATGGGCATACAAGTGTTATGATTTAGACTAAGCTTTGATCTAAGTTTGAAATAGTGCCAAGGATTACAACTAAGTCGAATAGAATGACAAATTCTATTGATGGGACTAAGTTTGATTTCATTGTATAACATTGTTTTGTGATTAAAGGATGACAAATCCCGATGATGAAACTAGGTTTGTACAAACAAAGATGTGATAGACATTGATGATTAGGCACCTTGAAATGTTTAGATCTAGGTTTAGTTTGAAAATTTCCACTTCTATAGGTCGGTTTCGACACGTTTAGAATTCTAAGGTATCTAAGGAATGATCTTGGACTTGGAGTTTTGATTCAAGATGTGTAATTAAGGTACTCAAAACGTTGGAAAAGTCTTGGATTTTGACAATAGTACATCATGTATAACTCTAGATTGTTCTTACAAGATTTCTTGTGAAAATTGAAGGCTAACCTTTCTCTAAATTCGTAGAGCATAGACAAACATTTTTTATGTTGTTTTGGACTAAGAGGTTTGATCTTTGGTTTCTAATCTTGTTCTTTTGTTAAATCATCGCGTAAACCACATATTTTGACTCTGTTTTTCCTAAGGAAAGGTTAAACACTGTTGAAAGGACTGATTTTCTGAAGATGGATGGACCTAAGTTACTGACTTGTCTACCTTAATGGATGTAGTTCTAAATCAAGGTTTTCACTTTCAAAGAGTAATGGTTTTTATGGTGTTTTGTTTGAGTTTTGTTTTGAAGACACATCAAGCAGAATATACACTCCTAAGGTTGTGTAAGACTAAATTCTTTTAGATTCCACGTGGGTTTTACCCCAACCGCACTATCTTTAGCGGATGAATTTAAAAGATTAGTTGCACGAGCTCCCCCTTACAGTGCACTCTCTTCTCAGGCCAACCAAGCTTCCAGTCCCCATGAAATTCCCATGGTGAACTAATCATCTCTACTAAAAACTGTGAGAATGTGGATGCCTTGGCAATGACCGTTGCTGCACCAAAGAATAGCTAAAGGATTTTGAAAAATCTACAACAAGGGTTTTAATTCAGAAATTTCATTCGTAGGGAGTGACCCATGCAGCGAGAGTCCCTTCTGATCCATCTCGTCGGAGCCACCGCGTGATACTTGAACTTTCCTCAAATATCCACATTTGTATCCCAGTTGGAAATCGCTTGGCTTTAGCGTGTTACCAATTGGGTCATTCCCTTGGGTGATTAATTTTTCCCACAAGGCAGGCCCTCTAGGATAAACAAAAGCAAGCAAGTATACCCATAGTTTGATCGATCTTTATTTCACATGAATAAAGAGAGAACTCATGCCATATACTCCACTTACACTCGCACATAAACAAGAATGGGTCTAGCTTTTTGGATCACCCAGTTAAGGGGAGAGCATATGCCTACCATTCATCACATACAAAAGACATGGTGTTCATTAACCCGTTAATTAAGCTATGTTCCTAACTTAACCAAAAGGAAACATGATATTCGTTAACCTTTTAATTAAGCTACATTCCTAACTTAACTAAAGGAAACAAGTAAATAACGTCCAACCCCTGCAATATGTTAGTAGTTTATGTTTTGAGTCTTTGACAACGAATCTAGAAAAACCTGCAAAGCACAACACAAAATGTCAGTTTTCTGATTTGGTGAAAAACTACAAGAGGTGCCAAAACAGAGGCAAGAGGCACCAAAACAGAGACAAGAGGCGCCAAAATAGAGAGACTTGATTTTTTGAAAGTTTCTTGAAAATGGTTGTATCTTGGTCATACGAAGGTCTTTTTCGGAGATTTTTTTTTTGAAATGGGGTAGAATTTCATAAGATATGCAATGGTGGGTTCCATTTTGGTGCAAGAGGTGCCAAAACAGAGACAAGAGGCGCCAAAATAGAGATATACTTGATTTTTTGAAAGTTTCTTGAAAATAGTCGTGTCTTGGTCATATGGAGGTCTTTTTCAGAGCACTTTTTTTTTAAATAGGGTAGAATTTCATAAGCTATACAATGGTGGGTTCCATTTTGGTGAAAGAGGTGCCAAAATAGATGAAGAGGTGCCAAAACAAATACAAGAGGCGCCAAAACAGAGATAGACTTGATTTTTTGAAAGTTTCTTGAAAATGGTCGTATCTTTGGTCATATGGAGGTCTTTTTTGGAGATTTTTTTTTGAAATGGGGTAGAATTTTGTAAGCTATGCAATGGTGGGTTCCATTTTTGTGCAAGAGGCACCAAAACAGAGACAAGAGGTGCCAAAACTCTAAAAATTGCCCAGAATGGTCCTAGAACAGGTGAAAATGGTCTCAGAACAACTTGCAACAGGCGCCAAAATAGAGACAAGAGGTGCCAAAACTCCAGAAACAACTAGAATTGTCTCAAAATAGATGCAAAGGCTCTCAAGTCTCAAATTTGAACCTGCGATCACGAAATTTGAAAAAAAGTTAGAAACAAGTGAGGCAAAGGCCCCACGGTGGGTGCCATTTTGTGCGTGTGTCGAATGTGGAGAGTATTCTAATGTCAACACAAACCTTAATGAGATGGTTTACATTCAAAGTTTGAAGCAAGTAAAACTACTATATTCGTAATACAATCAAATCTTTCAAATACGTATCACTGTCCTCTATTTCTAGGGATTTGTTAAACCATTTGGCCCTCAAATTTCTATCGGCACAATGGTTGTTAAAATGACAACCTAGAAAACGAGATTTGATGCTTATTATGCAAGCTAAGATGATTTCTATGTGCAAATGTGTGCTGAAAGGATTAGTGGTATGCTTCTAAATGAAACGAGATGATGGAGTTGATGATGAATACGATGATAAATGAAAGATGATGTTGATGATAGATGAACAAGTGGAGATGAGTGAGATGATATGAAACTATAGTGAACTATCCATGATTATGCATATGATCAAATGCAAGCATAAAACAAACTACCCTAAAATGCAACTATGATGCAATGGGGATGATAAAATGCAACTATGAAGCAATTAAGTAATTAAGTAATCTAAAATGAGAATTAAAAGTAACACATGATATGAAAACTAATTATAAGACTCCATGAAAGCTCCAAGCTCCTAAGATAAACCTACATAGTGACTTTGCTCAAATTGTGGATGATAAATGCTAAGGCAAGAGGGTGTATTTATAGGGTTTCTCAAGCATTTTGTGAGGTGGCACCTATCAACAATCTAGATTCAAAGGAGAAATAATAGATGGTAGAGATGGAAGGAATCGGGATGTTGTCCCCTTTGACCAAGGACAACATGCCATGTGTGTGGAGAGAATCCCTTGACCAATTGGAAACATGCCAAATGTATGGGATTCCCAAGTGTGTGAAACAAAGACCCATGTGCTCCAAATTTGTTGGAAGTGTGGGGGAATAAAGCCATTTTCCTTTTCTCATTGGTGGAAGTGTGTGCGGACAATTCTAATTAATAATTAGGCTTTATTTATTTTCATGTGACCTTTGTGAGGCGGCACAAGAAAATGTAGTAGACATGTGTTCTAATTCTTAATCAGGATTAAGGAAGATTATTAAATAAACACGTTTAGGGTATTTTGTTTATTTAATTATTTAGAAGAATATGATTTTGGAGAATTAAAAGGAAAGTGAACAATATAAATAAAGTAAGACCTTATTTATATGTAGTTGAAGCATTAATCAAATAGGTTGTATTATAATATAATAATATAATATAATATAATATTATAATATAATAATATAATATAATATATTATTATAATATTATATTATATTATATTATAATATTATATAATATTATATAATAGTTTTTTTTTATATGCAAGATTGATTTATATATTAAATTAAAAGAGGTACAACTTCTGCAAATGCAGGAAAGTTTTCGCCATTGACTACCAGTAAATCCATCCTTACCACCACTACCAGAAAACCACCCCGAAGTCAACCAAAACGAGACCCAGCCATCCAAAACAAGGAGACTCCTCCATCCAAAACCACCACCCCACCATCGCAGCCTACTACCAACCCAGAAGGCCATGAAGGTTCGGCCCCTACCTTGAACATGCTAATCTCTAGACACCCAAAACTTCCCAGACTAACCATTAAGACCAAAATTCTAAACTCCGAGACTGAATGATGCCATTTGACCATAGAGATAAACTCTAAAAACTATCAGAACCAATATCTATTTAAAAGCATTCACATAAAGTTGTTTAAAACATCAAAATCTTCAAAGACTTTTACCCACTCGACATCACCCACAGCCATCAGGCTGAAGAATTTCTTCAGGAATTCGATGGCCACTACTGCCACCATTTTGTGTCTACTCAACACCGGACCACTCAAGTCAAGGAGGAACGAGAAAAGCTTTATGGCTTCGTCCGAACCTTGAATAGCTGCAAAGTCACTCGGTCTTGGGACACCTCTACCTTCCACCACAAAACTCAACACCTCATTTACCCCTCCCACCAGATCCTTGCGAAACATCTTGAGTAGCAACAGTTTAGCCCCGGCTTTGGACTAACCATTGTCCAAAAGGGATGCCAAAAACCTGAAAGAGATGTGAAGGTTGTTCCTGTCGTACTCCTTGTTAGCCAAATGACCAATTCCCAAGATCATTTTTGCTGCCACCAGAACTAACGGATCCTTGTTTGAGAGAATCCACTTCAATCGTTGATCTTTTACTTCTCTGAAGGAGGCTTGCCTAGCCAAAGATGTCAGAGAGATTGGCGTGTCCACCCTGAACTTTGCCAAAGCCATCCACAGAGACTTCAATGACAAAACAAGATCGCCTCGCCATGAACGCCACCGCCAGAGTAAATAAATTTTGCTGCTAAAGTTCGCCACTAAACTCGCTACCAACCAATATAATCAACACATATGAATGCAATTAGGGAGATGAATTGCCCGCTTAGGCTTTATTGTTAGATTATTGCCATGTACTGACCCGCCGCCATCCTTAATAATGCCTTCCCTCCACACATGCCTCATTCAATCCTCATTAAATTGCCTTCAGAGAATGATGCCTATGACATCCTCGAGCTTTGGGAAGAGTATTGCCACCTCCTTCACGTGACCAGCCTCCTATTCACACCCTTCTACGTCCCCCTTAGCCCCTACTTTTTCACCACCTCATCTCCCAGTTGGCCCTCCTAGCGCAACAGTGCAGGAATGGGAAAAAGGAGGGAGGGGGAGCCCACCCAACCTCCCACTATAATATTATATAATATTATAATATAATATTATATAATATTATAATATAATATTATAATATTATATTATAATATTATATAATATTATATTATAATATTATATAATATTATATTGTATTATAATATTATATAATATTATAATATTATATAATATTATATTGTATTATAATATTATATTGTATTATAATATTATATAATATAATATTATATAATATTATATTATAATATTATAATATTATAATATATATTATAATATAATATTATAATATTATAATATTATATTATAATATTATAATATTATAATATTATAATATTATAATATAATATTATAATATTATATTATAATATTATAATATTATATAATAGTATATTAATATTATAATATTATATAATATTATATTGTATTATAATATTATATTGTATTATAATATTATATTATTATAATATTATATAATATTATATTGTATTATAATATTATATAATATTACAATATTATATAATATTATAATATTATATAATATTATAATATTATATTATATAATATTATATTATAATATTATATATATAATATTATAATATTATATAATAATATATATATAATATTATAATATTATATAATATTATATTATTATATTATAATATTTTATTTTATTTTTAAAAAGGGGTAAAAACTTTATTGAAAATCAGAAGAGAACATTACAAACAAAACAGAGGAACCAAGCCTCAAAAGCCCAAGGAAGCAACACCGAAACCCAAGAACAAACTCAGCTATCTTCAAGAATCCTTCTATCCTCCTTAAGAAACCTATCTAAATTATGTCGTAACTCAGGGGAAACTTGCACCCAGTCCTCAATCTTCCAGCCAACATCTTGCTCGGAAGCCCATTTGGCTAAATAGTCAGCAACCCAATTCCACTCTCTTGGAATATGAACAAAAGAGACCTCCTCCATCCTAGAACTAACCTGAAGAATCCGTTGGACCATCGAGGCTAATTTCCAATTAATGTCAAACATCTTCCTCTCATTCAACAAGTTAACCAAGATCTGTGAATCCGCTTCACAAATAACCTTTTTCCATCCCAAAGCAAGGGCCCGCTCCACAGCATAAAGAATCGCCATACCCTCCATAAGGTTAACCGTCTCCTTCCCCTCATGAATAGAAAAAATAAATATCACTGAACCCCCTGAATCCCTACCTACCCCACCAATCCCTGCAAGCCCGAGATTGCCTCTAGAAGATCCATCAGTATTGATCTTCAAAACACCTACCGGCGGGGGAACCCATCTACCCAACCTCTGCACTCTCTTGTTCCCAAGCCTACCTCTCCTAGAAATAACAGAGGAAGAATGTATCCCCTGCAATCCCAGTCTATCCACCAACTCAACATCCCCTTTCTCCAGGGGGAACACCCCTTCACTCATAGCCGCAACCGACTCTTGTATCATGCCTAACATACGCAACCACACTTGCTGACCCCCCAACTTCACACCACGAAATATCCTACGATTCCGCTCAAGCTAGGTCTGCCAAAGAAGAAAAGTAGGACCAACATACCAAACATCCTGCAAGAAGGAAGCCCTTGATGGAGGTCTTCCCAAGCTATCCTAGAACTCCACCAAAGAAGAAGTATGGACACAAGGTTGCTTCCAAACCCCCCACCACCAGTGCCAAAGTTTGACAACAAAGGGGCATCAGAAAAACGAGTGCAAGGAATCCTCCTCCTCTTTCCCACAGAGAACGCAAGCAGAAGGTCCCTGGAAGCCACGCTTACGGATATTATTCCAAGTTAAGCACCTGTTCCACACCAAAGTCTAGACAAAGCAATTACATTTTGGCCATGATAACTTATTCCAAACCTGCTTCCACCAATGAACCTCCACCCTAGCCAACTTTTGAGCCAATAACACCTGATAACCACAAGCAACTGTGTATATCCCCTTAGGATTGTGTATCCATGTGAGAATATCCTCTTCTAGAAGGGAGTTGCAACGCCTACTGCAAAGAATTGTCTTAAGTTTGGCACTGTTGTCCTCCATCCCCATAACAGGCCACTCAATGGGATCCTTCCAACAAGCCCTCTCCAGCTGACCATTAAAGGATAAGGATTTGAAGTCACTTACCCGGGACCAACCAACCTCAAGAAATCTCTAACTCAAGGGAAGCAGGTGAGGAAACTGAGAGGTAAGAGGAGGGAAGCCATCCCAAGAGTTTGACCAAAAAAGAGCTTCAAAACCCCTTCTGCATATCAAAAATAAGCCATCCTTAATGAGCTTTGCACCCTTCTGGAGAGTGCTCCAAATCACTGACCCTTTCCCCCCAAGATGATACCGAGGGATATCATGTAGAGGGATACCCGGAAGATACTTATGAGATAGTAACCTGGCCCAAAACTGATCCTGTTCTACGCACCACCTCCAGAATAGCTTAGCAGCCACAACCACTCCAAACAAAGTTGATTGGCGAAGACCCAAACCACCATACTGCTTAGGACTACACACGTCCTCCCACCTAACCAAGCTCCACTTGGAGGATGACAGGCAGCTAACCCATAAAAACTGCCTCTCAAGGGAATCCAACTCCCTAAGAAATCCCACCGGAGCCACCTGAAGCATGCGCCTATAAATAGGGAGAGCCTGAACAACAGACTTAAGAAGTTGAACTCGCCCAGCAAAAGACAACCATCTATGTGTCTAGTGATTGACCTTCACTCAAAACTTATCAATAACAATCTACCAAGAACCTTTGGGAAGCTGACCAACAGAAATTGGAATACCCAAATAATTAACAGGGAGAGCCCCTATTTGAAACCTCAAAATATTAGCAATTCTTCTCTAAATGGGGCCCGACGTTTTGAAGAAAAAGATGGAGGACTTATCCTCATTAATCATTTGCCCTGAAGCCACCAAGTAAACATCCAACACCTGCCTCAAAGAAGTAGCCTCCCTAATAGTAGCCATTCCCATCAAAGTCGTATCATCAACAAACTGTAAGTGAGACTGCGAGGGAAAATCTCCACCCCATCGCCAACCCTGAATGGAACCTAACTCAACATTTCTTTTCAACAACTACCCAAGACCTTCCACAAGAAGAAGAAATAAGTACGGAGAAAGGGGGTCCCCCTGATGTAGACCCCTAGAAGCTCCAAAAAGCTCAGAATGATCTCCATTTATCAGCACCAAGAAGGATACTGACGAAACACAACTCATGACCCATTGGATCCATTCTTCACAAAATCCAAAAGCATCCAGGACTTTCTGCAAGAAAGACCATCTAACCCTGTCATAGGCCTTAGCCATATCCAACTTAATGAACATTGCCTTCTCCTGCGAACTAGCCATGGAATGAATGGTCTCAGTAGCAATAACAACCCTGTCCAAGATCTGTCAACCCGCAACAAATCCACTTTGTTCCTTTGAAATCAACACATTAAGCCACTTCTTCAACCGCTCAGCCATTAATTTTGAAATAATTTTATAAGCCACATTGCAAAGGGAGATAGGTCGAAACTGAGTTAACCTATCAGCCCCTTCACACTTGGGAATGAGTGCAATGAAGGTGGAATTAAGAGCTCACAACATCTGCTTGTTTCTCCGGGATTCTTGAACAACCTCCAAAAGATCCAACTTTATGATATCCCAGAATTCTTGGAAAAACTCTATTGGGAAACCATCGAGGTCGGGGGCTTTCCCTTTCTTAATCTGAAACACAATCTCCTCTAGCTCCTCTAGAGAAATATCTCTCATCAAATATTCATTCACCTCCCTAGAGACCAAATGAGGAATACAAGAGAGAACCTGTTCCTCCTCAGTCGAACCCCCTAGAAAATCCTCTCTGAACAGAGCCGCAAAATACTGCGAAGCCTCATCAACAATTTCCTGAAATGAAACAAGACGATCGCCCCTGCCATTAACCAAAATAGAAATAGAGTTACCATGCCTCCTAGCCCTCACAAAATTAAAGAAGAAGGCAGTGTTTTTGTCCCCTTCCTATAGCCATTCAACTTGAACCTTTTGCTTCCAATAAATCTCCTCTCGTAATTCGCATTCCTCCACCATCTTCAGAGCCTTAGCCTCCTCTTTTAAAAGAACCTCAGACACCCCATTCTCTCAAATCAGACGTGTAATACTATTCAGCTCTTCTTGAGCGGCAGCCTTTCCATGAAAAATATTACCAAAACATCTTATGTTCCATCTTTTAAGTTGATACTTGACAAACTGAAGAAGCTTGACAAAAGTATACATTGTTGTACCAAAGGCAAGTCTACCTATCCTTCACCACACATTCACCTGGTCATAGAGAGAAGAGTCCCGCAGCCACATAAGTTGGAACTTGAAAGAGGGAGTTCGAGGCACCCGAGCAAAGATGATATTAAGCTTGATAGGCCAGTGGTTCGAACCCCTCCAATCCAAAATCTCAGAGGAGGTAGACCATAAGTCTCCAACCCAAAAATAGGAGACCAGGAACCGATCCAACCTCTTAGCAACATAGTCCTCTCCCATCCTCCTATTATTCCAAGTGAAATGACCATTACTGGGTTGAACATCAATAAGATTTAAATCCGAAATGCAATCCCTGAGAAGCATCGCAGAAGGCTCCAACCTAGCAACTCCACCCCTTTTCTCGGACAGCTCCATGATAGCATTGAGATCCCCTGCCAAGATGCATGGATGGAAAGGCACCAGGCTGCGAACAAAATGAAGGTGAGACCATAAAAGCTGCTTGCCCTGAAACTCAATAGGTGCATACACAATAGAGAGGAGAATACACTCTCCTGTCACAAAGCAAGAGGCCACCAAGGATATAGAAGATCTAGAAGACATCCACCAAAGAGGACTAACCCTCCGAGGGTTCCATAGACAAGCTAACCCCCCAAAAGCACCATGAGCACCAATACACTGACACTCGCCAAACTTCCACAACTTTGGTACCATCTTCAACATACTCTCCACAGATAATTTAGTCTCCTAAAGAAAAAGAACATCCGAAGAATGATTCCTAACCAACTCACAAACAACTTTTTATCGAGGGCCACTATTCAAGCCCCTTACATTCCATGATAAAACAATCGTTTCTGGGGACACGAAAAAATATGAATCTAGGGTCTTGACTACCCCTGACTCCACCAAAGTTTCCCCAATTTCCTTAATATTTTCAGTAGCCTTTTTCCTACCCAACTTGGAACTCTTTTCGCCAACCCCTTTCTTTGGTTCCTTTTGTAGAATACCCATACAAGGAGATGGCAAGGAGCCCTTACCAGCTTCCACCCCAACCTTTATAGGTATAGAAGACCCACCTTCCCCGCTCTTTAGAGTTCCAATAGCAGGATCCTACACAACCTGGTCAATCAACTGATGATCCGTGTCCATCTGCCCAACCTTCATATCTTGCACAACCTGCATAGCCTCTAAGGAAGGCCCATCCTTTCCTATACCTAAGGTTCCCTGATCCAGATTCAACAAACCCGGGTTCATTTCCTGATGGATGAGATCATCAAGGACCTCAAACCTGTTAAAAGTGTCATCATCCTGCCTATCCCCCAAGGTCCTCTTCTGCCCCCGATTCCTATTTTGAGCTTTGATAGGGATAAATCCATCCTCACCAGTACCCTCACCTGGAATAGGCTCCTTCCCCTCATCAACCCTAGGCAGATTACGAGGAGGTTGAGAGGACTGGGATACCGCCGACTTAGCCCTAGGGCACCTACACTGCAAGTGTCCATATTCATGACAAAATCGACACTGAAAAGGAAGAGTTTCATAGTCCAACTATTGCACCCATGTATATGATCCTGTACTCACTTCCACAGAATCTGGCAATGGTTTGCTTAAATCAATTTCCACACAAATACGGGAAAAAGTCATTACCTTTTTAAATTGTGTCTGCTGTGAAGATCCAACAGGTTTACCAAGCATTGCAACTACCAAATGCAACACATCCTCAAGCCAACATTCAACCGGGAACCATGGTAGCCGAACCCAAACTGGGACCCTATTTGGGAGCTCCTCAGTCGGATTGAATCCTGCATGCCATGGCTTCATAAACAAGCCTACTTGGTTATAAAAATAGGGACCTCCCTCAAAAATCCTATTCCTATCATTCATGCAATCAAAGGAGACCATGAAGTAATTATTCGCTAGAAGCCTAATTTCCATCTCTCCCTCCGACAACCAGGTCCTCTGAGCCCAGGACTCCAAAAACTACAGTGAGACTTTCAAACCCATAAACTTGCAATAAAAAGAATGCTTCGAATAATACACAATATCATCAACCAACATCTCCATCGGGATAACTAGTTTCGGTCTCTCTTTACATCTTTCCAAACATCCATTAATCTTCGTGATCTTAGGGCCCCCAGATGACCCAGAAACATTCATCTCCCGATCCGGCGCAAATAAATTATTGTCGAAAACCTTCACCCCCTGCGTCGACGGTTTTGATCCAAAGGCTAAATGGAAATCCATCATGGGACTAACCCCAGATGATTCCCCTCGGGACATAGATCCAAAACAAGACTTCAAACGGGCATGCAAGCCCTCGGGATGTGAGAGCAAGAACTACCACTTGCACAAGGGTTAGCAACAACCCTCCGACTCCACCTACAGCCCTCCAAAGGACAAAATTTTCAACTTAAAAAAGACAGCCCCACCCCTGATTGAGACAGCACATAGCCTGAGGAGACAAACGGCGTCACACACCAAATCCTTCACACTTCACTTAGCGATTTTAGCCCCACACGGGCCTTACCAACGGACAGAGCTTTCCCTGATCTAGGTGCACCGATCACCACACTTTCCTAAGCACACACCAGTCCACGCCCTGCCAGCAAACACATAATGCCTCCACCGCGCACCAAAGGAAACTAACACAAACGAAATGAAGACAGAGCATCAATTTTACCCCGAACGCAAAAGAATCCCCCCCACAGCGCACCAGCATGCAAAACACAAGGATCGAGCTAGGGCACGAACGCCCTAGCTCGGCCGACAAAGCTCAGAAACGCTTTCATTTTCCCCCAATATCAAAGCTTATGAAAAAAATTAAAACAAACTAATAATAGCCTATAATATTATTATATAATATTATACTATAATATAGTACTATAATATTATACTATAATATTATACTATAATATTATACTATAATATTATACTATAATATTATACTATAATATTATAATATAATATTATACTATAATATTATAATATAATATTATATAATATTATATTATGATATTATATAATATTATATTATGATATTATATAATATTATAGTATGATATTATAATATTATATTTTATTATTATAATATTATATTATAATATTATACTATATTATATTATATTATATTATATTATATTATAATATAATATTATATTATAATATTATATTATATATTATATTATATAATATATAATAATATAATATAATATTATAATATATAATATATTATAATATTATATAATATTATAATATAATATAATATATAATATAATATTATAATATAATATAATATATAATATATATATTATAATATAATATAATATTAATATAATATATAATATTATAATATAATATAATATAATATATATATTATATATATATTATTATATTATATTATAATAATATTATATTATATTATTATATTATATTATATTATATTATAATATTATATTATTATATTATATTATAATATATATATTATTATATTATATTATAATATTATATTATTATATTATATTATATTATTATATTATAATATAATAATAATATAATATAATATTATATTATATTATAATATATAATATTATATTATATAATATTATATATTATATTGTATTATATAATATTATATATTATAATGTTGTATTATATAATATTATATATTATAATGTTGTATTATATAATATTATATATTATAATGTTGTATTATATAATATTATATATTATAATGTTGTATTATATAATATTATATATTATAATGTTGTATTATATAATATTATACTATATATAATTGTATTATATAATATTATATTATAATATTATAATATTATATTATATTTATATTATAATATATTTATATTATAATATTATAATATTATATTTATATTATAATATAATATTATATTATATTTATATTATAATATTATATTATATTTATATTATAATATTATATTATATTATAATATACTTAATAATGAGTGGGAGATTGAAATCCATTTTGAAATCATTTTAGCAAGAAATATCAAAATGAATTTAATTCATGAGTAAAGTTACAATAAAATATTAACGTCACGTGACAAAGAGCTCGCCTGCTAAACCCTAAGGAGGCAAATACCTAAGTTGCTATCTTTTTGTGGAAGCCAACATGAGGAAATGGAATGGAGGCGGTGACTATATGACTACAATTGGCAATGGATTCAAGGGTGCCTAAAGGGGAAGGATGAAGGTTGGAGGTGTTGGCCAAGTGTTCATGATTCTTCAAACTGCAAGAAGCTAAGAGCATCTGCCTCTATAGACGGGTGAATGGTTTACTCATCGATTTGATTCATTTTTTTGCATTTTAAATTGTTGTAACCCCTATATTCATTTTTCTTTGTTTACTACATTGGGTGACTTGAAGGGGCAGTTAGCCCTATATACATACTATGCAGGGTAAAGGAAGCCATAATGTTAAAACTTGAATGTGCTCATTATTAGGATCTTAGCCGTAATTTTCATTTTAATAAACATACTCTATAACCCTCGTCGAAACCTTATTTTCAAGTTGCAGCTTGCCAAATTGGAGAAGTGAAAGGTGAATACCAGCGAGGAAGAGTTTGGAGGAGCCAAAACTAATAGCGGTGGGGAAAGCAACAAAAAACAACTGCATTATCGGCTACAAAAAATGGGTATAAAGGATGCCATAATTTAAAAACCTAAATGTGCTCATTATTGGATCTTGGCCGTAATTTCATTTTAATAAACATGTACTCTAAAACCCTTGTTGAAACCTTATTTTTAGGTTGCAACTCACCATATTGGAGAATTGAAAGGTGAATACCAGTGAGGAAGAGTTTGAAGGAGCCAAAACCAATAGCGGTGGGGAAAGCAACAAAAAATGACTGCATTATCAGTTGTAAAAAATGGGTAAAAGATGCCATAATGTAAAAACCTAAATGTGCTCATTATCGGATCTTGGCCGTAATTTTATTTTAATAAACATACTCTAAAACCATCGTTGAAACCTTATTTTTAGGTTGTAGCTCGCCAAATTGGAGAGGTGAAAGTTGAATACTAGTGAGGAAATAAGCCTCTGCTAGATTATTTTCCTTTTGCCCCATTGCACTGCCTACCAAATTTTAGTTTTGATTTTACTTAAATACTACTTTCAGGTTTTTTTACTGATTGGAATTTCTTTGTTTTGTTTTCATCTTAAATACTACTTTCGGGCTTTTTTATTGATTAGAATTGCTCTTCATTGTCTGAAACCGGGGACAAATCCGAATGGTGAGTTTATTTGCTCCAATTTTTTGGTTCACCATTGAACAACTATCAGTTTGCATAAGAAAAAGGAAAATGATATTCAATGTATTTTTGTAGGGCCTATGTTTTATAAAGGACCATACTATTTGTTTTACTAGTACAATCCCAAGGAAGTTGTATGGGGCAATATTGTATTAGCACATGCAGTGTCAAAGGACCTTATCAATTGGGAATCCTTGGAAACTGCAATTATTCCAAGTGAGTGGTATGATATAAAGGGTTGTTGGTCTAGTTCTACTACCATTTTGTTGAGGCACATCATTTATATGTTTTGACTTGCCAGTGAGGTTTTTCTTTTCTAGTGAGGCAATTGTCTGTGAGACATTGAATGTAACCAATGAGATTTTGATTTTCCAGTGAGGCTTAATGAAGTAAATTTTTAGAGTGGTTTTTTCTCCCTATACATGGTTTTCCACTCATAAATACTGTGTTGTGGCTCCTCTTGATTTGTGATATGTTTGTGTCCGATCAATCATATTTTTTCAAGCATTTTAGTCTCCATTCCATGGTGCTTCTCTCAACATTTGAATATCTATGATACTTGAAGTTTATATGCATAAATTTGTGAGGATTAATTAAGTTAGATTTGATTTGTAACTTGAATCACTAATTCACCCAAACAAATGGCTAAACCATGACTAAATAAATGACTACCATGACTAAAATAAATGACTACCATGACTAAAATAAATGACTACGATAACTAAATAAATGACTACAATGACTAAATAAATGACTACCATGACTAAAATAAATGACTACCATGACTAAGTAAATGACTACAATGACTAAATAAATGACTACCATGACTAAATAAATGACTATCATGAATAAATAAACTACCATGACTAAATAAATGACTACCATGAACAACAAATCCTTGTGATTTTCTCCACTTTTTGCTCTGTTTTTTGCTTCCACCCACTATTTTAATGTATTTTTGAAAACATTGGCACTATTCATCAAGATGGCACAATTTTTGGCATTTATTACGTTGATCAGTACAAGTCGGCACTAATTTAGGCACTAATTAGTGCCTAAAGTCGTGTTGTCTTTAGCATCGATATTAGCTTCAAGTGTAGCACTGCTTTTAGCTCCGACTTTACCTTCGAGTTTAGCTTCGGGTTTAGCGCCAATTTAGACACCCCTATGTCAAAGAGACTTATTTATATGTCTCATCAATGATGTAAAAAAGTGAAATGTCAACAAGATACAGGCATATCGAGGAGAAAATCACTTATGTCACATCGACAAGGTATATCTACAAGTGCTCGGCGAAACACAACTCTTGGATATAACGAAGTAATGTCGATGAGACATTGAGATATCGGTAAGACAAATAAGATTGTCTCATTGACGCTCTTCAAGTAATGATCAAAAGCATACATTGCTATATCGTCGGGAAGGTGAGCCACATATGCGGTAGAGCGGTATACACTGCAACCCCGTAGCAAGAAGCCTTGCACAAGGCGATAATACGGTAAACAACAAAAGGGAAGGGAAAAACACTGCTATATCGCAACGATAATCACAAGTCTCCTCGACATGGCAGAGTTACACCAATATATAAAGAAATATTGCCGAAGGAAAATATCGATGAGACAGTGGCATATCGGCAAGGAACTTGTCTCATCGACACTCTTCAAGTAATGATCAAAAGCATACACCGCTATACCGTTGGGAAGGTGAGCAACATATGTGATAGAGAGATATACAGCGCAACCCCGCAACAAGAATCCTTGAGCAAGGAGGTAGTGCGATAAATGTGGCATCATTAAATTTACAACAATAAATGCAGAAAATCACACCAGTTGCCAAAATTAAATGCTATTAAATTATTAAGGGTTTCCAAAACTAATATGACTGAATACCACACCATCCAAAGATAAGTGAGTTTTCCCAATATCGCACTCAATTGCAGTGCACTAGCGTGGAAGGAGCTAAGGATATGAGAAGAAGAAGTCCTGCAAGCGTGAAATACTCAGGTAAGTGCACGAAAACTCTCTGAAAGAGCTTTGTTAATATAAAAAATATTTCAAGGTTTTGTCATCTGAAGCCATAGTAGAGAAAATTGAAACATGCCTCCTAAAAGAAAACAATCAGAAGTAAAAGAAAGTCAACCTAAAATTAAAGATGAAGAACCTAAAGTAAAGAAGAGACCACTCCATCAGTCCATATTAGATATACTTCCAGGGTCTACTAAAGAGGGTAATAAGAAGTTTCTCGTGGACACCGCACAAAGTTGTAGGGATTCCTTCATTTCCAAATCTAGATGGAACCTATTTTGGTATTTTTACAGTAAGAGAAATGGGAAGATTCCAATGTCAAACACTTGGATGTTGGATATAGCAAGGTTGATTGTCCCAAATGTGTTTGTTGATGTAGAATTTATCAGACTGCTAGCCAAACACTATCACTCAACTACCAAAACAGTAAGGTTTCCAAATGAAACAGTATTGGTAGAAGTAACCAGAAAAGCCATCATTGAGTGTTTTGGCTTAAACAAGCAGGCTCTGACCAAGATAAACCTGCAGAAAAGTGAGGAGGATTATGCTAGGTTAAAAAATACTTATAGAAGTGATGAGGTACCCCTATATATGAAAATAGGCATTGGTAACAAAACATTCCCCATCTCTACTACCACTACTGAACCATTTAATGTGACAGATTTTCAGTATTACTTTGTGAATACATATTTAGCTCTTTTCCAAATGTTGGGGATAGATTCCTAAGATAAAATGCCAATAGGCCTAATGATGATGGCCATGAGAATTCAAAAACTTGAAACTAATATTGAATATGACTTTGCTTCATACCTTGAGAAGGCGTTAGATGATGAATTATCCCAAGTTATAGAGGATAGAGCACCGATTACATTCAGACACTATTCCCTACTGTGTCATCTAATATTGTACCAAAATAGGGACCATTGGACTAAAAGAATGGACTTGGCTACAATAGATGAGCAAGGGAATCCCACACCTATCTAGAAATGGTGCTATATTTGGGACAGTCGGTGCAAGAATTCAAGCTTTGTTGTATTCTATGAAGACTTTGTACATAGAATCCTTCGAGTTCTTGGGTATGCAGTACCAAGATTGTGAAACAAAATGTTGCAACTAGTGAGACCTTTGGCTTTGAGACTAGAGCAGGGTAATACACACAATTTTGGAGATTGGTTCTTCCTCTCGAAAGTTACAATAATAAGAGTTTATGGATGCCCTGTTGCTCCACACATACTGCCAAAATTTGTGCCCCTCAGATTAGCATTTCTTGAATTTATATGGAAAATGATGTGGATGGAGAAAGATGTAATGCACAAGCAGAAGAAAGGCACTTTCCTGCCAAACCAAACCAAGTGTGAAGATTGGGATGTAGGCTCAGACACACTAGAGGAGTTACAGTATTATTTGAAGACAAGATATGCATTGAAATTTGGAAAAGAAAGAGCCTTTGACCCTGAAAATCATATGAACAACATAAGGCACAATCTTCTTACCAAAATGACAGTGCCACACCAAGTGGATTTTAAAGAAGATGTCATAAGGAACTGCATTACTTATAATGATGTATTTAGTAGAAGGAAAAAATGGGAATATATGAAGAAGGTTGAAGAAAGGACGAAGCGGAGGTCCAAGGATTTCACAGGATACTTTGTTGAGGAAAAGGACCCCATCAAGAGGATATAATTGATAATTGGTAGATTTAAAGACTTGTACATAAAGAAGGAAGCATATCTCGAAGAACATCATAGTGGTGCAACTGCAGAGCATACCCCAGGTGAAACCTCTGAGCCTCACATGGAGCAGTTACCTCCCAAAAGATAGAAGACATGAAGCATTGAACAGTTAGTACCTTATGAGGATACTAAAGAGGTGGGTGATACTGAGGAAGTGGCTATAGTACTGCAGTCATTGAAAGGTGATATTGAAGTTGATCAGCCCATCCTTGAGACCAGTGCCCATAAACATGAGGAAAGGATGGGTGGTGTAGAAAAAACAAGTACAAAGGTACATGAAGATGAAAGGGAAATTGCAGCCAAGAGATTCATAGAAGATGATGAATTCATTAAGACTCCTGAGTTTAAGGATTTCTGGATGAAGATGAAGATAAAATAATTTCAAGGGAGGATGGAATCAGCTAAAGCAAGAATTGAAGAATCAAAGAAAAATGAAATGGTAGCACAAACTTTTTAGGAATTAAGATTTTATAGCATTGACATTAGCCCCCAAAAGGCTAGAGAAATATGCTCATTTTCCCTAGCTTGGAATTAAAGAAAATGTTTCTACTTGATCAAGTGCAGGCTCAGGAAGGTCCAATGCTAGTTGCAGAATTTGACTCCGATGAAGGTGTGAGTGGAACTGGGCATAACCCAAAGATTGAAACCCTGCCCATATGGATCAAACAGAAAAATACACAAAATCCAAAATTATTGGATGTAATTCAAGGGATGAAAGGAGCAATGATGGTAAGGACAATACAAGATACCACCCCTTTGGAGGTAGCCACAATGACGATGCATTCAACCATGTTCACTCGAGCAACTGTTAAGTGATTAGAAGACATATTGAAGGAGTATGAAAAGGAACAAAGATTCCTAAATGATGAAGTTAATAAACTGTTCATGGAGAATATCAAATTGAAAGAACAATTAAGAGGAGCAAGAACCTCACAAAGCAAGGAGATGGTGTTATACATGCCTCCTATTGCTCCAATGGATATTGTGAAGAACATTTATGTAGAATAGGTAAAAACTCCAGAGAAGGAAGTGGATGATGTAAATAAGGCCAACAATCAAACCCAAGATGAAGTGAAAAGATGAATTTGTGAAGTTATGGAAAATATTCTTGAGCATAGGATAAAATCAGTTATGAATAAACTAGAGAATGTGCATGATAGTTATAAAACACTTCAGTAGGCAATGGATCAAATAAAGACACATATGTGTGTATTAGATCCTTTGTTCAAAAGGTGGTAGCCTATTCACCACACTTTGGCTAAGTTATGCAAAGTTCTACAAAGAAGTCCTGATGCACCCACAACATTAAATCCAACTAAACAAATTGTGAAGATGATTATTGATGAACTTTAGTATGTACAAGGGTTTGATAAAAAGATTGTAACACAAATGGATTTATTCCATACCTACAAACAGTGGTATATACCTGAAATCTTGAGAGATGGTGATCAGTTGGAGGACTTAGATAAGTGGAAGAAAGAATTCAGTCAGGTTGTTCATAAGTGTGTAACTCATATACAGGAGGATGATGATACTAGTCTCCCCAGGCTAAATCAGATCATGGATGGGTTGATTGTTCTTGATGCGAGATACCTAAATTTTTTCAATGATACAAAGGCATTACTAGATATTCGATGGCAAACTCATCTTGAAAACATGCAAAAGATCCAGGAATATAAGTGGCCATCAGATTTTACGATGTATCAATGGGAGGAAAAGTATTTGGTTTTAGAAGAATAGGACACTGAGGTGAGAGCATTTGGACATTCATCATGGAGAGGAAGACTTTTCCAGATCAATGATCGTGGGTCTTCTACGTTGAATAATGGAACCATATGTCAAAATGTCTTAAGTCTTGCTATTTCCTTAATTATGCTAATTAAATAGTTGTTAGTAAAAGTAGTTATGAAAGGTCGTTTCTTTTTGTAAAAGGCTTGTAGCTTGTTGCTTCCTATATAAATAGGAAACCAAGGCCTAGTTTTAAATTATCATCATCATATATCATTTCCATTTTGAAGACCTCTATTATTAATATATATCAATTGAAGCAATATAATGGAGAACATCTTATTATTAGAGATTCTCCATGGCTGTGTTATCATTCTGTATTTTTCTTATGTTTGTCATACATATTTCTTCTTATATTTGAATGAATATCAATTATTGAGCCTCAATACTATGCTTATGTGAATGAATATGTTGATACAGTAAAGCATTTATTGTGGATGTTAGTAGAGCTGCTAATTTTTTTGAAAATTTGAGCTTATTTTGCCTTGTTACATGTTCAACATAAAAATGGAAACTATTTAAAAATAATAAAGTTAAAAAAGTTGCTTATTTAAATAATTGTTAGTTACGTGCATTAATATTTTATTAACTTTTGTGTCTTCATGAACATATGTTGATACAAAATGAATGGAAGAAGCATCCAAGTAATCCTAATTTTTTCTGCGAACAATTCATACCAAAGATTGAACAATTTAAGGATATTTCAATAGGTATTAATTATGGATATGATGATGATGATATATTCTTGTACTTGTATATTCTATGAAACATTCCTTATTTTCTATGAAACAGTGTATATATTCTTGTACTTGTAAATACTATTTTATTGTTATGTCTATTAAATAAAATAGAGTTTGAATAAAAAATGCGTCACCCTTTTTTGTGAGTATGTGAATTATTGTTTAAGGAAAAATCTTACAGTGTTTACATTTTCAATTTACTAGTTTCAAATCTTCATTTTCTATGTATATAAAATTGTATGTGCTCTTTATCTCAAATGACATAAAATAGCAATATCATCAGAATCAGGGTTTTCAATTTCAGCACCATCATTGTCCACACTTTTCATATCTTGTTCACTTTTAAGTACAATCACCAAAATTTTATTTTTATTTCTTGTCCCAGTTAATCTTGATTCCTTTCAACACAACACAATAGGTTGCATGTTAAATTTCAAACATTTTCTTTGCATTTTTTGTATATATTATTTTCTCAGTGCATCATTATGTAACAACAATTTCACTTCTGAGATATACAGTAAAAATAAATGAAAGCACATGTTTGCTTTGTCAAGGGAAATGTATGGTGAATACCCTATGTCTTTCAAATAAGTGTGCAAGCAAAATAAGACATAACTGATTGAATCTGATTTTCTACTGTACAATTGTTTTTTTATGTGCTTTTTACTTTTTGCATGTGGATTAGCCTCAGAAAGAGACTACTTATCTTTTCTTAAATGAAGCCTTTACATTTCCTGTCTACGAAAGGAATTTACTACTTGACAACAGGTTCATGAACTTCATACAAATTAAGATTGGTATAAAAGGCCATCCTCGCAAATGTTGTTTGGTCTAGAATTATAATGGAAAATAAAAAAGCTTGCTAGGAGAATAAAACAGGTTTCCAATTGTCCAAGTACAACATAATATTACTGAAGCATTTCAAAGTTTAGGCCATAAGAATCATCCATTTTTAAACATGGATTGCAAATAATTCTAAAAACTTAGAAGTCTTGGTCATTAACATTATTGTCTACTACAATGCCATCCAGTGTATCATTGTCAATGTTCATATGTTCTTTCAAGTATTTAATATTATCATCATCCTCATCTTGACCTGCATCATCTTCATCATCATTGAAATTTGACTGTAGACCATCTATATTGTTACCAGATGTATTTGGATCATCATTTTCTATACCATCCATATTGTTTTCTTCCATAACATCATCTAACTCTAGATTGTTGTCTTCTTGTGCCTGAACATAACCATCTTCAACATCATCATGGATGTGAATTTCTTCGATGTTCTCTAATCCCTCTCTCTCATTTTGTTGGCCATCATTGTTTTGCTCAACTATGCATCAAATACATGCCTTAATCTATGTATGAAAAATGAGTCCAAAATATCTTCATAGAAAAATACCTGAAGGACATGACATACATATATTCAATTGAATAATGGAACATATTTTATAGAGACAACATAGGTCCACACTATTTATTATTCTTTGATTAAAAACATCATCCATGAATTAATTGGTAGGGTCATATCATGTAGTGTATCCCCCATAATATTGAATATTCACCTTAGTACTACATCTAGGATAGATTGTGTGAATCATCTGTAGGCCTAATTCACCACTGCATCACTCCTATAAATTGTTTCGATAGCACTAGATCAAATGTCTCTTTGTAAATTGATCTCAAACTCAGGGGCAAGTCATCATCTCCATCACATTCATTCTCATAGGTTATGTAGTCCACCTTCCCCTTTTCTTTAAGCAAATTATGCATCTTCACACCGGTTCTTGTTCTATTACTTGTTTTCATCAATTCTTCATCTTCCCAGCTAGTATATTGGCACATATTTTTGTTAGATGTATCATCTGATAAATGATCATTGCCCTCTAGGCTAGAAGTCGGTGATCCATAACACTTTAAACCAAGAACTTGATCCTGCAAGTATCCATTAAGAAAAAATTAGTTATTTAAATAATATAACACAACGTTTAAACAAATTATACATGTTATTTATATCAAATTGGAAAATTCCTCACCACAATTCCTATTGGATTTGAATCGATTGTAGGAGGCATACAACCGACTGGAAGCTCATCATATATGTAATGTCTTTGTACAATCGCTTGTTTGAATTGTTTCTTTCCATGACATACAAAACATCCACAAACAACAATTTTCTCAAAGTATTCATCCCATGTACTATAGTCCTGACCTACCTCTTCTTCAGTGCAATCATTTGTTGTGTCTGCAGTATCCATTGTCATAACCTCTTCCACCCACTATTGACTACGTGATCTAATAGTTTTAGGTCCACGCCCATGTACATATCTTGTTCTTTTGCTAATTGAATGCTTAAGCTCTACATTTGCTCCAATCTCCATCTAAAATTATCAACAACATGCATTAATTTATGTCCAGATTGGATAATACATTATAAATTTCAATAATACTGTGAAAAAAGATGGATGTATCACAAAATTCCATCAAATCAGTTTTTCCTAAGTTAAGTCAAAATTTGAGTATCTGATGTCCCACTTCATCCATTGTGTCCTTATTTGATATGACACGATCTATTACCATGGCCTCGTCTCGCCCCTATAATACACAACATAGTAAATAATGTTTAGTACACCAATTATATCATTTCAATGAACATGCTATCCAACACAAAACCTCACTTTAGTCATATATTTGACATATTGATATCATGTTTTGGCTATCCTAATTTTCAAACTTTTCCCTTGATCATAGAATCACATTTAATCACCATTCCTATGCATTTTCAACCAATAAGTTTGACCTCAGAGGCCTCATGGACAAAAAAATGACTTTATCTCCTCTACGGTGTAGCATTTGTGAATTCATAAACACCTTCCTTCTTTGGTTGAGGTTGCTTTCTCTTCTTACCTCTATTGTATCTATAAATTTCGTTGTCTCATCTATTTCCACCCACTTTCCTCTCAGCAATTTAGTATTTCTACGTTGTCCACGTCCTCTCTCCATGTCCTCTGTGAATAAAAATGTCGCCACAAAATCTTTCACCTCACTACCTCCAAGAAGGAAAAAGAAACTTGCGGGACTGCGGTAAAAACCGCTCTACTGCACCGAGCTGATGAAGGAGTCACAGGACAGCGGTGGTCACCGCACTACCACACACCAATGGTAGAAGACTTGTAGCACTGCAGGAGTCACCGCAACATCGCTAGGAACATAAGGAAGACTCACATGCCACCACAAAATCTTTCACCACACTACCACCGAGAAGGATGAAGCACCTTGCGGGACTGCGGTAAAAACCACTCTACCGCACTGAGCTAATGAAGGAGCCACAGGATAGCGGTGGTCACAAAAACAAGGCAAGAGTTGGAATTATTTCCAACACTCTGGATCTTGTGATACATAACAATGAAAATAGTCACTATACAACAATGGTAGGCACTAAATTAGGTGCACTTGACGCCGCCTTATACCTCCCAAACAGATTACATTAAAGGCCAGAAGTCGGTGCTAAAGTCGGTGTTAACTAACGCCGACTAAAGTGTCGACTAATGAATCAAAATTGAAAATTTAAAACTTTCCCGTGTGAAGGAAGAAATTATATGACAAAAAAGGGAAACATGTCGTGCGAAGGAAGAGAGTAGGGCGCTACCAAAAATTGATGAGAAATTCAATTTAGTTTGCGACACCATAGGTAAGGTTACAAAAAAAAATTTCTTGCTTGAATTTGTGATTGTTTACTGGTTCATGGCTTAACCAATCCATGCAACCTCTAAATTGTCCCATCATTATAAATTGTAAAACCTTTGAGAAACCAACACAAAAGTTTACCCTACCCATTTGAGCTTTGGCTCAAAATATTATAGCACGAAGCGAGGATGCCTCTGTATTCTATCCCTAACCTGGGTATCAAGGAAATAGTGAACTGCTTGGTAAATCTAGGAATTGGGTCGGTCACTACTGAGCAACTTCTAAAATAAACGCATAAACCGTTTGTTTTTTCCCAGCCGCGCCATAGTCACCGATTCCATGACAAATTCGTGCAAGATTGCATTATGAAAGAGTTTTCATGATAAGGTTATCAACACTAAGCAAACCGAGTGAACATATTTGCCCTAGGTTATCAACACTAAGCAAACCCAGCGAACATATTTTCCCTAGGTTATCAACACTAAGCAAACCCAATGAACATATTTTCCCACAAAACAAAACTTTCATACCACAAACTAGACAAAAACTTCCATACTTGACAGTGTGTACTTCGTTTGCCTCCATAGACTGGATGAAAATAATTTTCCCTAGGTCGCCTCAAAATGTCAAGCAATGGAGGGAAGCGAGCATTGCCAACAAACTCTAGCCACAATGAGGTAATTCATTGTCAATTTATAGATTTGTAAATGTTTCCATTGTTTCTTTGAATTTTACTTTTTAGTTTTTTATTTCTAAATTTAAAAGAAGAAATATAATTTAAAAATATATATATATATATAGGGACATGAGACTGACAAAGATAAAGAGGAATTGGCTTCCATATTGGGGGTAGAGACAATGAACAAATTGGTTAATGTGGATTGTACAACACTTGCCAAATACATAGAAAAACAATCTATTAACGCCCCTCAAACATTGCAAACAAATCAATTGTGTCAAAGGAAATCAATTGATTCCCCAAGCAGTCCTGGATCGAGCAAAAGATCTAGGAGGAAATCAGTGACAGTAAACTCTAAGATTGTGGAATAGGGAGTAGAGACTTCCACTCCTGGGACACATACTTCTTCCACCACGCCATGTTTTCAATCTTGCATTGGTAGCTACAATACAAAGATATAATACGAGGTGGTTTCAGGGAAAGTCCAAATGACGAATGTTGGGAAAACGTTTGTTAATAGGTTGAAGGAATCATGCCTTCAACGGTTCAAAGACCATCTACATTTTCCATTCTCAAAGATACCCATGCACCTAAAAAAAGCAGTTATCCAAGACATGGAGATTGATTTTGGCATAGGTTGGTCTATAAAGAAGATAAAGCTACGAATGTCTCAAAACTGCAAGATATTTCGGTGCAACCAAACAAAGAAGATAAAAAAAATCCCTCCTGAGCTAAGGCAGAAAAAAAGGCCAATTGATGTAAGTGTGAAAGTATGCAGAGAGATTGTAAAAGCATATGAGAAGTCTAATGCACGGAGGAAGTCTAGTGAGGAGAGTACGCAAGCATTTGAATTTTCTCATAAGATTATATCAAATTTATTAAACGATATTTAAATTTTATTTGTGCATAGTTAAATTGAATTAGTATATGTTTTAGGACAAGGCCTCCAAGGCTAGGCTTGAGAAACTTCATGCCATGCATCGCAGTGGCCAGAAAGGTTTACAAGCCTTGATCTGTACATTTGTAAGTATATTTAATATGTTAAATGATATATATTTTTATTTTGTTGGAAAAAGTAAATGATTGCATATTAATTACTTTAACTAGTCCATGTGTCATGTTTTGACAAGAGGAGAAATATGGCCGCCATCCAAAGCAATTTGAAAATAATATGTTACAAAAAAAAAGTGGAACGATTTTGTAATCTAGATGGAGAACGAGGTATCAATAGTTGAGTTTCAATAACTTAGTTGGATATTGTTGTGTTAATATGTCAATTTGCATCTCTTGTGTTGAGTTGTTTATTGATGCATAGGATGAGTAAATAGAGCTCAAATCTTATGATTACAAGATGACCATTTATGTGCATGAATAAATAGTAGAAGGATGTAGATTAACTCAATTCATCTGACTTTATGCCTCTTGGCAAGCATTCCTCTTGAATCTCTACTATCAGGTTCCTGAGACTTCCCTGTAGCTTTTACCTTTCATTGCCACCTTTCCTCTTCACTGTGAGACTCATATCCTTTTTCCTTATTTTCATTTTTGGCTTCAACTTCTAATTCATCCCATGTTTTACCTTCCTCCTCTTCAAAATCTTCTTCTTCTTCATCCTCCTCTGACTCCACAAGAGATTCATCTTCTAAACCCTCCTCATCCGATTCTGATTCCTCTTCTACATTAGAGGGTTCATATCCTTGATCTGACTCTTCTAAATTATCAAAATCAGAATCACTAGCTTCCATATTCAAAAATTCCCAACCAACATCTTCAATAAATTTATCTGGATCATCAGTAATACTCTTCAAAATTGGTCGCTAGTTCAAGTTCATTATGCTTTCATAATACTTTATATCCATGGAGTTCAACCATTCCTTGATGCCATCAAGTGAAGATTGAGGAATGGTGTACATGCGGGATGCTTGAAGTCTTTGAAAACAATAGCCATATCAAATTCCTTTTGCCCAAGTCCTACTCTCTCAAGGTTAATAATCTCAATCTCACAAATAGCGATTACTAAGAAAGGTAATTCCACCAACTCTACCAAACAGTTTACCATAGGAACAATAAAAGCAGAGGCTTTTAAAGGAACTCCATGAAAACCAAGCTATCTAAATGGTATATCAAACTCTAGTTCAAAATATTTTAGATGAGGTTGCTCCCATAGCTCTCTTACTTGCTTGACAAATCCTTGAAACTCTGTATTGATTTTATTTTCCCTGTCCCTCTCTTACTGTTCTTCCTCAATTTCATCAAGATCATACATTGACCTTCTTTCCCTCCTAAAGTTTGGACCACATCCATTACCTCCACATAAAACTGACATCCTTGGTCTTCTTGGTTCCCACGCCATGATATGGTTATGCAAATGAAAATGAAGCAAAGTAATCATCTCCTTCTCCACTGGCTAGAAGAATGCATGCTTAATGTTTTGATACATGATATCAGCTCTCTCTTATGCTCTCATGGTTGAATACCAAAATCCAGTATGGTGGGCCTCCAGAGTTCCAGTCATCTTTCTTCCTCTTCCACCAAATGCTGGCTTGATCCACATGTCTTCCAGCTTAATTGACTTTGTTTTTGAAAGCTAAAGTTTCTCCTGAGTCACCAGTATTGGTCGTAACTTTTTTGAAATTTTATTATGGTATGTGCACTTTGATATGATGTAATATGATTATGGTTTCATCTCATATGTTGTAATATTAGATATATAATAGAAAAATAAATTATTGCATGAAATAAATAATAAATTTTCATTCTAAATGTGTTTTTTTGCAGAACACGGGTCTTCCAGAAGATCAAGATGATCCTCAACATGATATAGATCTACAAAATATTGGTTTTGTTGGTACAAATCACATGGCAAAGGATGATGATGACGTAGATGCGGAAGACACCGAGGCCGATGAAAATGATGATGATGACGACGACGACGCTGATGATGATGATGATGATCACAATGATGATGATGATTGATGAGATGATGTTGGTGGCCACATGACATCATGATCATATAGACTGCATCATGGATCATTGTTGATATATCGTTATGATGACTCTTTTCATGGTTACTATCATATGTATCATTTTCACGGCCTACAATACTATATTATTGAGTTGTATCATATTGACATGTATCATTTTCACTATATCATTTGGACATGTATCATCTTGACTTGTATCAGTTTGAGCTACATAATTTATCAATTTTATTTATATCATTTGTACATGTATCATTTTTACATGTTTTTGATGTACTGGCATATTTGAATTTCACTTGTTTTAGTTATATATGATGATGATCTTATCAGTATTGACTTGTCAATTTATATATATTAAAAGTGGTCAATGATTTTTGGATGGATATTTATTACGTATGATGATTTTAATTTACTGCTCAGGATGGATGTTGTCAAATTCAATTAAATTATAGATATTTGACTCACTTGTTTTAATTATAGATGATGATCATGTTACAATAATAGTTTAGGTGGCGATGAAAGGTAAAATTAATGCTTGGCACCTCCATAACGTAATTGAACAAATAAGAGAAGTGTTAAGCTCTTTTGAAATTTTTGCGGTGAGCCACATTAAAAGAGGTGGTAATGTGGAAGCGGATGTCTTATCTAAATGGGCTTTAAATTTTGGTGAAATGGGGGAATTCAGGTTGGAGGATTTTAGAGGTGTTAAGTTAGCGGACTTAGGTGAAAACACAACGCCTTAAATGAACAAGGTGGCGAAGCGAGTGGAGTAGGTTTGACATGACAAGCAAAGGTAGGGGTGGTGGGCAGTGGTGAAGTAGTACTTCATTAATAGCAGTGTGGTGAAGTAGTACTTCATTAATAGCAAGCCCTCGATTAAGATGTGTTAATTGCATTTGGAAAGGGTCGAGAAAAACTCTGCAACAAACTTTGGTGGTGGCGGCGCTGGTTGTCAGGAGAAATGGAAGCCAATTTCACCTTCCGGTCAGGAAGATTTTTGGGCCCGTTTTATGGAGAGGCGTCCAAAAAATGACTATAGGGCCTTTTCCTTGTTGATGACGAGTGGCTAGTGCAGTGTGCAAAAATGATTTGTGGCAGGGATTTCGGTTCTTTATAACACAAATACCGAACCAACATGGATGTTTACTCCTTAATTGTAGTGTGGGGCTTGGATTTAGGTGAACTAGTGGAAATGGTGAGGATGGTGATGCAGAAAATTGTGTATGAAGATTTTCTGGTAGGCATGGAGTTCATTCTTGAATGGGTGGTTCCGGGTGTAGGTTTAGATTATTCTGAAGGACTAGTAGATGATGAAATTGAGGAGCTTTATGGGAGACCGGGGCTCAAACCCTTTATTTGTTGGCTTGAAGGAAAATACAAAGCTCGTTGCTGTGAGGAAGCGTGTTTGGGATGGAAAGCGCTCAAACTCTTCATCGAAGCAAAGGCAGAGATGCAAGGATTAGAAGCAAAAATGAAGCGCTGGAAGAAGAAGTCGGGGAAGCGACGAAAGAAGGAGCCATTGGGTCCGGGTGGACCTCGTTAAGACTGGTCGTGTTTGTCTATGTCTAATTTTGAATTCTCCCTCCGCTTTTGTTGTATTAAAGCGTGTAACTCCGAACACTATTAATGGTGGTTATTTTTTGTAAGGATTTTACTAGTAAAAAGTTATAGGGGTTATGGGGTTTATTTAATGTTTTACTCTGCACGTTAAGGCGCCTTTGGTTTTTGTTGTTTCTTGTGGAATTTTGGTGGGTAATGACATTGAACAATAAATGTACTTTTTTATCTTTACAAGCAATACAAAAATTTCGTATTACCGACCCAAAAAAAATAATTATCTTGTTATTTAATCATATGAGTTAAATAATTAAATTACTTACTCTATAATCATATGAGTTATTTAAGAGGCACGATATATTTAACTAATTAAATTGAAATAAAAAATATTAAATTAATAAATGGAAGCAAAACAAGAAGCATTTTTAGAAGCAAAAAAGGAAGCAACAATGGAAGCCAAATTAAAGCTTAGAAGCAAAATTGGAAGCAAAACAAGCAAACGTGGAAGCAAAATTGGAAAGCAAAATTGGAAACAAAACTGGAAGCAAAACCAAAAGAAAAATCGGAAGCAAACCTGGAAGCAAAATCGGAAGCAAAACTGGAAGCAAAACCGGAAGCAAAAGTGGAAGCAAAAGTGGAAGCAAAAGTGGAAGCAAAATTGGAAGCAAAATTGGAAGCAAACTTGGAAGAAAAATTGGAGGCAAAACTGGAGGCAAAACTAGAGGCAAAACTGGGAAGAAAAACTGGAAGCAAAACCGGAAGCAAACTTGGAAGCAAAACTGGAAGCAAAACCGGAAGCAAAACTAGAAGCAAAAATGGGAGTAGACATAGAAGCAAAATTGGAAGCCAAATTGGGTGCTAATTTAGGTGCTATTTCCAACACTATTTCCCGATGCTATTTTAGGCGCTAATAGAGGCGCTATTTTCGGCGCTATTTTAGGCGCTAACGGGGGCGCTGCGATTTTCTGGCGCTAACTTCGACGCAACATTCGACGCAAAAGTTGGTGCCAAAGTTGACGCTGAGATGTCCATGCCTGTTTGCACCGAGTTTAACGCCAACTAAATCGCCAAATTCGTGAACTGAAATACACTGAAATCCAACGCTATTTTAGGCGCTATTTGTCTGTTCTGCTGTAGTGTGACTAAATAAATGACTAGTTAACAACAATCAATGACTAAATTAATGACTAAATATACTACCAAATTGATCAATCAAAATAACCAATAAATGACTAAAAATGGTTTAGTCATGAATTTTGTCTCCTGATTAATGACTGGCAATAAACTACTAATGGTTACGTGACCAAGCTTAGTCACATATATGCAATTTTAGTAGTTTTTTTAGTCATTTATTATTGTTTTTGTACTAGTGTACCTTACCTATGATAAATTCATTTACTCAAGATTTACCCATGATACTATTTAAGTAGATTGAGAGATTTCATGAGCATGTTGTCCCCTTAACTTTCTTATTTGATTATATGAGCCATGCTCATGTGGCACACATAAGGGTAGGTACACAATGCATGAAGCTAGAGTGAGAATAAGGTGACTTGTGGAGATAATTGGACCAATTTTAAGAGAGGTTATGCCAAACTGAAAGGTATATTTCATGTACACCATGATTTGCGATGACTATCATTAGCACATGCAAAGGTAAGGGTAGCGTAGTTGGAGATTGTTAAATCATAAGAGAATATTAGGAGATTGAGGTGCATATTGATAACATTTGAGAGTCAAGAGAGATCTAGACCTATCTTGTATCAGAACTAGGACTGGTAGTAGGGGTGAGGTAGGAGAGGGATCTCTAGGGCCACCATTTGGGTCTTATTATATATTGAATATTATGATGAGATGGATTTGTTTATATTGAGGTGTATTTTACATTGGAAATTTAGTTTATGACTTGGTTTAAAGTGGCTTATGTCATGCGACACATATGCAAGAAGATTCAACTTGAGGCTTTCATTTCATGTATATCTTTTCTATGTTATTATGTAAATGTAAATGATATAATAATAATAATTAGTACACACTAATAAAAAAGGGTAATCAATGAACACTAAAACTAGTATAAATTATATCCCCTAATGTACTAGTAGGAATCTCATCTCTATAAACTATAGTGTTTATGTGAATGAACGAGAAAGATGCACCATAAAATCTCAAATCAATAATAACCATAGATATTAAAATTTGTTTCATGTTCTTCTTCCTTCTTAGAACTATAGTTTCATATCATTAGGATGATAACTAATATTGTAATGACATTTTTTCTCTTTTAATGTTGTTGGTTTGCATCTATGTTCATGTTTTCCAAGGCCTTTTCCACTATAACCAAAATTTAGAATAAGTTTGTAAAGACCATATAATTTATCATGTTGTATTGAAAAATAATTAATAGAATATGTATCATCAAAATCACTAGCGCACACACAAGAAAATCTATCATTCACAGTCTCATCACGTAGCCTAAGTGTTTTCCCATGATAAGATGGATTCATATAAAGAAGGGGAATTTCATAAGTTTTAGGATCAAATCTATATTCTCTTGCACAAGGTGCAAAATCTAAAGGTCCCTAATCATCACCAGATCAATCACTATAATTATACAAGTCATATTTGATGACATTATTATCAAGAAAATAGGTTGTGTAATGATATTATTGGAAAAATGAGTTGTATTATAAAAAATAAATGGTTGACAGTTGGTTAATATTTTATATTATTTACTATTACAACAAATTTCACACGTCAATGCAATTTATATGTGTGTGAACATTTTGGCTTTTATATATCCTTTGATAGGCATGCCCAACAATAGTTATAATATTATCAACTAGGTATAACATGAAAGTTAGGCTTATGTTTTCTATAACATATATTGGATTGGAAGGTATGACAAGAATGTGTATATGCTATATGAATAATAGGTAAAGAAAGTGGAAAAACATTGAAAGATAAAGCAAAAGAAAAATTAACTAGGTTCATACTATCCTCAAGGGCACTAGGTTTAGAAAAAAAGTAATAAAAGCATGTGCCAAATCCATAAAAGAAATGTAAAACAAACAAGAGGAGTTAAATCAAGTTTGCAATGCCCTATCATTTACATGAAGTATAAACTCACAAGTTCATAAGACACCATCATTTAAATACCCATAATTAGAAGATAAGAATGATTTGACACATAAATAATTATTTATAGAATTGTCCTAATCATCATGTGATAAATGGACTCACAATACCAATAATGTGATCATGTAATGAACAATATTATAATAAAGTGTCACTTACAACCACATGAAAAGCTAAGGGATTATCATCGTAATGTATGCTACCATATTGGAGGTGTCACCAAGCAAACGAATATCATGGGTATCCATGTGACCTATGTAAATTGTAGAAGAATGACCATCGCAAGGTAAATGATGATGTGTGAAACAAGGTAACTTATCTAAAGAATATAAATACATAGGGATGGAAATAGGGTTATCATAACATAGAAGGGATATCATCACAAGGTGCAACAAAGTCACAAGTAGGTAAAAAGGTACAAAATCATCTATATCCATCACACAAAGTATAATCATCTTAAGGTAAAATCACATCTTAAGTGCATACTCATCACCATCATAAGCCATAAAAGAAAAAAAGGCTAACATGAAGGTTTTAGACAAGTAAGATTAATGAATCTAAGAGGAAATAACAAGCACTAGACAAGTCAATAGAGGATAGAAAATCAAGTACATGATAAAATAAAATATCCATAGAAAAGGTATCATCATCCATATCATAAAAGAGTGTATCACGTTCAAAATTATTAGAAGCCAAAAAAGAAAAGAACATTGAAATAAAAAATTATGGATGTGTATAAGCTAGAGAAAATGAACTTTGAGGATTCACAAAGATGGAATATCCCAAGGTAGGTAGGTGGAAGTGAATATATATACCATTATGTATGCTCAAACCATAATCAAGATATTATAAGTAGACACAAAAAAGGATGGATCTACACCCCAAGTGAATAAAATATAAGAAGAATATAATAACAAAATCATAGTTGAAAACCCTAATGAGGATTAAGGATAAACCCTAGGTCAAAACATCAATTATGTAAGAATGTGAGACTCACCAAAGAGATAGAGGGAAACACACAATTTTGTACATAAAATGATATACTATAAATTAATAAATGAAATCAATTAGCAAACAATTAACTTAGACAATAAAGTTGTGACATATAATATAATCAAAATAAATGCAATAATTAAAGAGAAGGATATGTGTACCTAGATCTAGGGTTGATAATGCGTAAATGATGTTGATGTTATAATGGAATGATTAGCCATTGTTAGAAAACTAATTACATCAATATAAAAAATATCCCATAGTTTAAATTGGCAATAAAACTTTGTAGATCAATGTTTCCCTCATGCAATTGAGCTTGAATTTTACAGAAAATATTTAACATGAGAGACTAATTTGGGATGTTTATCAGTGATTTGACAAAAAAGACACATAAAAATTCTATTTTACTTCACTTGTTGGATAATTAAGAATTTAAGGTGGTGTCTACAAACTCCATCAAGGATCTTACTAACTCATTAAGTGAATTTATTCTCTCAAGTCAAAACCTTTTGTTCTGGTATACTCTTAACCTATGGTGTGCATGTGATATGTGTAGTTGACTCATGGATAACATAATCCTTAAATAATCTATATGATCATACATATATTATTATATAGGTAGTTAGGTTGGTTTGAGTGTCATCCATGGAATAAAGATGATATATATAGGAGATAATGGTTAATTTATTACCATCATATTATGTATTATATTCTTATTCAAGAGTATTGGGGTAGCCCCCTTGAAGTGGTTTTCTTTAGCAGTTTCCCCCTCAAAATGGCTTATTATTATAAATTATTTACAATACATTTCCTATTATATTATTCTCTTATGCAAGTTATTTCATTAGAAGTGATGCCAATGCATGATCTTGACATCTGAAATGAAAGAAACAAGGTAAATTTTTCTAATTTTAGTGGTTTAATTGTGAGCAAGTAACTCTTTCAATTTGGTGAATTTATTTATAAAATTTAGAGGGTTGATCAATGATGCATTGAAGCTACTACAATATGAGTTTGATGTTGTTTATAAGAGTTATTATGAAATTAGGGTTTTAACTTTCTTAAATATATTTTTTAAAGTGAGTTCTAGGTAGAGGTAAATTACATTATTATTTTTATATTGTTTGGATTTTATTTTTTAATATTATTATCAAAACTATTTTTGAGGCTATAGACACCTAAAATTGTCTAAACGTGTCACACATTCATATTCGCCTAATTAACATCATTTTCATTATTATCTCCTAATTCCTCATTTTGGTTAAATAATTCCTAATTATTTGAATAAATTCCCTATTTTCCTCTATTAATTGAATAATTGATATTATTTGATTAATTCATCAAAAATTAAAATTCATCAAATTTCCTTCTTTCCACATTGATTAAATATTTTTTAATTATTTAATTAAATTAAATTTCTATCCTCCCACTTTGATTAAATAATATTCCAATTATTTAATTAAATATTAATTTTCCCTCTCACCTCATGATTAAATAATTTTAAATAATTTAATTAAATTCTAATTTCCTCCCACCTCACAATTAAACAATTCCTTTAGTTATTTAATTACTAATTTTCCTCCAACTTGCACAAAGCATATTCCATTTTCAAAAAGGGAATATTCTTTTTTCAAAATATCTTCCCTCCTAAAATATCTCAAACTATTTTCCTTGAATTAAGGGGATATTTTGAGTTAACTAAAGCTCTCATTAATCCTCCACCCTTGATCTCCTTGATCTAATCTAAACCGTTGATCCTCATCTTCAATCTCCACGGTTGATCAAATATTTGTATTTCTATAAAATAAGCCTTCACCTTCATAAAATCATTCACAATTCTCATAAGGAATTCATGACCCTTTTGAGAGCATTCTTGAGCATCATAATTATGAGTCAAGATCATCATCAAAGCTTTTGCAACCTGGGTTATGCACTCTTTGAGCAATCCACATCCTTAATTGGCATAATTCCACAATGGGATTATAGGTTTGCATTATTTTTTTTATCTTTGTTTGAATTGAATTAATTTATTAGGTTTTGTTATCTTTCAAGTATTGCATTCTAATTTCATTGAGTATGGGTGTAATTGATCTTTATTTCTTGAGTTTTTAGTGTTTGCTAACCCTAATTGTTTTGATTATGCTTTCTAACCATTACCCATTATTCCTCTATGATAGAGGCATCACAACAGGGCCACAAATTAGAGGATGAGACAAAAATTCATACACACTAGGAAAAACTCCCAATAAAGATGATGTGCAACTAGAAATTGGAATTGAGGGATCTTTTGTTCTAAGGTTTTGTTCAAGAGATCACAGAATGATCCAACTTCTACACAACATCTAGGCTGCCATGATCAACATCAATCACTAATTAGATGTAAGTAGGTGGAGAATTGATCAATTGGTGAACTTACAACTGAAACCACATAATAAACTATCATAGCCACTACCTTTGATTGGTATCCATAAGGACTGCATAATTTGATGCTAAAAGTGGAAATACATAAGTTTGTTTGCTAGAACCCAATCATTCAATTATTCCAAATGGAGTAATTCTCATATATTCATTATGTTCCATGTTAATTAAGTTGGCAATATCAACATTATGTTTGAAACTAGCTCGATTCATTTGGTACCATTAGCTTTATGAAGATAAGAAAAAAGAGATGTATTATTGCATGGTCTATTTTTCAAGAGGAACTCGTGACATGCCATGGAAATAGTATTATGGATAACTAGTTTAGTTGGATCATTAAATTAAAGAAAATAAGTGCTAGTGATAGTTAGATCGATTGGAATAACATTCATGGCATAAATATAATATATATAGGAGCTAGTGGTTAGTTCATTGTCATCATACTATGTATTTTGTTCTCATTGAAGACTATTGGAGGTAGCTCCTCAAGGCAACATACTTTTGGAGGATGCCTCCTCAAAATGGCTTATTATTATCATTTTTGTAGCATATTTTATATTAAATTCTTTTCTTGTCATCTTTCAAGTATTGCATTCTAATTTCATTGAGTATGGGTGTAATTGATCTTTATTTCTTGAGTTTTTAGTGTTTGTTTAAAACCCTAATTGCTTTGATTATTATTGTCATTTTTGTAGCATATTTTATATTATATTCTTTTCTTGTGCAAGTTATTTTGTTGTAGGTGGTTTGAATTAATAGTGATAAGAAAGATCAAAGAAAAAATTCACACACGTGTGGGTTTCCTCTAATTCTATTATGATGAAGTATACTCATTTCATTTAATTCCATTCATAATTGATTTGTACTCTAATTATTCTCCTATACGATCCTTGAATTCTTTCTCACCAAATTAAGTGCATAGTAAATGTCTTTAAATACCATCACATAACTCATCACATGGAACATGCGTTAGGTCAACTTATAATAGGTAGTGAAAGGGGCAAGAAATTTTAAATTTGAATTTAATGCCTTGGATTTTAGAGAACTCTGGAGTTGATTTGAATTAATCTTGAACAAATTGAAAATATAAATTTTGATTTCAAGGTGGAGAGTAAATTAAATGGAAAATAGTGAAAGATGCATGTGAAATAGAGATAAATAAAGAACAAATAATGAGCCAAATCTAACAAAAAATATGCCATTTGTTAATATTTTATTATTACACTAAATCATTACCATCAATATGAACATAAAACTAAATAAGAACTAGAGATGTGAGAATCAACATAGACATTCTAATTTTAGCATTACAAATGATAATTATGCTATTAAGCATTTCCTTAGTGAGGAGAACTAGATGAAATACATACACTGATGATAGAGACTAAAATGACCACTATCAAACACATTTTGTCATAAATTTCTAATAAATACATGATTGTGATATGCAACTTTGTCATGTTACAATAAATCCATAGTTGTGATGTATGGAAAAGATATTCAACTTACATTTATTACATTTTCTAGAGAACATATTATTTAAATAGTTATAAATGATGAGGAACTCTATTATATTTTCTATTTAGTTTATATTTTCTTTAACAAAGATATGAACTCTATTTAGTTTTCACATAAATAAAAACATATTTCATTTAACTAATTTATTATATTTTGTCATCATCAAGAAAATATGTGAATTAAGTGAAATAGTTACTTTTTAGTTTGTAGATGATGTTGAAACACACTATAAATTTATTTATGTTTAGCATATTTATAAGAAATTCATAGTAAATGAGAATAAAACCATTTAAATAATTTTTTTTACATAATTTTGTATTTAAGATTTTATTTCATATAATATATTTTGGGTGAATTTATGATTTTTTGATATTATGTGCATCTTTTAATGTGTTTTGATCAAAGGATATTAAATAAACAATATTTTAGGCCTATGTTACCTAAAAAAATATGTTATAGTTATAAACATGTAACATGATATTTACTTTTGTTTTGTCATTCTAAGCATGTGGAGGAGTATACAATAGAAGCATCCTACAACTAGCATTTCTTCATAATTGTAAGAGTGATTAAATTCTTTCAAGCATACAACCAATTTATTCAATCATTAAATTATTTGAACCATACAACCTATTCATTCAATCATTACACAATGAGAAAATTATAAGTAGAGAACATATGACTTTTCAGAGAGAGAGGGGGGATCATGTATGCTCAAAATGATTATTAAATATTTTTCATTTTATTGAGAAAAACTTGGTAGAAATCATTAAGATGGAGTCTTAAGATTGTTTGAGGAAACCTTGTATGATGCATCTTTGATTTGATTTGATTATAAAAAATGTCTATTTCTCTTTATCAAATGTTATAAATTATGACAAGGGTTTCACCATCTTTGATTCCAATAGAGATATCCTCTTTAGAGTGGACACATATGCACTCACTTCCAACCACCTTATTCCCATGGATGTCTAGGGAAAACAACTTTTCACCATGCATTGCAAGATATACACATCATTTTTACCTTTTTTTTTACATATTTACATTATTTAATTGATTGTTGTTGGAACAACTTACTACACTAATCTCGAGAGGAGAGTTATGCAATTATTTTTAAATATTTACAATAAATAGAAAGAAACCAAATAGAAACAAACATTAATACCATTCATACCACAACACATTGATTTACGCGGGGAAAACTCTTTCGGCAGAAAAACACCACACTCCAAAATTCACCTAATATATTATTAAAAAAAATAAAAATATTACAATATACTTGCAAAGAAAGGTTTCACCAGAGTATCACAAACTATAAACTTGAAGGCAACTCAATATCTATAAGACTTTCACACACAACCTCCATCTCAAACACTTAATATATAGGAGATACAATTCATTAAATTGTCAAATGTATTTACAAAACCATGAGTTAAAACCACCCAATAAATAATACTCAATTTATCTCCAGTCAAAGATGCCCTATGATGTGTCAAAACACACACCAACATGTGTAACTCCCCCTTACAACTCTTTTTTGTATCCAACATGTTTTCACATTTTCCAATTCAGGAGACTCAACTTTGGAGGCCATAACTTTTGATCTGAGAGGTTGATTGATAAACAATTTGAACTGTTGGAAAACTTGTGAAGTGTTTTATCAAATTATAACTTGCTTTGTCATTTATGACCAGTTTTTAGCCAAAAATGACCTCTAAGTGCCTCAAATTTGACTTTGAGACTTTTTAAAATGAAAACTTTAATATCTTGAAATCTAGACATGATCTTGGGTCAATATTTTATCAACATGTTTATTTAGAAATTCCATAGCTTTGGGGTTGGACTCATTTGTGCTAAATTGTAAACTTATTATAAATAGTAACCTTTTGTAATTACAAGGTTGAGACACCTTTTTCCTAACAACTATATGGTTACATACCTTCCATTACAACTTCGTAGTCCACACTAGAGATAAGAAAGCTTAAATTGGATGTTCAAAAAATCCTCTTCATTGTGATTTACCAATGAAAGTGTGTCTCCTTGATTTTTTTTCTTTCTTTATTGTCTTTGCAAGAATAGCTTTATTTAATTTTCCAGTGAAAAAAATTGTGTAGGTGAAATGCAAGTGCAACAACACAAGGAAATACTTTATAGAGATGTTTTTAGTTTGTATATCGAGCACAATTTTGATCGGACTATCATGATGGATTTGATTATCATGCTCAAATATATCTCCCTAGTGATATTAGTCTTTCTCATGTTAGAGGATCACACAAAGAATGAGATAGCCATCCCACCCCCCTTTATTGCCTAACGCCAAAAGAGTGAGGCACTTTTCTTTTAAATTTTTTGTACTTGTGCCTAGCCTAACACTTGCTTAGTTGTGGAAAAATTTGTTAGTAATTTAACCAATATTATATTAATTTTATTCTCAATTTTAATATTCTTTGCTGTTGTATTAATTTTATTCTCAACTTTAATGATATTTAAAAATATTGAATGAGATTATTTTAATTCCTGTTATCAATTTGTGACCTTGGGATTAAATACTATTTTTTGTGACTTTTTTTTTAGCCATTTCATGTTATTGTGCTAATCACAATAAAAACATAGTAGACTAGTAGACTATGCAGAGGTTTTGCGCACAAGGTGTTCCATATCTCTCCACTCTACTTAAACATCACACTCTTGAACGATCAAATAATCAATAGTAATTTTCCACTTCATCCCTACCAAAATGTGATAATTAATGAAGTCCATTTTTTTCCTAAATATTGAATGAATTGGTGTTCACTAAAAGAGCTTAAAATTAAATAGTGTAAAGGTGTATATTCATTTTCAAGAGCTTGGATTTTATGCACACCATCATATATAAGAGTTATTTGAGTCATTTTAGACTTTTTGCATAAATTTAAATTTAAATTATATTTCTATTACTTTGTGATAAGGATTGTACTTGTTTCTACAAGGAATGATAAATACATTAATAAATATTAGATACACAAACATCTAAACTTAGAATCCTCATGTGGCTTGCTAGATTTTTTACCATTGAACCACTTATCCTTCCATAATAAAAACTTTCAAATTCTATCAAGAATTGTATTTCAATTCCCACACACATTCATAATAAGATTAGCTATGACGAATTTAAAATTTCAAACATAATATAATTTAATTTTAAGAAATTGTAAAAATGATAAATTTCAGTTATGATACCTAATTTTTAATTTTAATTATTTACAATCAAAATTATTTCACTGATTTTAATCCTATAAACAACATATTTAATAAATTATATATATTTTATATTAATTTCTCTATAATTAAAAATTTGACTATGGAAAAATTGTGTGCCCATTTGAATCTATGGGTCCAATAGCTAGTTTAAAATAATTGAGAAAAGAAAGAAGCGAAGAGATACGTTGAGAAACCGGAATGATGACGGTAACAGTGCTGATCTCCACAAAATATAATCCATCCTTGTATTTAATATCTCAAATGCTTAAATTTTATGGTTCAATGTTTAAATTTGTCAGTGAAGTAAAAGGAAATAGGTTACCAGAAGGACTTTCTGTGTTTCTACATTTGGATCATGTACTGTTAAGCTGCTGATGAGAAGCATATGCCCTGCTGCATTTGTTCAAACTTCTATCCTATAAAGGTAGGTAAGCCTCCTCTTTTCCCTTACTTAAATTTTTGGTTAGTTCTGCTGAATTTTATCCATTGTTTAGGATTTTCACTGTGCCATGTTGATTGCTTAGAAAATTCATGAATGCATCATATGGCAGGATTATTTTCGCTGAAATGGGAGGGCAGCGCAGTATTAATTTATTAGTTGTTGGATCCGGGAAAGAAAAGGGCAAAAAAGAGTTAAAGGTTTTAGGGCAAGCTAGGAAGAAGAAGAAAGCCATGTGCGGAAGGAAGAGGTCCGCAGACGCGGCCGTTGGCAAAATATTTAAGAAGGGGAGGCAATCGTTAGCTTGCGAGGAAGTTGAACACGATATTGTGAGCTTAGAGCTTTCTAAGAATGATAAATACCCTCAGAGTGTGATAAAGCCTGAGGATTGGTCTGTTGCTACTCGAGAATTGCGACCAAGGAAGCATCAGCTACCGCTTGCTGAGAATATGATTAAAAAGAGTGATGCAGGCAGGATAATTGGGAGAAGAGTAAAGGTCTTTTGGCCTCTGGACGACAACTGGTATGCTGGAACAGTCGAGTCTTTTGACAGAAACCGAAAAAGACACCACATAGTTTATGATGACGGCGACGAGGAATGGCTTGAGCTTGCACGAGAAAGATTTAAGATCCAACTTTACCCAGATGATAGCTTTAGGAAAGACAGTTCTTTAGTTTGGTCAGATAAACTGGGGGTGCGGTATCCTGATAGGATTAATCAGTCCAGAAGAATAGTCAAGAATGGAAAGAGGAGAAGTGGCCGAAGACTTGGAAAATTATGTAGCACAGGGAAAGAAAAAGCAATACTAGCAAAGGCAATGGATTGCGAGGAGGTGGCAAAGATGCTGATTTTAAAGAAGACTGCACCGAGATCAAAGAGAGCAAGAATTGCAAAACAGTACAATAAAAAATGTTCTGGTAAAAATCTCTCAGAAGACGTAAACTTTGAGATTGTGAGTGCAAATGATGCCGAATTACTGCACATCAGGCCCCAGGATGCTCAAGACGTTGAAGGAAAGATTGGCTTGGATGCCAATTTTTGCAAGATTGATGGTGCAGACGGTAGCAGACAGGGAGAGAGGCAAAGTTTTGATCAGGTTGACAATTCACTTGGAAAGGAGACCAATATGCATAAAGAAAATCCCTATACACATCAAGCAGGGAAACAGGTTCATCATAGCAATGAGAAAGATTCTGTTATCTCCACGGAAGTCGATGAAATGAAGTCCGAAAAGCAGTCTAAACAGATAAAAAATTCTGATAAAAATGAGCAAACTGAAATTCACTTCAATCAGTTGGACACGAATCTAACACCTGAAAGGGAATCTTCAAATCAGGGTAGTCAGTTTGCCGAGGATAATACAAGTGTAGGGTCGAGGCCTAACCTTACTCACGAACCTGAAGAAATGCAGCCAATTATTGAGGGTATCTATCAGACAGTCATTGGAAAGGCATATGCTAGGATCAGTGATGAAAGTGCGAACGAAAAGCTGGAAAGTTCTGACACGATCAACATACATGGAAAGTCACAGGGAATCGAAGACAACTTAGCTGAAAAGCACCCCTATGGAATAAGGAGTGATGAAAAAGAAGCTGCAAATCAAGTAAGCTGGGATCTTGATAGTGTGCTAGGCAACAAGCATGGAATTAGAAGGCAGCGTAGCGTTATGAAAATCAGGTTAGAAGTCTTGTTTGAGTTGCGATTAACGAGTAATGTCCCGAGTTTACATTCTGCATGCAAATTTTGGGCTAGAATTATACACAACAATAGCACTACTGTTACTCATAAATCTGGAAAGGTCAGTGGAGAGGATAAGACACACATGGGAATTACTTTCATAAGAATAGTACTAGTCCTTGTAGGATGTTTTCAAGACATACAACATTTGTGTCTAAATTGCGGGTTTAGATTCTTTTTCTCATATTTGACATTTGTAAGTAGAAACTGCTCTGATAAACACAGTACTAGTCTTGTTAGGATATTTTCAAGTCATACAACATTCTGTTTAGATTGTTGGTTTAGATGCTGTGCCTCCTTTTCAACATTTGTAGTTTTGATGCCCCTGTCTCCATAGACAAAGACTTTGCACTCAAGGAACCTTTTTTATCCTGTATACAAGGGATCTAGCTAATAGGTAGAATTTGCAAGTCATCGTACAAATAAAAACAAAAAATAAGTGCAAAAATTAAGGTTATTTTGAATTCTGCTTTGAAAAAGCCAGAGAGTACTGTCATGAACTCATTTTTCCCAAACTCACCAAATTCTGGAAAGACCCCGAGTATTTATAGGGAACATTTTTCCAGTCACTTACGAGACTTGCAAAACAAGCCTAGACTTGTAGGTGAGTTAAATCAGAATCTGCCAAAACATGAAAGGTTACATCCAATATACAAAGCCAAACAAACAGAATTGTACTCATAATCAACAAGTGCTTTTAATGACCCCTAAGTTCTTTACAGTCATTATTTAATATTTATCAAGGTTACCCCAAGTTTCCGGGACGGGGATGGCAGGGGACGGCGGGACGAGTCCCCAAGTTTCCGATTTTTGAGGCCAAAATTAGGGACGGCAGGGGACGGCTATATAAAAATATAGGGAAAATTTAAAAAATATAGGGAAATTTTAAATATTCAATAGATAACATGAATAAGGCATGCATAATACACATTATAGAACATTAACATATAACATTTGTGTTCAACATTATGCCAATACTCAATACGCATTCAAAATTAACATACACGAATCATGAAACAACCTCCAAGTTATAATTTATAAACTTATATCAAAATGCCCAAAGGCTACATTGCTGCCATATAGTTTTAAAGTTTTAGTTTGCTATGAAAATCAAAATACAATATCATATGTCAAACTCAATAATGAATACAAATTTACAAAATAAACAAAGAGCACTGCTGCCCCTAATCATCTCTCATAACTGCATCAAAATCAGAGTCATCCTCTGAGTCACTGCCACCGTAATGCTCCTCCTCAGCCAATGGGACCCCAACCAAGCCCTCAGCTGTCTCCTCCTCATCTATCTGAGCCGCGTCCTCGGGATCAATATCCCACCGTAGAGCTGGAGTCTGTCGATACTCTGGAGTCTGTCGATCCTGAAGCCGAAGAGCACTATGAACGGCCACTAGCTTCTCTGCTCGTCTAGAGGTAAGTCTATTCCTCTTGACAGAGTGGATAAAGCTATATGTGGACCAATTCCTCTCTGCAGCAGAGGAACTAGCAACCTGTGCAAGAAGGCGAGTGGCAAGTATCTTCAACTGCGGTGTATCTCTCCCATGATAGGTCCACCATCCAATAGGGTTCCCTTGAGCTAATATAGCTCTATCCAACCTCGCCTGTGGTTTGCTCAAGTTTGGGCCATTAAGATTAGCAAAGTCTAGAAATTGTGACCGAAGTATTGAAGCTTGCTCGGCTGGATAAATCTTTTCAATGGCCCGTGTGAACCCATCTAAAACCTCAGGATCATCACATGGAGGCACCCTACCATCCCTTGGTGCATACCATTTTGGATTTAGAGCAAAGGCAGCCATATGAAGCGGGGTGTTCATTGTATTCCACCTCCGCGTCACAATGGGCCTAATGTGTTGCTCATATAAATCCAAAGTGGGGTCCTTTGCCAAAATAACTTGCCTGATCTTCCCAAGCATAGTGTCAAATGTCTCATATATCTCTCCAAGACTAGGAGAGTCTGTATCAGCATATCTAATGACATCTACAATGGGCGAGATAAAGGAGCAAATATATCTGCAAAATGCAAACAAAAAGTTCAAAATAATTAGTTGACAAGTTATTTGACATGTTAGAAACTTCAAAAGTTGGAACATTGGACAATAAAATTAAAATATTAAAATCAGAAATTTAATATGAAAATCAGCCATCTAATATGTCTTACCTCACATTGGCCCACCAATCATCATCGAGGATCTTTTGTTTGATGCCCTTTCCTTGAGTGGAACTTGCATTAGGCCATCTAGTCCACTCAGCATTGACCATCATCAGTTGTAGAGGCTCATGCACCTCAAGCATCCTCTCCAATAGGATGAAGTATGTGGCATATCTACATTCATTAATTCAATGATTCATTAAAAAATAAAAATTTAAAACAAAATCAGATTATGAATACTAATTGAAAGTGAAACAAAATGAAGTAAATGGCATACCTTGTATCAACAGGTTTGAGAAACTCCTTCTTTGAAAATGTCCTGAAAAGAGCAAGTGAGGTGTGGTGGTTGCAAATGAACATCTGAATTTCTCTAGCTTCTGCCACCGTTTTCTTCACCCAATCCATCTTCCCTATGTCTTTCAATGCATTGTTCAATGCATGAACACAACATGGGGTCCAAAATATGTGCCTGTAAGTACCCTCCACCATCAACCCAGCCGATTTGCACACACGTGCTGAATCGGTGATCACCTGCACCACATTTGCAGCCCCAACCTCCTCTATGGCATCTCTCAAAATGGAAAATTGGAAGTCAGCATCCTTACGTTTCCCTGAACAATCTACGGCTCTAAGAAAATAAGAACCAGCAGGGCATGTGACTATGACATTGATGAGTGGCCGACGTCTACAATCAGTCCACCCATCCATCACTATAGAGCACCCCGTCCTCATCCATGTTTGCCTCATCTCCTCCATTAACACATTAACTTTGGAGTACTCTTTGTCTAGGAGGGTGGTGCGTAGCTTATGATCTCCAGGGGGTACAAATGAAGGACCAACAGCGACTAAGTCTTTCACCATTTGTTTGAAATAAGAGGAACGGGCCACATGAAATGGAATGGCATGGGCAAAAAAGAATTTGGCAATGGAGGATTCACAGGTTTCTCGTGCTTGGTTTTGAAACATGGACTCAACTGAGGCTCCCTTATCACCACCAATCACCTTCCTCTTTCCTCTTAAGATAACAGTACTACCAACTGTGGAAGGACTAGGAGTAGGAGTAGGCATAGACGATTGTGAACTTGGGAAAGAAGGAGACCCAGTTTGAACCCCACCATCACACTCCATTTGAATTGTTTGGCACTCTATAAATAGTGCATCTGTCAATGCAGGACACGTTCTAACTCCATGGCCCACCTCACCCAAAAAATGAGACCTAACTCTAGTGTAGCTGCCCCTAAACTCCTTTTCACAAACATGGCACAACCAAACCCTACTCCCCCCTGAATTTTTTTGTCTTTCACCCATGGCTGTCACAAATTGAAGGAATGGTTTTTTTTTGTCTATTGGGTGTTTTGCATAGTCCTTCATAGTTTTGGAATTGGTTGATGAATGATGGTGTTGGGTAGGGGTTATTTGCTCTCTAGTTTGCCTTCTAACTTGCATTTCAACTTCACTATCACTCCCACCCTCACTGTTGCTCATGTTTTTTGTTTTTAGAATGCAAGTGTTGACTGAAAATGAAAAAAATAAAAAAAATCAGACTATGCATACTTCATATTTTGCAAAAAAAATGAAAAAAAAAGAATGGTGAAAGAAAATGCATACCTTTTTGATGGATTTGCACTCCCAACAACACTCTTTCAACCTCCTCTCCTCCTTCAAACAGCTGCTCCTTCTCCTTCAATGGCTGCAATTTTTTTTCTTCTCAAACCCTTGGCTCCCTACACAAACAAAATGAAAATAATGAACTTTTAGAGGCCTCCTTTCATTCATAAGAGAGCAAAAAATGGTGGGGCCCACGCATGCCACATAGGCAGGGCTTTATTTTTAATTTTTTTGCTTTTTTTTTTGTTTTGGGTAAAACGGCCGGGACCCGGCCGTGCCGGGGACTGTCAGCCGTCCCTTCCTCCCCCCGGGGCGTTTCCCAGTTTTTGGGGGACGGTACCCCCCCGTCCCCTAGCCGTCCCCTGGTACCCGGGACGTCCCCGGAACTGGGACGGGTGATTTTGGGGGGGGGACGCGTCCCTGGGTAACCCTGATATTTATTGATAAGGCCACCTAAACATATATAGATCTAGAATTACGGAAGCCTTTTATGAAGACAAGTCAAGTTGACATTATATGCAACTTTTCTTTTTCTTCTTGATTATTCGTAATATTCTTAAATGAAATATGGGAAATGCTAAACATCATCTTCACCCATAACTTTCCATCCCGCACATAACTTTCCATAACCACAGGGTATTGAAAAGAAAAAAAAAAAAAAAAACTGATCAAACTTATGATACTCCATAGAACTACAAAAATTAGAGGCATTATTCAATTTTGTAAAAAAATTAAAATGGATGCTGTTGTTGCATATTCATTCAATATTAGGTTTTCAATTTCTGCCTTATTTGTTCAGTAAAATCAAGGTATAAAACATTGTTATAGGAGTTTTGAAATGTATTGAAAGAATCATATTATGTGTTTAAGTGTAAACCTGCTGTAACTGATGCAGACCTTGCAGAAATCTGAATGCCTGTAAAATCTGAATCTGCAATTGATAGTAAAAAATTAAAATTTGATCTGTCAAGTCCTAGCATAAAACTGTAGATTTGGAAAAAAATCTGAAACAGTGAAATGAAGAACCAAAATCTGGAACTACTGAATGCGCGTATATTATTTTTCTTCTTTCTTTTTAAAGGCTGTAAAAGCAGAACGAAAGATTTAAGTCTAACTATCAAGAGAACATCAGTGCAGCATTGATTCAAATAACTGTTCCAGTTATTACGTGGAACAAGTATAGAACTTTCCTAAGGAGATGGATGGTAACTCACACCAGAGAAGTTTACAAGCACAGTGTGGTTGTTGCCCTTGACCCAAACAAAACTTCCCTGGTCCTCTTCACAAAGATCTATGTTCAAAATAAAAACACTTCTAAGGCCCAAGGGCCAATATAGTTACTTTCCCTTTGGAGCGTGTTCCCTTAGTGGAGCTGGGATAATGAATACAATCGGATGATATTAAATTCCTAATATTAGTAACACTAGCATTAACTTACAACTGGCTGACAGAAAAATCCATCAACTAATGGAAACTGCAACTGAATAACATTAAATTTGTGTTACACAGGGACGCGTCCCCCCTCACAAACCCTATGTCCCTGTTCTCTGTGGCGTTTTGGGGATGGGGGGACAGTAGGGGACGCCCCCCAGGCGTCCCCCACGATTTTTGAAAATTGGGAAATGGCAGGAAACGTGTCCTAAAAAAGGGGATGGCTGGAAAATAAAAGGGGATCCCTAAGCGTCCCCGAAACGGCCAGGGGACGGCTAGGAGTCCCCCAACCGTATCGGAGACGCCCAGGCGTCCCCCTTTCGTCAAAGTAAATTTTTTTTTGATTTTTGGAAAATTAAATAAAAATTGCTTGATAAATATTAAATATTTCATTAAATAAAAATTGCTTGATAAATATTAAATGTTTTATCAAATATTAAATATTAAATAATGAAATATTAAATATTAAATGTTTTATAAAAATAAATTAAAATTAAATGTTTTATTTACAGATTGTTGTATTTAAACTTTTAAGTTTGAGTTATTTAACTTTAAAACTTGAACAAAATGCTTTTATATTTAATAGATAAGTTATTGGCATTGCTGTTAGTGTTTACCTTTATCTTTATATTGCTGTTATACTGCTGTTATACTCTTTATCTATGCACATATTGTCATATTGATATTGTTGCACATATTTGATATTTCAAATTGCTCTCTTTCTCTCTCTCTATATAATATATTTTTAAAAATTCATACATATATATGTAATTGTATATATATATATATATATTGAAAAATTCCTATATCGTCGTCCCCCCAAAACTCGTCCCCTGCCGTCCCCCGTCCCCGTCCCCGCCGTGGAACATAGCATTAAATTTTTAATCCCTGTTAATTAAGAGATATAATACAAATAAAACTCAAATAGCTAGCTAACTGAGGTGCCTTATCTTTTGATATTGTAACACCTAGTGTAGAAAAGAAGCCCATAATCTTGAGTCTCGTGAAAGTCTTGTAAACTCTATTGAAAACCTTCACAAAGTATAAGGAAATGCCTGTGTGAAGCCTAAGCTAAACCTGTCAAGAGGTGGATGTGATTCCAAATGATTCTTGGAGACTCAATTTGATGGCGCTCCCAAGAAGAATGGTGACATGATAGCAGCATAGAATCATTTCTGTAATAATTTAGCTTTGTGTCTATCTGCTCTATAGCCTCTCTAGTCAGATAACACAAGATTGCAAAAGCTAGAGGAACTTAAATTTTTTTTAGTCCATGCAGCTTCATAGATAGTTATAAATTTATAATAACATTTTTGACAAAGTGGAAGTTGTTAACTTAGGTTTAGAAACTTCATTGATGAATTACAGACTTAATCTCCATGCATTCACTAAACTAAAGAAGGAACACGTTTATAGAGTCAAATACCAACAAGATATGCAAATGTACGCTGAAGTTTACTTTCCTCCGTTCATGATTGAAACACAAAATGCTTAGCATAAATGTACTGTTGGATTGTAGATTTTGTGGGATTTTAACCAATGTGTATTTTGCATAATTTTTGGGATTGAAAAAATTGATTTGTTTGGGAGGTCAAAAAAATTTCAAAATCAGGAATCTTTGAAAAGGTTCAGAAAAATTTGATATGAAAACATATAGATATGCAGAAATGACAAAGAGAGTTTCACACTTAAATAACATCAAAGTATGGAGTAATATCTAGTGAGTCTTTCCAAACTTTGTCTTCCTTCAAATGGCAGCAGCGATGCATGAAAGGGTAGTTTTATTTTTTTCTTGTTTTTATTTGTCATTTTTAGGGTTTTTAAACTTTTACTTGAGTCAGTGTTAGATTAAAAAATATCTGTAATTCCAATGAAAAATTGCCTGAAGTGAACTGGACAAATATGTCCTGTCCAAAAAATCTACACTGATCTGGATTTGAACCAAACCCAGCTGGATTTGGTAACGCTTTTAAAGTCATTTCTATGAAGACCAATTCATGAATAGTATTTTCTTAATGAGCTTTGTCTCATGTATGTTGGTGATAAGTACAAAGCAAGGGGACCTACAGAGCGCACATTCACTAGAAGCTTTGCCTAATTAGAACAAGCTTTGAGGTGTGAGTCCCCAGTCGATCCATTTGCATCTTTCTTCTATTCGGTACTAACATTGCATGGATCCTTGACTGCTTTATGGGTTTTCTTGCCTTGTGATTGCTACCAACATAATTGAGAGAAATGTCATGGAGAAATGACTGCACATGAAAATTGGCCTTTTGAGAGCTGACTTAAATATACACAGTTTTAAATCCTACACCGATTGGAAAGAATGAATGTGGGCAACAATAAACTGGGTGGATAATTTTGCAGATATGGCATGCCAATTTTTTACCTTTGTGCAAAATCTTGTGTAGTTCAGGACACTGTTTCACTAATTTTCCATCTGGCAAAAATAAGTATTTTCTAACACAAATCTTGGTATTGCAATGGAAAAATAAATAAATATTGCTTTTGCATTTTTCTTGTACAATCATTAGGCCTCAATAACTACACTATAAATGTGGTGACATGAGGTCATATCCCTGCCACTTAAAGTCTTAAAGGCAAGAGACATAGGGCTGATGATAACCGTTTTTCCGATCTCTAAAGGTTCTTCATTATGATCTCAAAGTAGAAAGAGCTTCAGTTAGCTGGATATTTGTGTTGTTCATTGTAATTTCTGATGTCGTTTTTGTTAGTTAATGAAACTGTGTCAGTCAGTTATACTTTTAATCAGTTAGCAGAGTTTTATGATAGTTGTAATTTCCTGTTAGTTACCCGAGTGGGACTGATTGTACTTCATAGAGGAGGTCATATGTTGGAATCCAGAGTAGGTAGGGTTTATAAATCTCATTGAACATTATACAAGTAAATGGGAAAGCAAATTTCTCTGGTGGGCTTCCACAAGTGAGTTCTCATACACCAATTGGTGTATTGCTTGGTGGTGACCTAAATTACTACCTTTACCTTTATCTTATCATCATGAAGAGTGAATGATTCCTCAAATATGTTTTTCTCCAATGCCTTTGACACCATTGCTTTTTTCTCCAATTTAGTGACATCTTTATTAGTGAACATGATATTTGCTTCTTCGATAGTCCAATTGGCAATTAGTAAATGGTTCATTGTCACTCAAGTCGACGGCATCATGAGAAGGAGTCAGGACCCTCCACTGTTTTGCTTTGAAGATGAAAGTTGTATTGGATGAAGACAAGGTCATTGAGACATTCTTGGGTCAACTTGTTTTTCTTCTTGGTGTGAATACTCTCAAATGGGCTTCAATTGTGTTCATACCTAGAAGTTTAGAACCATTACAAGGTTGGGATAAAACACACTTAGCTAGCCTTTGAAGATTTGGTGTGCAAGCATTGTAAATTTCTCACCACAAATCTACAAATAAAACATTTTAAAAGAATATATAAGTATCAAGTAAAAGTTAAAAACTTAAAACTTTCAGTCTTTATAATTAAGTTAGAAGTTAAAGAGTTGATATTTTTAAGTCGGTTTTTGATTTCCCCTCCTTCGAATGGCTTGAGGTGAGGAAAAGAGCCTCCCCTCTACACCTTTGTAGACCTTCAACTCATCCAAAATTTTGTATTTGATATTTTGTTTGTTGCCATTCTCTATGCATGGAGTAGGGTCTGCCATGCCATGACCTTTTCATCAGCCTTAAACATGTCAAAGAAGTAAAATTTTGGGTTCACGTAGTATGTCAAGGCGAGTTCGCTAGTGGATTTGGTTCTTCTATTTACAATCAATGATGTGCCAAATGATTTCATATTTTTTGTTATTATCACCATTGTAATGTAAAATGACCTATTTGACCCGATGCATGACCTCATAGAGATAACCTATGGGCATGCCATTACCATCCACCAAACTCAAAACCTTGACCAAAGGCTTTGTCACCAAAAAAATTTAAAAAGAAATTTTATAATAACCATTGATGCACCCTGCATAGCCACCCTCCCTTACGTTGAGGGAATTTTTAATAAGATCTCCAAAATCCTCAACAAAGAAGGCATCCCTTGTGCCTTTAAATCCCTCTCCACAACTACGAAGCTTATCTCTTTTGCCAAAGATCCGTTGCAAACACCGCACCACTTAGGGGTTTATAAGGTCGTTTGCTCGTGTGGAACCCCATACATCGGGGAAATGGGTCGCTCCATCCTTACTAGGATCAAAGAACATAGTGCTGATATCAAACATGATCAAATCATGAAATCGACCCTTGCAGAGCACTCCTACCACACCAAGTATCACATTTGTCTTGAGGATACCCAAGTCTTGGTTAAGGAAGACAATTTCTTCAAAAGAAAACTCCAAGGATCCATCCTCATTAAAGGCCACCCCACCAATCTTGATCGAGATGAATGGTGGCATTTAAGCCCAGCTTGGCAACCCTTATTGTCCTCCTCCCAAGTGCATCCCCATCCCAATCCCACGTAATCCCTCTCTCCTGCCCCAACCTTCTTCTTCCCCTTTCTCTCCAATCTCCTTCACACCAGCCCTCCTCTCACCCTTCACCTCTC
>VDFB02271358.1:556366201-556574118 GCA_007258455.2 Sequoia sempervirens | reverse complement strand
GGCAAATGGATATACAGAAACAAGGTTAATGAAAATGGTAATATTATTCGCAACAAAGCAAGATTTGTCTGCAAAGGCTATTCTCAACAAGAAGGTATTTATTTTGGTGAAACCTTTGCACCTGTTGCTAGACTAGAATCTATCAGAATATTCTTGGCTTATTCTGTTTACAAAAGCTTTACTATTTATCAAATGGATGTCAAAACTATTTTTTTGAATGGATATTTAGATGAAGAGGTCTATGTTGAACAGCCTGAAGGATTTATATGCAAAGATAATCCTAACCATGTTTGCATGTTGAAAAAGGCTCTCTATGGCTTAAAACAAGCACCTAGAGCTTGGTACTCTAGGCTGGACAGTCACTTAATTTCTAATGGCTTTGTTAGAGGAGGTGTAGACAGTAATCTTTATGTTAAAATTGAAGGTTCTGATATTTTGGTTGTTGAAATTTACGTTGATGATACTATCTTTGGATGCAATAATGTCACTTTGAGTAAAAAGTTCTCTCAGATTATGGAATCTGAGTTTGAAATGTCAATGTTAGGAGAATTAAATTTCTTTCTAGGTCTTCAAATCTCTTAATGTGAAAATGGAATATTTCTTTCTCAATCCAAATATGCTAGAGAGATGCTTAAGAAATTTCAGATGGATGAATGCCATCCAGTTAGCACCCCAATGGTTAATGGTTGCAAACTTACTAAGGTTGATGATTCTCCTAATACAAATCAAACAGAATATAGATCAATGATCGACAGTCTCTTATATTTAACTGCCTCTAGACCTGACATTATGCAGGAAGTTTGCACTGTTGCACGTTTTTAGGCATCACCTAAAGACTCTCATGTTACTGTTGTTAAACGGATCTTTAGATACATTCAGGGCACTCTTGATTATGGTCTTTGGTATCCTAGGAGCAATGATTTCTCTTTGATTGTTTATACTGATGCTGACTGGGCTGGTTGTTTGGATGATAGGAAAAGCACCAGTGGTGTTGAATTCTTTCTTGGTGATCGTTTAGTGGCATGGCACAGCAAGAAACAAGTATATGTTTCTCTCTCTACTGCTGAAGCAGAATACATTGTTTCCACTTCATGTTGTACTCAAGTTCCGTGGATGAGTCAGACTCTTTCAGATATGGGTATAAATGTTCCTAAACCTGTTTCTATTCTCTGTGATAACACTAGTGCAATATATATATAAAAAAATCCTGTTATGCACTCTAGAACTAAACATATTGCTATCAAGTTTCATTTTCTGCAAGAAAAGGTACTGGCTAATGATGTCTGCTTACAGTTTGTTGGTTCACAAGATCAGGTGGCTGACATTTTCACTAAGCCCTTAGCAAAAGAGCTATTTGAAAGGCTGAGACTTCGATTGGGAGTTATCTCTCAATCATTACTTCGCTGAATCTCCAAGCTACTGCTTAGGGGGAGCAAGTTAAATATTTTCATTCACTTACTGCTCTCCTATAATCTTGGTTGCTGCTCTTCTATTTTTTTCTGTAGTTGTTTCTCATGATATTTTGGTTGGCTTCTCAGTTGTGTTTCATGGCAATTGCACGATCTTCTCTTCTACTCTTTGTCATTGAGGAAAAAAGGGGGAGAGTCATTTGTGTTTTTCCATCAAGGACAAAGGGGGAGTTTGTTGGATTCCAGTTGTGTTTATGGTTTGTCCTTGATGACAAAATCTCTTTCAGTTGGTTCTCCTTGATGATCAGTCTCAGATATAGTGTGTTGTGTACTGATGCCTCGAGTTCAATGTGAAGACAGGTATCTTGTCACATTTATCAGAGGCGGTAATGCGCTTTTGGGCTTCATTCTTAAATATTGAACTTTCAATGGTTCAGGCCTCACTGCATTTAAAAAATTGACTTTGGTCAAAGTCATCATCTGCCATCATTCTCCTTGAACATATCGGCAAGACTCCTCTTTTTGTTATGGCGACAGCAGAAAGGTCTTTCGGCATAAGCTTTTTCTGTCGATATGTGGTACTGCGAAATTACCTTGTCTCACTGATCGGAGGTTGAATGGAAGTCTATCGGCAAGAGCTTGGCTGTATCGGAATAGGTCTCAGCAAAGTGGTTATGTCTTACCGAACATCATCTGGGGTTTCCCTTCGGCTAAACATAATGATTTCGGTATATAGTCTCTTCGAAGTTTGCTTGTCTCACCGACCGATGCACTGAATGTCTTATCGACATAAGGTTACTGCTTCAGCGAAATGTTATATCGAATGTGCATTGTCTTGCCGACCACTGATGAAGAAATACATTTCGATAAGACTCATATGTTTCGATATAATGTCATAGCAAACCCGTCAAGTCTTGGCGACTAAGTCTTGAGGGGCTTTCGGTGAGAATTTGGTAGTGTCTCAGCGACACCAGATGAAAGGATGACTTTCGGTATGACTCATGCATTCTGCGAGAGGTCTCCCCAACATTGTTATGTCTCGCCGATGGAATACAAATGGTCTCTGTCGGTATGAGAAGTGAATTCTCTTGGCGATCTAGGGTGAGCTCGGGATGTTTCGGCAAAACAAGGGGCAGTCTATATAACGTATCCCCGACTATGTATTGTCACGGCGACTTGAAAATGACAAAGGCCTTCGGCACAGGTTATGAATTGTCACGGCGACAATGTGTATCGAATATCTTTCGGTATATCAAAGTTGATCTATATGATGTCTCTCTGATATCAAAAGCTATAGCGATAGAATAATGGTTTCATTTCGGTGAAAGATCCTTTTTGTCTCATCGACCAGAAGGATGTTGTGAACTCTCGGCGTGACATTGTGTATTCGGTATGAATTCTCCCGACTCTGGTGGATCTTGGCGAAAGCGACAACCATAAGGTTGTCTGGCAACGTTAAAATTGCCTTCGGCCTAACGTGTCATCGATTGAATTGAAAGGTTGTTAGGGAAAACATTTTGAGCTCATTCTTTTTGTCTGGGTATCGAACCCTAGCCTGGCCGCCATCATGACAAAGCTTCATAAACTGTTCGCTTCTATTGTTCCTAACTGTAACGGTTTCTATAGAGGTTTATGGAAGGTTTATTTGGTGCATTTCTGTCTGGAAGCTCGACAGTGGATAATGGAGTCATGGGAGTTGCAGATCTGTTTAGTACTTTCAATTATGTGTTTCATGCTGCTTATACTGGTTTACAATCACTATTTTTCTTGAACTGCTCTCTGCATCTCTGTTACTAATATGACAAATGATGCCTTGACTGAGTATTGTCATTCATGCATTAGATGTTATGATTTTCTGTAGTGGGCAGTATTGCGTTTTATGCAGAAAAATGATCTCATTAGCTTCAGACTTGTTGAGGACGGTTCTTAGCTGGGTGAAATGGCTCTTGTCTTGTTTGGTTGTTCAGCCGTTACTTTTGAAGACAGTTACCTATCTTGCATGCAAATCAAGATGTATTTATAGAAGCAAAAAACTTAGTTTTCTGTTCGACTGTTGATGTAATTCTAAGATTATCATTCCTTGGCTGTATAAAAATATATGGATAAAACTCTGCAATAAAATCTGTATAATAAGATGCAGAGATTGTGAGTTTCTTCTCTATGAGGTATTTTAGGGATTTAGTTTTTGAATCTTTAAGGTATTTTGTAGATGAGAAAATAGAGAGATATGTGCTCAACTGAAAACAGAGAAACCCTCTAAATCATTATTATTGTTCAAAACATAATTTGAGGGGTTGGTACTCCTTGAGATAGATATCTCTAAATGAGGGGTCGGTGCTCCTTGAGTGGGTGCTCAAAAATCAGCCTATAAGGCATTGTGAACAGTTGATTATCAGATTAAGCCAGGAAGGCATTTAAGGAGTGGTTTTTATACCCCAGGGGGTTTTTCCACTGGCAAAATATTGTGCCTCTTTGTTCTTCTGTGTTCTTTCTGTTTTACTATGCTGTTGTTGTTTCTGTTCACTGTTGAGTTATTACTTTTCTCAATTCTGTTTATGAATGATTACATTCAACTCATGAATGCATTAATCAGAGTAATATTGAGAACAAATATGTGATATGTTTTGAAGTTTTTGAAAATTTGGTCAAATCTGTTAAGACACTGATTCACCCACCCCCCCCTCTCAGTGTCATTTTAACTCCAACACTGGGATAGTAGATACAAAAATAGTGATTATGTGATATTTCATGATGATTTCGTAGTAAAGGTCATGGCCACTCTTGGTCATATTTCACCAAGATTTCCTAATAAAATCATGCAAGTATTAAGACCTTTAGCATTGAAGCTATAGCAGGGACACACTCACAATTTGAGTGACTAGTTCTTCTTAACAGACCAAACAGTAATAAGGGTCTATGGGTGTCCTCAAACCCCACATGTTTTACCTATTTTTTTCTATTCGAATTGAATTTTTAGAATTTATGTGGCAAATGTTATGAATGGAGCAGGATGTTATGAAAAGACAAAAAAAGGGACATTCCTCCCTGACCTAACTAAATGTGAGGGGCTATCCATAGGGTCTGACATTCTTGAAGAACTACAAAACTATTTGAAGATGTGGTATTCATTGAAGTCATGAGGAGAAAGGGTCTTTGATCCTGAAGGACATGTTAATTTTATAAAGCAGACACTTCTCACTAAAGTTGGGATTACCCATGTAATGGATTACGAAGAAGATGTAATAAGAAATTGCTTTACACCTGATGAAGTTTTTTAGAGGAAGAGGAAGTGGGAAATCATAAAGAGGCTTGAGGAGGAGAAGAAAAGGGACACTAGATTCCAAGGATTCTATGTTGCATAAAAGGATCCTATCAAAAGGATAAACGTAATAATTGACAACTTTGAAAGATTATATGCTCAACCAGAAAAGAAACTTGAGGGTGAGTCTTCGAAACCCTCCAAGCTTCCCATCAAACCAAGAGGTATTGTGATCACAGATCGCATACTAGACACTACCGCAATACAATCAAAAGTATCCCCTGAGCAACCAAGTCCTAAAAGGCAGAAGACACATGGAGTGGCCCCCTTAGTGGCATCTGAAATAAGTGAAGGAGTAGGGGATACTAAAGAGGCAGTCGATGTACTTTTGAATTTTAAAGATGATGAAGTTGATCAACCATCGCCTAAGCTTGCAACTGATGCTCACAAACCAGAAGAAAGAGTGGATGTACATGTGAAGAATGATCAAGAAGTGCATGATAATGAAATGGTGATTTTTTCCCTTACATTTATTGAAGATGATGAATTTATTGAAACTCTTGAGTTTAAGGATTTTTGGTTTAAGATGAAAATGAAAGAATTTGAGGAGAGACTCTAAATTAATAAGATGGGCACTGAGGAGTCACAGCGTGACCAGATTGTTTCCCAGACTCTTGAAGAACTCAGGATTAATGAAATTATTGTTAGCCCCAAAGAAGCAAGAAAATTGGTCTTAGAAAGCAATATACTAATTATTCCTGGGATGGAGTTAAAAAAGATATTCTTGCTAGATCAAGTAAGAATCCAAGAAGATCCCATGTTGGTTTCTTAATTCAATTTGGATAAGGGAATGAGTGGCACAGGTTACAATCCAAGACTTGAAACCCTAGTCTTTTGGACAAAGCAAAAAAGAACAGAAAAACCAAGATTGCTTGATGTTGTACAAGAAATGAGAGGGACTTCCATGGAAAAGACACTTCAAGACACATCAGCATTGGAGGTAGCTACTATGACAATGCACTAAATTTTTTTTACTAGGAATTCAGTTAAAGCTATGGAGCTTAGATTGGCAGAATATGAGAAGGCACATACTGATCTGAATGATGAAGTGAATAGGTTATTCATAGAAAATGTGAAATTGAAATAGCAGTTGAAGTGAGTCGATCCTTCCCAAAGCACAAAATTAATAGTATACTAGCCCCCTGCCATGTAGACTGATACAGGTGAAATCACTGTTGAACAAGTTGTGCTAAAAATAGAAATTGAGAAGTTGAAAAAGAGTAATGAAGAAACAAAGGAAAGAGAAAAGAGAGAAACCCTCAAGGTATTCGAACAGATCTTGGAGCATAGGGTTAAACTAATTGTGGAAAAATTGGAAAATGTGTATGAATGTTACGTTTCCTTGTCACAAGTTGTTGATCAGATGAAGTCCCACGTACCTATATTGGACCCCTTAGTCAAGAAATGGAAACCTATACATCACCTCTTAACGACTTTGTGCAGAATTTTACAAAGGAGTGTTGAGGCCCCTGCAATTTTAAAGCCTACCAAGCAAATGGTCTAAATGGTCATAGATGAATTTCAATACATTTCTATCGAAGACCAAAAGATCAAGGTAAGAATGGATTCATTTGACATGCTAAAGTGGTGGTTCATGCCTAAGATACCTAAGGGGATGATCAATTGAAAGGCTCCAAGGATTGGACAGATGAGTTTAGGAAAATTGTTCCCAACTATCTCACTAATAGACAGAAGGATGGTGACATAGATATTCACCACCTCAATTTAACCTTGGATGGAATAATTGCACTCGATGTTGGATACTCAAAATTCATCACGGATACCAAAGGGTTATTGGATAGCAAATGGAAGAGTCACTTGGCCAACACATAAAAAATCCAGGAGTACAAATGGCCTCATGATTACACTGTGTACCAATGGGAGTAGACATATCTAGCTCCCCCAGAAGAATAGGCCTTGCATTGAAGTACCAAGCCTTGCAGATACTATCATGGAGAGAGGACCTTGCCAAATCTGAATGATCATGGGTACCTTACGATGATTAACGTACTTTCGTATCTTGCGGGTGTTGTGGACTTCAACATCTAATAAATTTTCTTCACTTCTCATCTTGCATTGCTTTTAAATTTTTATGTAAACAACGATAATTAATAATTTTTGATTTATGTTAAAAGTGGGTAACTGACAAGACACTTTTTGACATGTCAGTCAGGTCAAAATTTTGAAACGTATTGAGAAATCCTTTTGAAGATCAATAGAATGAAGTTATAATTGGTGGTTGAATTATGGTTTCAATTGTTTGTTGAAGTGAATTAAAGAATGTTATCTTGTTGTCTCTAGTTTGATCTTTCCTTGTTATTTCAATCAATATATCAAGGGTATATCTAGTTTATCAAAACACATTTTTCGTCAAACAATTCATTTTTTACTACATTTTGGTGTCAAATCTTTGGTAATTATGGTTAGTTTCATTACATTCAAATTCTGAATTTTGGGAAATTATGTACAGTAAATAGATTGATGGTTGTTTGGATAGTGAAATTAGCTCTCTTAGAAATTAATTGAAATATCTTGTCTTGAAATATCTAGAAGGATTATTTTAATTAAAGAGTATTTCGTGGTTATTTTTCTAATAATGATTTTACAATGCAGATAGCTTGCTATTTTCATTCAAGATACAAGTCATGATCAAAGTCAAGCACATACCAAGAAGACAGTACTCTACTTCAAACCCTCAACCTCACTTAGTTTAGTCTACTTACATGGGGATATTAAGGAAGTTGCTAAAAAATTAATATATATCATTTGTTGTTTGTGAAGGAGAATCTTGTGAGATCCAATATGGCAGTGGATTAATATTCAATTTCTTTTTTACTAATATTGAACAAGTTTAGGGTGTTGTAGTAACCAAGATGTTATACTTTAGAACATCAGATTTTATAGTTATGGCGGCTGATACAGATCCTCCTGGAATTCTTGATCCTTTGATTTCATTGGCCAAATATAAGGTATTGATTTTTTCTCTCTCCTTGTACCATTTTGAATTTCAACATTATTGCAACCTTTTAAGATGTCAGATGGGCATTGCAACATTTTTAGGTTAACTCCATGTGCCATGCAATACCTGAATCATTCCTTAATTTGTGAGAGGCTTCCCTTCAATCACCTCTAATATGTTTCAACCCTTCACTAGAAATATTTACATCATGTAGATGTTGCAAAGGTGGATTGAAGGGATCGAAACCAATAAAATGAACACAATTTGATTCTTATTGTATAGGATAGTAATCACATTGGTAAAATGGTGGGAATGAAACTAATGAAATGATGTTTGACATAGTACAAAACCCTTTTAACTGTGAAGTTTTCCCACAATCAAATCCCTTGACTTGCTACCCTTTTTTCTAATTTTGATGAATTGTAAGAGAATAAACCTAAATAACTTGCACAGGAACATAAAAATTTTGGACTTATACTAATGATGATTTTTTAACCATTTGGTGATGCTTCTGTGTATTTTTTCAAGTAGTTGTTTTCTTTGAAGTAAGTTTTGTTATTAATCATTAGTTTGAAAATTACCATTGCAGAAAGTACCTTATGTGTTTGTGCCTTCAAAAGTTGAATTGTGCAGTGCTTGTAAAGTGAATGGGGAAGATGATGTCACAGTTGGGAAACTTGTTGTGAAACATTAGGTTAGTAATTTTTGGATGTTAAGGCTTCCCAGTTAGATATCAAAGATCTTTTCTCATCAATTTTTTTTGTAATTTATGTAGAAATGGATTCTTTAATGGTGCGGGTCTTTACTGAGAAAACACATGAAGCAAGGTTGACATTTTTGTTGTCCAAGTCTAATGGCATTCTTGGGCTTGGTTTCTAGGAAATTTATGTTGATAATGTTGTTCCAGTCTGGTTAGTGTTGATATCCTTCATTGTATAATATGTGAACTTCATTCTATAATATGAGCATATCACCTTTCTTAAATTTTGAACAAGGTTCTGAAATCAAGGGTTCAATATGCATATTTCAAGCCTATGTTGAACACTCTGTTTAAGGCATTTGTTGACAAGGCTACAGTTTTTTAATTGATTTATCTTTCTGCTGTGTTTGGGCTTTCTTTTGTAAATTTGCAATATACAATGCACTTTTATTCTTTATGAATTGAGACTAATATTAATTTTTTTGGTTGTATTGAGGCACAACTTCATTCATGGCAGAAAAGGAAACACCCTGATGTTGCTCATATTAGATGGCACGTTGCATATAAAGGAGGAAATATTCTAGCTGGGTTATTATTGACTGCATTGAAGGAGAGAGCTTCATATATGGTACATGATCAACACTCTCCTTGGATTCTACACGTTATCTAGTTTTCTCCAGGAATATTTCCCGCTTTGTAGAAGTTTTAAGGGATGAAATTAGGGGCATGTGCTCACATTGAACTAGGGCTTCAAGCATCTGTTTTCATCATTGCAAAAGCCTTTTGGAGAAGTTTCTTTCTTGCAGTCATTTCTCTGCAATATTGTAACTCATATTTTCAGTCTTGTGACTAAAAATAACAATTGTAATACCCTATTTCTAAGTTGTAACTAGAACACCTTTCTTTTATTAATAAAGTTCACCGATTTTTCCTTCTCAATGGCTATCTTATATTTTTTTGCAATTGATGATTGAAGTGTATTTCTGTGTTTTATGCTTAAATCCTTAAATATCAATTAATTAAAATGACTAAATATACTAATAAATGACATCAATTAATAATTAAATTGACTAAACATACTACCAATTGATAGAAATCAGTGTTAGCAGTAAATAAATATGACTAGATATATTACTAATGAAATTGGTGAATAAAATGACTAAATATACTACCAAATTGATCAAAATGATGATTAAAATTAATAAATAAACACACTACCAATGCACATAAGTCGGTGAGTAAAAATGACTAAATAAGTGACCAATTAACAACAATCAATGACTAAATATATCAGTGAATAAAAAAATGACTAAATAAGTGACCACATTACAACAATCAATGACTAAATAAACAACTAAATAAGTGACCAGTTAAATATATCAATGAATAAAAAATGACTAAATAAGTCAACGACTAAATATATAGTGGAAAAAAGTGGAAAAAAATGACTAAATAAGTGACCAGATCACAACAATGAATGACTAAATTGACGACTAAATATACTACCAAATCGATCAATAAAAACAACCAATAAATGCCCAAAAATGGTTTAGTCATCAATTTGGTCACGTTATATATCACTGGCAATAAACTGCTAGTGGTCATGTGACCAACTGTAGTCATTTATAAGCAGTTTTTAGTAGTTTATTGTTGTTTTTGTACTAGTGTTTGCTATTTTTAGTTTTTCTCCCCAAAGTGTTGTTTGACTTTGACCTCGTCCTTCAATCATAAGGAAATATGAAGATTCTCACATTGGGTCGATTCACCTTAGGGTTGTTAGTCAATTCATTGTGTGTATCTCATTTCCTAATGAAATATTGAGAAATAGATCCCCCTTATTATCATTCCACATTTGGGTTAAAAACACTTATTTTTCTTCATTTCATTTTGGTGATCCCAACTTCTGAGCATCCTATCTTGCTGATTTGGAGTCCGTTTTCAGCCCTAGATCTAGATTTTGCATTCATTTGCATTGCATTGCGTTGATTTGCATCTCATTTAAGGTTGTTCACTTGCATTAGTTTGCATCTTATTTAGGGTTTTAGGTTTACATTTTTCATTCTTTAAAATATGGAAAAGTAAAAAATCTCAATCATTTTGCATAGTGTTTACATAACATTGCATGATCAGTCATTTACATTAGAAAATTGAATCAAATTTGCATCTCAAATTAGGTCTTGCTTGTCAATTAACATTATTTTGCACTTGCATTTAGACCTCATTTTCCAAAATTCTAAAACTGTAACTGTCTGAAACCAGAATCTGAAAACCATAGAAATCATCTCAGAAACCTGCAAATTGATTTTTAAAAACCCTTAAGTGAGATCCATTTTCCCATGGGTGAATAAGTCCCTGATTAGGGCTTTTTCTGAATTTATGAGCATTAAAAACACTATTTCTGCATTTTGTGTTTTTGTATTTAGTTTTTCGTTTTAGTTTCCAAAAAAATTGTTATCTAAAATTGTTCATATTAAAGCTTAATTTTTCAAATTTAGTGCATTGTTTGAATTCAAATTTGCATCTAAAAGACATCATTTTCAGGTTTTTACATAGCATAATCAGAAAGTTATCTTGTTTTAAATCTGAAAATTGCACTTTACATTCTAGGGTATTTGATTACATTTTACCTATTATCCATTTTGGGTGCACCTTGGGTTTGTGAAACTTGTATGAGCTTCACAATTTGGTGTCCTATTGCCAATACTGTCATGAGACGTAGTTTGAGACTCATGTCATTCCACAATACATCACTCACCTTGGATCTTGGGTTTTCTAACTCTTTCACTCATAGTGTTGACACTAGTCAACCCACTATGGACCATACCCTTAACACTTCGTTTCCCATGACTTCCCTACCCACACCTAATGTGACTGATGTTGATACAATGGTTGCTAATGTCCCTCATGAGAACCTTTGGAGAATGGATGAAGAGTTAGGAAGGATGCAAAACCTTGTAAGTTTTGAATCCATCGCTGATAGTACAGTTCCTATGATACAAAACATAAGAAAGTTAATTAAAACTGAACAAGGAATACAAATGGTGCTTAACCTTGATCACATCATGAAACATCACAGAAGAAATAAAGAGAAGAATATTATAAAACCTTCGGTCAACTTCATTGAAGTTCAACCTCATAAGGGCCTAACCAAGATGTCACTTGACATTTCTTTCTCACAAAATGATATACTTAAACACGCACCTGATGGTCCTCTTTACATAGTTGGAAGAATCAATGACAAGCCTACTAATGGGATATTAATTGATCTTGTTTGTATAGAGAATGTGATCACTGATAAATTTTTATTTGTGCATGAGCTTTACCAAGATACTTATGAAAAATCAAAATCATGGATCAAAACGCATAATGGTTTTGCTTGCCCTACGATAGGTTTGATAACTCTTCCTCTAAAGTCGGACTAAAAACATTAAGTGTCTCATTCTCCATCATCCCGTCATTAGACCAATTTTGTTTAGGCTATCCATGGCTTTGCTCCATGAATGTCTCGTTAGTTGTGCATAAATGCTTAAAGTTTCCATTTGGAAATGAGATCTTTACTGTGCACTATAGTGGCTTTAATCTTGTGTCCTCCTATGGGAATTTCTCATTGGATTTCTTTTGGCTCGAACCTATGGAACCTATTAGGCCTCATGAGGACTTCTTTTTCAAATCCTATCAAAAGTTTAAATCAAATCGTATAGCAGAGTTATCCCTTACCAATATGCCTCAACCCACGATTGAGCCTCCTATCCTTGATGAGACTATGATTGAACCGAAATCCCTTCCAAGTAACCAAGACCAAAATATAGCAAGTCCTCCACCTATTTCCTATAAGAGACCACAAGATAACCAAATAAGTCTCGTTGTGCCTCCTAAAATAAAAAAAAATTATAAAGCTAAAGAGAAAGTGGTTGAGCAACCTCTCATGGTTCCTTTCGTTCCTCCATTAAGGGAAGAAAAGAAACCTATGGTTGATAAACCCACTCCTATACAATCACAACTTGAAAACTGAATGAAAAGAAATCAAAATGTTAGAGAGTGTAGGCGTCAACGTCGTGCTATTTCTTGTTTGTTACAAGCAAGAGAAGCAAAGAATAGCACAAAAAAATCAAAATCCAAACTTACCTCAAGAAATGCATGATGATTCTCTACCTTCGCCAAAATAAGAAAATCCTATATCGAACACAACAAGAACAAGCATCTTCTATGGAAATTATCATTAGAGCTCCTGTTGTGATTAACTTGGATGATGATAATGAGATTGCAAAAATTGGAAGTGCATAAAGAGTTAAATTTATTGTTTTCCTCTTCCATGAGCTTAATGATAACAATCATGATGGTCCTTCTAAAAAGAGTGATTCACCGTGTGTTGAACTTGGTGATTGTCCTAGTTTGGTACTTGATGTTTTTTCCCTTTGACTAGTTGTCTGCCTTCCACATATGATGAACAAGATTGGGATGTGAACGAATTGCTATAGGTTGATTCGCATGTGCCTTACTAGTCTTGTCTTTGATTCTTTTTCGTGTTCTTTATATGATTGCATGTGTGTAATGTGATCCCCCGTACTGATCTATTTGATGTGTCTTCATGTTCATTTCTCTATTTGTACCTTCATTCTTCTATAGGTCAGAAACACTTATATCTTTTCTTTTGTCTTGTGTTTTCCTTTTGGGGATGATGTAAGGCATTGAGACATTTAGATCTCTTCCATGTTGACCTGAAAGCTTTTCTTTGTTTTCACTCTCTATGTGCCATTCGTCTTGTTCCATGAGTTATTTGGGGAACGATGATGTTTCTGAGCTCTATTATATCATTGTAGCAAAAACATGCACTGACCATGAATCTGTGGATCCCTATGTAATTTTTGGATTTCATTTTGGGGGTAACCCATTCCTTTTTCATGACGTAGATTCATTTGAAAACATATGTTTGACATAGGGCTTTCCAAATAGGCTCTCATGTCTTGATTAGCATTTATCATTTTCTACTTTAAAGGAATTGCTCACAACATGGTGCTAGAAATTTCTTTAAAGTGGGGGCATACATTGGCATTATCATTTTTGGAGATCTTGGACTATATCTTATGTTTCATTGTGCGGTCTTCTTACTTCTTGTGATGTTTCTTCTTCTTGGTGATGTCATTGGGTTTGATGCCTCCAAGAGTGTGACCTTTCTTGGAATATGACTTTCCTCTTAGTGGTGATGCTATGCATTACATTCCCTAAGTTGTGAATCTTTATCCTAAAATTTTCCTCTCTTGGAAACGTTAGGCACGATGTTCCCTACGAGGAGACCTTACATGAACTAAGCAAAACCCCTTTGAACATATCTTATCCAATTTTCATTTTTCTCATATGTGTTTAGCATAATGCAACTTGCTAACCTTATGAAGCTCAAAGTTACAACCCTTTGTCATGGCCACCAAGCATAATGCACTTTTCTTGCCTGTGGAGCCTTGTTTGTTCATAAGTGTTTAGCATAACACAGCTTGCTAAGCCTTATAAAGCTCGAAGTTCCACTAGTATAATTTGGAAAATAAATGACTAGGTGACTAAAACTTTTAGTCACAACAACTAAAAATGACTAAATTCTACTCATTTTTTGTAACTCAACTATAAATGAGTAAATAAATGACTAATTTGGTCATTGACTAAAAAATTATTTAGTCACAAAAATAAAAATGACTAAAGAATTAGTCATCAAATCCAAAGTAGACAAAATTTTTAAAAACCAATTCGGCCAATTATTGGCATGATGTATTCATGTGTGCGATGTATTGGCACGATTATTCACTTTCATTGCAGATTCATTCGTCTCACTTGACCTCGCTTCATTTGTTCATTGTAGACTTCACTGCATTCATTAGCCTGACATGATGTGTTTTGATCAGTTATAGCAGCTACTTGCATGGGCGATAAGGATTCAGAGAGGACCTGGAGACTTTTAAAAAGGTAGGCAAGGGCAAGGAATTTAGAGTTTTCTGCTACGAATTTGAATTCGTCGAGGCCCTCTGTAGTGAAATTAGATTTGAGGACGCCCCTTGCATCGAATTCAGAGGTAATTTGAAACCATCATTACATTAAACACAAATTTGAAATACTCATTACAATCTACTACTCTTAATAATGTTCTATTGCTCTTAATAATGTTCTTTTACAATCTTTCCACTATTCTTCTTCATAATGTGCTCGAGCTATATATAATAAAATTTGGTTGTTAGTGCCAAATTAGAATTTCCTCAAACATTTTTGATACATTTTCACTGCAAGCACAAACTGTCCTTGTGCAAAGTAAACATGTGCTATATTTACCCACACATCAAGGATCTGAACAAAGATGTTTCCTACTGTAGCTTCTTCTAGCTATGTAAAAATTTCTTTTGCAATATCAAATTGACCCCTTTCAGTTAACACAATGGTTGCCTCATTTGTAGCATAAACATTTCCTGGTCTCTGTGCCAACACTTTACAATACAGTTCTCTATCCTTCTCAAGATGTTGTTCCTCCACCTTTGGATCCCTCCTCTCATTGCGAAAAGATGCAAAATAATTCCAATTTCCAAGTGAAATATCAGCATAAGAATTCGTTGCATCTAATTCACTTTGTGCAGCTTTAATTGTTTCTTTGCTTTAAGCCAGTCATTTGTTTTCAATTCCATTTTTCCAAGCATAGATAAAGCATTTTATGAGTTTCTATCCACCTTAAGTCCATCCCCAATCAATTCTAGGCTTAGTTGGATCTCATTCTGAGCCTAAGGCATGGCTGCAAGACATATATATGTATCCACATAATCAGGAAACTTGAACAATATTAGCCTGTATAAAATATTTTCTTTTTCAGTATCATGTAGCTATTCAAACAACCTAGCAAGATTAAATAGTGTTGTGACTTTATCCCATGGTAACTCAAGTGAAACACCACCTTCTTCTAGTCGATGGAATAATTTCATATCCTTAAAGAGCACATGAAAAACTGCAGAATTAGCACTGGGGCTTTTATTTATGAATTCAACCCAAATTCCATTTCCTAATGCCTCCATAAAAGTTTTTTGAGCCAACTCTAGTTCATCACGCTCAAAATGAAGAACCCCAATCTTGTTTAACAATTGAATGGGTACTTCTTCTTTGCTCTTCTTTTGAAGAGACTTTGGCCTCTTAAGAGAATCTAAGGCTGCACTGGGTTCTAACAATATTAATAACTCACCCATCTTGATAAATGCATGGGCATCAAGTGCATCTATGTGAGATGCCTTTCTTAAAATTTTGAATGCCTTCTCTTCCAACCCTTACTGAGCATATATATGGCCTAAAAATTTGAAGCTCTCACAACTCTCAGGGTGGACCTCCAAAACCTTTTCAAAATTTGAGGGAGAACTCTTAAGATCTCCCAACTTTGATTGAACCTATCCACAAAATCATGTGGCCTCTGGCTTTCCTTGATTGATTTCATGTAGTAGTGGCCAGTGGTGTCATAATCACCTTTACTATGATAAGATCGTGCAAGATTATAATATGAATGAGATTTCATGAGAGGGTGGTCAGTTGAAACAAGAGTTGTCTCAGTCAACCATTCCACAAGAAAATGTTGCCCTGCAGTGAAGAAAAAATGGTTTTCTAAATGATTCAATGCCATTGCAGAGTATGGGTATAATTCAAAGGCTCTACACATCTTTTCCATTCCTTCATGAACACTACCTTTTACACTAACTATGAGAATCCTACAAGTAAAAAATGCACAAAACTGACCACAAAGATTTATGCAGAGGTAGAACATCATTTCCTAATGGCTCCATAAAAGTTTGTTGAGCCAACTCTAGTTTATCACGCTCAAAATGAAGAACCCCAATGTTTAACAATTGAATGGGTACTTCTTCTCTACTCTTCTTCAAAAGAGACTTTGGCATCTTAAGAGAATCTAAGGTTGCACTAGCGTCTGATGATATTAATAACTGATCCATCCTAATAAATGCATGGGAATCATGTGGATCTATGTGAGTGTCCTTTCTTAAAATTTCCAAAGCCTTCTCTGCCTGCCCTTGCTGAGCATATATATGGCCTACAGCTTTTAAGCTCTCACAGTTCTCAGGGTGGACCTCCAAAACCTTTTCAAAATTTGAGAGAGAACTCTTAAGATCTCCTAGCTTCAATTGAACCTATCCACAAAATCTTGTGGTCTCTAGATTTCCTTGATTGATGTCATGTCGTAGTGGCTAGTGGTGTCATAATCACCTTTACTATGATAAGATCGTGCAATATTATAATATGAATGAGATTTCTTGAGAGGGTGGTTGGTCGAAACAAGAGTTGTCTCAGTCAACTGTTCCACAAGAAAATGTTGCCCTATAGTGATGAAAAAATGGTTTGCTAAATGATTCAATGCCATTGCGAAGTACGAGTATAATTCAAAGGCTCTACGCATTTTTTCCATTCTTTCATGAACACTACCTTTTTCACTAACTGTGAGAATCCTACAAGTAAAAAATGCACAAAACTGACCACAAAGATTTATGTAGAGGTAGAACTTCATTTCCTAATGGCTCCATAAAATTTTGTTGAGCCAACTCTAGTTTATCATGCTCAAAATGAAGAACCCCAATGTTGTTTAATAATTGAATGGGTACTTATTCTCTGCTCTTCTTCAAAAAAGACTTTGGTGTCTTAAGAGAATCTAAGGCCGCACTAGGGTCTGACGATATTAATAACTCACCCATCTTGATAAATGCATGGGCATCATGTGGATCTATGCGAGTTTCCTTTCTTAAAATTTCCAAAGCCTTCTCTGCCTACCCTTGCTGAGCATATATATGGCCTACAACTTTTAAGCTCTCACAATTCTTAGGGTGGACCTCCAAAACCTTTTCAAAATTTGAGAGAGAACTCTTACGATCTCCCAACTTCAATTGAACCTATCCACAAAATCTGTGGTCTTTGGCTTTCCTTGACTGATGTCATGTAGTAGCGGCTAGTGGTGTCATAATCAACTTTACTATGATAAGATTGTGAAAGATTATAATATGAATGAGATTTCATGAGAGGGTGGTCAGTTGAAACAAGAGCTATCTTAGTCAACTGTTCCACAAGAAAATGTTTCCCTCTGAAGAAAAAATGGTTTGCTAAATGATTCAATGCCATTGCAGAGTACGGGTATAATTCAAAGGCTCTACATATCTTTTACATTCCTTCATGAACACTACCTTTTTCACTAACTGTGAGAATCCTACAATTAAAAAGTTCACAAAACTGACCACAAAGATTATTCCCCATTTCAAACAGCAAAATTGCCAAAAAAATGTGTTTAAAACCTGCAAATAAATGCAAATAAAATCATGCTGATTTTTGTGCCAAAAAAAAACCATGGGACCATAGCTTGTTGCTTACTATTATGCTTTGATATATTTTTTCCAAGCATCCATAGCTTTTTTGAAGTCACCTGTTTTAGGATTTTAGCCTTAGCAGCAAGGCAATGAACTGTTTGATAAAATGCTTTGGTAGGCATGTATGAAAAATGTGGTAGCATAGAAAAGGTAATGAACTTTGGAAAAAATGACTCAAAGAAATGTGGTCTCATGGTGATCAAATGCCATGATGAATTCCATGACTACCGAATTGTTATGGATTGTCATGGCATTCCATCACCATGAGACCACATTTCTTTGAGGCATTTTTTCAACCAGTTCATTGCCTTTTCTATGTTATTGCTTACTATTATGCTTTGATAGATTTTTTCCAAGCATCCTTAGCTTGTTTGAAAGCACTTGTTTTAGGCTTTTATCCTTAGCAACAAGGTAGTGAACTGTTTGATAAAATGTTTTGGTAGACATGTATGAAAAATGTGGTAGCATAGACAAGGTAGTGAACTTTTTGAAAAAATGCCTCAAAGAAATGTGGTCTCATGGAATGTCATGACAAGCAAATGCAATTGGCAGCTGCTCCTAGTTATTAGTTATGCAATGTGAAGTAATTGCATAACTCCTTAGGTTGAATTTGTAAAAACTATATTGTAATTGAAATTTTGTCATCTATCAGCATCTAATTATTAGTTATGCAATGTGAAGTAATGCTTTGAGTTTGAAAGATGTGCAATGCAATGCAATCAACAATTTGAATATAAACTACAAAAATCTATTTTTTACAATTCATTAGTTAAAATCTCTATTTTATTTGCTCTCTATAACTCTATTGCTATGGAAATTCCTTTTAATTAAAAAAAATAGTTTTTGTCTCTTAGTCTACGATTTTTTGTTGCTATGTGTAGAACATTACAGATGGATCAACGTCGAAGGTTGAATAGGGATCAATACCATGCATTTGATGAGAGAATAGCCAATGAGAGGGACATGGACAGATATCCATGTCCATGTAATTGTTGTCTTGGTGGAAAGGTGAAAGAAAGAAGTGACATTTATCGACATATGATAAGATATAGGAATAGTGGTATAAGCCCTTGGAATGTCAATTATTACGAAGATATGATAGAATGGTAGAGTGTGAGAGATGAAAAGGCAACAAACATAGATGAAGTGGAACCAAACATAGATGAAGAGGAAAAAATGTTAGACAAAGGGTTTGAAGTTGATAGAATGTTGAATGAGGGTCTAAAAGATGATTGGGCCAAGCTGATGGAGGATGCTTCAAAGCCTTTGTATGCTAATTGTAGGTTAAGTTGTTTGACAACAATCCTTCAAATTCTTAACTTGCAAGTGGTGTTTGGTTGGACAAATGAGAGTGTAGATCAGTTATTGGCATTATTAAGTTCGTTGTTACCATATGACTCCACATTTCCAACATAACGAAGTCAATGTAGAAAGGAAATCACTAAGCTAGGATTAGGGTATGAAAACATCCACACATATGTGAATGGTTGTGTATTATTTCACAAGAATCTTGCAAGTGAGAGTGAATGTCCGAAATGTCATGAAGCGAGGTATGGAGAAGGGTTGAAATCAGTTGTGGTTCCTAGAAAGGTTCTTTGCCACTTATTGATAATCCTACAATTACTCTGAATGTATAGGTGTAGAGATATTGTTGAACTTATGTAATGGCATGCCCAAAATAAGAGCACTGATGGAAAACAATTACATGTGCTTGATTGTAAGACGTGGATGGAATTTGATAACAGATGGCTTGATTTTTCTCAAGACCCTCGTAATATAAGGTTAGGTTTGGCTCTAGATGGGGTGAACTCATTCTCAGATCAAAGTACTAAATGGTCAACCTGGCCAGTGTTTTTAATAAATTATAACTTCCCTCCATGGTTAGCAACTAAACCATTTTTCTTAATGGTATCATTGATTATACCAAGAAAGAAAAGTGTGACTTCAGATATAATTGATGCTTATCTAGAGCCATTATATGATGAGCTAATGGAATTGTGGAAAGGAATTGAAGCAATTCAATCTTTAAGGGATGGTCATTCAATCAAATTCACTTTAAGATTTTCCTTATTGTTATCGATTCATGATCTTCCTGCATATGGAACATTGTCTGGTCTTAGTGTTCATGGATACCATGGATGTCTTGCTTGCAACTTTAAGGATTTTGTGAGGCACTCAAGAAGTTTGTGTAAGTGTATTTATTGTGGACATCATGCTTACCTTAAAATGGATCATCCATATCATCAACAAAAAACACGGTTCAATGGTCAAGAAGAGAATCATGAAGCACCATTGTTAGTAGCAGGTGATTACATTTTTGAGAATGGACAAAAAATAATGTAATTTATTGAAAATGATGGGATTACTGGTAGTAGATATGATCCATGTAATGAAAGCGGTGTAAAAAGGTTGTGCGTATTCTTTAAGTTTCCATACCTTAAGGATATATCCATTAGGCATATTGTTGACTTTATGCATACTGAGAAAAATATAGCCTATGCTATTATAGAAACTCTTTTCAATGCATTTGATACTATTTCATCACGTGAAGAATTTTGACAAATAAAGATTCGTCGAAATCTTTGGGTTGAAAAATATGATGATGAAAAATATGTTTGGACAAAGAAGCAACGTGCACAATTCTTACAGTCGATGTCTCAAACTTGCTTTCCCACTGGATAGGTAAGTAGTAGTATTACAAGCCAAACTGAAATTAATGGCTTAAGAGGCCTCAAGACCCATGACTATCATGTCATAATGGAGAATATCTTACCTATTGTGGTAAATATATTAAGTTTTCCAAAGGGGCCAAGATTGTAAGTTATAAGGTTGGGCCTAATATTAAAGAGAATGAGTTTACATGTATTAGATCTTTCGAACTTTGATAGTTTGAGGGAGGAGGTTGTTGAAGTCCTTTGTCTATTGGAACGGGAATTTCCACCAACAATCTTTAACATTTCTATGCATCTTTTGATACATCTACAATACGAACTAAAGCATTGTGGCCCGATAAGAACAAGATGGATGTATCATATAGAACGATATATGAAGGTTTTGAAATAAATTGTTCGTACTAGGGAAAAATTGGAAGGCGGCTTCTGAGGGATATTCAATGCAAGAGGTCATGGGATTTTGCACAAAATAAATGAAGGATTTAAAAAATGTCAATCAACATGTATGGGACGATGAAGAAGAAGACACAGTTGCAGGTGAAGTATTAGAAGGCAATGGATTTCACTTCAAGATATCACATCAAGAAAGAAGTGTGATACATGCCTATATTCTTTAAAACACATCTTCGTTCGATAAGTGGTGCAGATAAAAAATATTTTACACAATAATTTATTTACTCAATTGCATTTACACATTTATATTATCAATCTTACTATTTGTACGTTAATATTCTATGTAGAAAATATGAAGAAGACAATCAAACTTGGATGCAACATCGACTTCAAAGGCGCAAATGTCATGTTGATTTGATTCGAGGTGATTCTTTTCCAAAATTTGAAGAATGGATTTCTAATGTAGTTAGTGATGCAAAAGAAGAAGGTCAAGATATAACAACGGAGGAAAGTGAGCTTTCACAATCTCCACATTTATGGGCTATACTTTTCAGTGGAATGTGGGGCTATGGTAGTCATTTAAGAGTGGAAGAAAAAGACAAAGGAAAGATAAATTGTCATTGTGTTGTTAGTGCTGAATTTCTTCACAAAAGTGAAGAAATTTTATGTTGGATTCATCCAACAAATTATTCTAGTGGAATATGGTGAAAATAGTCCTATATTATGAAAATGTAAGTGGATCTAACCATCTATAGTACAATATGATGAGTATGGATTTGTTTGCACAAATAGAAGACAATTTTTATTAGAGATGGATGAGTCGTATGTTTCCCCTCTTCAAATTAACCAATCATTTCTAATTGATGATGTAAGAAGCCTAGGATAGCCGTATGCCATTCAAACAGAGTCTCATTCAAAACGAAAATTCATGGAAGTTGTTGATATAATGCCTAATGGGCAATATGTTAATTCACAAGAAACATTCGAAGAAGCGGATGAAGATGATGATGGAGTGTTTGAAGGAGAGATTTTGATTACCATTGAAGAGATTGGGAGAGAGAATGCATTGCATGCCACAGATGAGGATGAGGAAGAAAATCAAGCAGATGCAGACGCAAATGATCAGGATTTTTATCTTGCTAGCAATGCAGATGATTATGATGATGTTTTGTCACCTTAAGAGGTTAGCTTGTCACCTAAACTTTGGTTATATGTATGGTGTAATTTATTATTGAATGTAATAAAGATTTGAGTATAGGTAGGATTATTCACTGTTGTTTTACTGATACATTTCTGAATGTAATCATTATTATTCTGTCAGTACATTGTATAAAAAACCTGAGATGTTCACAGCTCATTTGAAGTGCATTTAAAGTTAGGTTCAATCATTCTTCTTAGTTTTCTTACTTTGGTTGAAATTTTGAAATTAATTTTGTTTAGTTAGAATATAATTTCTTTTATGTCCTATATGTTTTCTAGATGCAAACATATAATGAACATCTATGATTTAATAATACATATAGATATCTTAGCATTAGGTGAACTAATCCTCCCCATTACAAACAAAGAAATGATCTCTTAGGTCTGACTGACACTGAAAATTAAAATTGAGAGACTGCAAAATTATAAAATTGTTCAATCTTTTCAATAAAATGATATCTAAAATACTACATGTTGAAGTTGAGAAAGCCAACTTCACAGTCCCCGAAGATCACCCGCATGCAAATAACCTGTCACAGAAAGAAGACATTTGAGACAAAAGGCAAAGGTGCTCTGAAAGCTGAAAATGTATTAATCAAAGAGAGGGATAAAATACAATGATCAATCCTTATAAAAGGAGATTGTGCAACCCTAAAGAAACCCTAATAGGTAGACATTTAATAATTAATATAATTATTAAATGTCACAATATGCAAACTAAAGTGAAATCATAAGAGAGGAATAAAGGTAACTTAATTAACATAATTAAGTTAAAACCTTTACTTTAACACCCCCCCTTAAGATGAGCAAGAGTGCAGCTACAAACATGTGCAAGAAAGCAAAGGTAACTACAATGCATGAAAGCAAACAAGGGTCCCAGCAACTAGGCCTGATTAGGTACTCAAATACAACCAAATCTCTATAAAGTGGAGAAAGGGAGAAAACCTCATGGGAACAAAACTCCCCCCCAAAAGAGAGAAAATAAAAGAATGAAATGCACTAATGAAAGAAGGATAGGAGGTGGATTACATGATACCCCCCATAGACAGCTTCTATCATATAAGTACATATACAATGGTCTCCATAGGAGAGATAGAATGAGACTAGAAGCCCCCCCACAATGAAGAAACTCGTCACGATGATGGATGCTGATGTAGAATCCAGAAAGAGATCCTGAAGCGAAAAATAACATTCCTCCCCTTGGGAAGAAGCGAATCCAAAGGACGATGGCGAAGAAACCCTGTGAAGAGTGATGAACCAATCTGTCTCAAGATGTGTGCCATGATAGGATGCTGAAGAATCTCTCTATCTGGACTAAAACAAATGATGCCAAATCCAAACTGATGTGGAGAATCCTGAAATGCAACCTCTGAATGCACAGATAATGGTGGGTGTACAGTGATAACCTGACTGTCAAGGTAGAGGAGATGAATGTCCTCAAAGTAATCCTCTAGATCTACAATATAGGACTCTACAAACAAGGATGATATGTCTACAAGATATGAATCCCAAGTAGCTATGTCTGGAAGATGGATGATGTCCTACTGTACTAAATCAATAGGGGCCAAAGATGTGGCGATGTCAAATTGATCAGGAACAATAGGAGATGTTGATGTAGTCTCGATCTCAAGAGTGGGAACATGAATACAAGTCTCTAAACCATCGTCACATGCAAGACCTGTGATATACTCAAGCTCCTCTAGAGTACGGTTATCATAGGGTATGAAATCTATATCTGCAAGAGGGATGAGACAATCTGTAGCGGGATCCTCTAGGAATGGAGAGATATTAGAATCTCCAAAAATCTCCCAAAGACGGTGCCAAAGTGTGCGAGGACAACAAATGTCAGATAAAGCACACAAAGTGTCAAAATCAACACTACAACCAATAACCCCTACAACATGATCTTGAATAATAACCCATGCTAATAAAATCCTTGATGTGTCTAGTGTAGGTATGAGTCCATACAAATGAGGCAAAATATTAAGCCACCTACAATGTGTAAGTATGCCCTTTGCCCATAGCTCATAATTATCCTTATCCAAGTTGATCACAGAAGGATGAATAGAAAAACCCATGATACTCACTCAAATGAAAAAATCAGATACTAATGACCTCAGTACATATAAAGCAGATCAAAATATTCCATCTCACGCAAACAGATCCTTTACATGTGCCAAAACGTCCAAGTAATTGACAGAATTGTGAAAACACAAAATACTGAATAAAATGTACCTCGGAAGGTTCTAGAAAAATAAATGACAGATTTGGAAAGATCATAGAACCACCTTTCCAACGCCTATTCGTTTGCGAAAAACGGAGTCCGTACACAAAAGTTACGTCCCCGAGAGTGCAAAAAACATGTTCTGACTTTGACTGAGAAAAAAAAGCATCAAAACGGAAAAATCCAAAAACCACACCTACTCCATCAGATTGGTGTCAGAATCAGCTTTCCAACGGTATCTCATTTTTGAAAAACAGAGACCGTATGCTCAAGATATGATCATTTTACTAAATATGCTCATTTAGGCTTTAAACCAAACATTTTATTAATTTAAAGATTAAAAAATTAATAAAATATTCAGCTGTACCTTCATGGCATGAAAATCAAGGTAGCACATAAATCAAACATGGCATAGAAATCAATGCAAAATGGCACGAAAATTGATGCAGACACCAAATAAATATGGCACAAAAATTGAGGCATCTATACAGATCTGTACACGAAAATCGAGGCATCCATATGGATCCGTACAAACTTATGGATTTTTCTGGCAACTGTTTTGATATTCCCCAAAACACTAAAAAACCAATTTTCAGCAAACCCTATCATATTTCATATGAAAATAGGGGTTTTTGGGCCTTCTGAGCACACCCATGAGATCCGTTTTGCACTAGCATGCACTATTTTTGAAATCAAGGTCAAAATTTCTCAAAAAATGATGGAAAACCCCTCTGATCTGGCAAAAAAAACTGGAATGAAAGCACAGAAGAAAACTCTGTAAGCTGATATCTTCAAAAAAAGAACAGGCAGTCGCAGATCTGGAGCTCTGATACCATGTTGAAATTGTGAGAGCCCGAAGATCACCTACATGCAAATAACCTGTCACAGAAATAAGACATTCGAGACAAAAGGAAAAGGTGCTCTGAAAGCTAAAAATGTATTAATCAAAGAGAGGGATAAAATACAATGATCAATCCTTATAAAAGGAGATTGTGCAACCCTAAAGAAACCCTAATAGGTAGACATTTAATAATTAATATAATTATTAAATGTCACAATATGCAAACTAAAGTGAAATCTTAAGAGAGGAATAAAGGTAACTTAATTAACATAATTAAGTTAAAACCTTTACTCTAACACTACATTCATAATAAAATCTAATGTTGCACTACTACAGTAGTCAATAGAGGTATGCACGGGATGGCGGGACATATAGTTCAATTTACAAATGCTTATCGCAATACTGCGACAACCAAATATGAATACCGCGAGGTGGCGGTGATAACATGTTAACAACTAATGTAAACCGTAGCCTCGCAAGGGGTAAATAGTGACACTACATTATGGCGATGAACAATCACTCAACCGTTAGAATTAACTTGTTGTCATGCAGGAGTCCAAAGGGGTGTGCACGGTTTGGCGGTACTTCAACCTCTACCCCGCAACGATCTTGATATGACAGAGTGGTATGGTGGTGAACAATCACTCAACCGCTAGAATTAACCCGTTGTCCTGCAAGAGTCCAAAGAGGTGTGTGCGGGGTGGTGGTACTGCTAACGCTACCCCGCAACGGTCTTTAAATGACCTAGCGGTAGTGTAGTACAAGTTGTCAAAGCATTAAATGATTACACCTTTCGATTTCCCAATATCAACGCCATGTATTCAAACTCAAAATATGGGAAGATTCTGAAATATTTTGCATGAATTGACATTAATAGTGAGGTGACCGAGATCAGCAGCAAATGTTACTTGGGACTCAACGACATTTTGGAAATAATTCACAAAGCTCAGTGTACCAGAGGCAAAGGAGTTCAAGCGGGAAAACTTTGCAGCTATTATTTCGTCGGGTAAGTTCACATAAACCCTTTGTAGCAAGTGTATAAGAATTGAATTTGCTTCTATAAGTAGACACTTAAAAAATCAAGTAGGAGTAAATTCTTCATCATGCCACCCAAAAAAAGTCAACTTGCAAGTAAAAAGAAAGAGTCCACAGTTTCTAAATCAAAGAAGATGTCCCTACAACAATCCATTTGAGATGTGTTACCTAATTCTATAGACAAAGGATCCAAAAAGGTGTTTAAAGATACAACCCAAGGATGTAGATACCCAATTATCCTTATATCAGGGTGGGATTTGTTTTGGTACTTCTATGAATAAAGGGTTGAGAAGATACCAGTTTCGAATCCTTGGACCTTAGATTTGGCCAAATTGATAGTCCCAAATGTCTTCATAGATGTTGAGTTTATTAAAGTATTGGCACAATATTATCACCCGGCTACCAAGACTATAAGAATGCCAGATGGTTCACCATTAGTGGTGTTGAATAAAGAGGCAATTATAGTGTTTTATGTTAAACAAGCAAGCTATCACTAAGATCGACTTGGACAGAAGTGAGCAGGATTATAGGAGATTGAGAAAAACCTACAGGAGTGATGAACTTCCTTTACACATGAAAAAGGGTGTAAACAATAGGAGGATACTTATCTCCCCCTCCCAAAATGAGTCATTTGCCACAAAAGACTTCCAAGTATATTTCAAAAGAACTTATTTTGCTTTGTGTCAAGTGCTTGGAATAGATGTTGAAGAGAAGATGCCAACATATCTCATGATGATGGAAATGAGGATACAAAATCTTGAAGTCAACATTGAGTATGACTTTGCTGCTGAAATTGAGAAAGGGCTACATGAGGGATTTTTGCAAGTAAGAGAGAACTTAGCTCCCATCACTTTTAGGAAATACTCTCTGCTATGTCATTTAATATTGTACCAAAACAAAAACAGATGGACTAAAAGAATGTGTTTGGGAATGACTAATGATGAAGGGAATAGGTTGCATGTACAAAATTGGTGTTACACATGGGATAATAGATGTAAAAATAGTGATTATGTAATATTTCATGATGATTTCATAGTAAAGGTCATGATCGCTCTTGGTCATATTTCGCCAAGATTGCCTAATAAAATCATGCAAGTATTAATACCTTTAGCATTGAACCCAGAGCAGGGACACACTCACAATTTTTGTGACTGGTTCTTCTTAGCAGACCAAATAGTAATAAGGGTATATGGGTGTCCTCAAGCCCCACATGTTTTACCTAAATTTGTTTCTATTCAAATTGCATTTTTAGAATTTATGTGTAAAATGTTATGGATGGAGCAGGATGTTATGAAAAGACAAAAAAAGGGGACATTCCTCCCTGACCTAATTGAATGTGAGGGGCTATTCGTAGGGTCTGACACTCTTGAAGAACTGCAGAACTATTTGAAGATGTAGTATTCATTGAAGTCACGAGGAGAAATGGTCTTTGATCCTGATGGGCATATTAATTTTATAAAGCAGACACTTCTCACTAAAGATGGGATTACCCATATAATGGATTACAAAGAAGATGTAATAAGAAATTGTTTTACACCTGATGAAGTTTTTCAAAGGAAGAGGAAGTGGGAAATCATAAAGAGGCTTGAGGAGGAGAAGAAAAGGGGCACTAGATTCCAAGGATTCTATGTTGAAGAAAAGGATCCTATCAAAAGGATGAATGTAATAATTGACAACTTTGAAAGATTATATGTTCAACCAAAAAAGAAACCTGAGGGTGAGTCTTTGAAACCCTCAAAGTTGCCCATCAAACCAAGAGGTATTGTAATCATAGAGCTCCTACTAGACACTACCACAATACAATCAGAAGCATCCCCTAAGCAACCAAGTCTTGAAAGGCAGAAGACACATGGAGTGGCCCCCTTAGTGGCATATGAAATAAGTGAAGGAGTAGGGGATATTGAAGAGGTAGCCGATGTACTTTTGAGTTTTAAAGATGATGAAGTTGATCAGCCACCGCCTAAGCTTGCAACTGATGCTCACAAACCAGAAGAAAGAGTGGATGTGCATGGGCATAATGATCAAGAAGTGCATGATGATGAAAGGGTGATTGATGCCCTTACATTTATTGAAGCTAATGAATTTATTCAAACTCTTGAGTTTAAGGATTTTTGGTTTAAGATGAAAATGAAAGAATTTGAGGAGAGACTCCAAATTAATAAGATGGGAACCGAGGAGTCACAACATGACCAGATTGTTTCCCAGACTCTTGAAGAACTCAGGATTAATGAAATTACTGTTAGCCCCCAAGAAGCAAGAAAATTGATCTTAGAAAGCAATATACTAATTATTCCTGGGATGGAGTTAAAAAAGATATTCTTACTGGATCAAGTAAGAAGCCAAGAAGATCCCATGTTGGTTTCTTAATTCAATTCAAATCAGGGAATGAGTGGCACAGGTTACAATCCAAGACTTGAAACCCTAGTCTTTTGAACAAAGCAAAAAAGAACAAAAAAACCAAGATTGCTTGATGTTGTAAAAGAAATGAGAGGGACTGCCATGGTAAAGACACTTCAAGACACATCAACATTGAAGGCAGCTACTATGACAATGCACTTGACAATGTTTACTAGGGATGTGGTTAAAGCTATGGAACTTAGATTGGCAGAATATGAGAAAGCACAAACTAATCTGAATGATGAAGTGAATAGGTTATTCATAGAAAATGTGAAATTGAAACAGAAGTTGAAGGGAGCATAGGAACAGATCTTGGAGCATAGGGTTAAACTAATTGTGGACAAATTGGAAAATGTGTATGAATGCTATGTTTCCTTGTCACAAGCAGTTGATCAGATAAAGGCCTATGTACCTATATTGGACCCCTTAGTCAAGAAATGGCAACCTGTACATCACATCTTAACGACTTTCTGCAGAATTTTACAAAGGAGTGTTGAGGCCTCCGCAACTTTAAAGCCTACTTAGAAAATGGTCTGAATGGTCACAGATGAATTTCAATACATATATGTAGAAGACCAAAATATCAAGGCAAGAATAGATTCATTTCACATGCTAAAGCAGTGGTTCATGCCTAAGATACTAAGGGGATGATCAACTGAAAGGCTCCAAGGATTGGACAAATGAGTTTAGCAAAATTGTTCCCAACTGCCTCACTTAATATACAGAAGGATGGTGACATAAATATTCACCACCTCAATTTAACCTTGGATGGAATAATTGCACTGGATGTTGGGTACTCAAAATTCATCACGGATACCAAAGGGTTATTGGACAACAGATGGAAGAGTCACTTGGCCAACACAAAAAAAAATCAAGAGTACAAATGGCCTCATGATTAAACGGTGTACCAATGGGAGCAGACATATCTAGCTCCCCCAGAAGAATAGGCCTTGCAAGGAAGTACCAAGTTGTGCAGATACTATCATGGAGAGAGGACCTTGCCAGATCTGAATGATCACAGGTACCTTGCGATGATTAACGAACTTCCATATCTTGCAAGTGTTGTGGACTTCAACATCTGATAAATTTTCTTCCCTTCTCATCTTTCATTGCTTTTAAAGTTTTATGTAAACAACGATAATTAAGACTTTTTGATTTATGTTAAAAGTGGGTAATTGACAAGACGCTTTTTGACATTGTTGGTATGTGGCGACTGATCATGCTATACTGTATAGCCCATGGTATACTGTACACCCCAGCCCCTATCCTTTCCGGGGTCCGGGGCCGGGCCGGGCCCCGAGTGGGGGTTCGGGGGCAGCAACCCCTGAGAAAAAATTTCTTCCTACTTTTTCGCGGCATTACCGAAAAAGGGAAAAATCAACGAAAAAGGAAAAATCCGATTTGGTAGAACCCTAAAATCTGGAAGCTTCTAAGCTTGTTAAAACGGGTTCAGATGGGTATTATAGTATGATGAAAAAACACGATTATTCACAAGATTGTAATAGGTTTTACATTGGATAATAAAAGTATTGGATGGCTGCGGTTTGGTGGATGTAGCCCGGATTGGGTGAACCACGTTAAATCTTTGTGTTATGATTTATTCTGTGTGTGTTTTAGTTTCTCGATTTATTAATTAAATCTGCATTTAATTGTTAGATATCTGCCATCTCTAACCCTAACAGACATGTCAGTCAAGTCAAAATTTTGAAACATATTGTAAAATATTTTTGAAGATCACTAGAATAAAGTTATAATTGGTGGTCGAATTCTAGTTTCAATTGTTTGTTGAAGTGAATTAAAGAATGTTATCTTGTTGTCTCCAGTTTGATCTTTCCTTGTTATTTAAATCAATATATCAAGGGTATATCTGGTTTATCAAGACACATTTGTTGTCAAACAATTCATTGTGTACTACATTTTGGTGTCAAATCTTTGGTAATTATGGTTAGTTTCATTACATTCAAATTCTGAATTCTAGGAAATTATATACAGTAAATAGATTGATGGTTGTTTGGATAGTGAAATTAGCTCTCTTAGAAATTAACTGAAATATCTTGTCTTGAAATATCTAAAAGGATTATTTTAATTAAAGAGGATTTCATGGTTATTTTTCTAACAATGATTTTACAGTGCAGCTAGCTTGCTATTTTCATTCAAGATACAAGTCATGATCAAAGTCAAGCACATACCAAGAAGATGGTACTCTACTTCAAACCCTCAACCACACTTAGTTTAGTCTACTTACATGGGGATATTAAGGAAGTTGTTAAACAATTAATATATATCATTTGTTGTTTTTAAAGGAGAATCCTATGAGATCCAATATGGCAGTGGATCAATATCCAGTTTCCTTTTTGCTAATACTGAACGAGTTTAGGGTGTTGCAGCAACCAAGACGTTATACTTTAGAACATCAGAGTTTATAGTTATGGTGGCTGATACAGATCCTCCTTCCATTCTTGATCCTTTGATTTCATTGGCCAAAGATAAGGCATTGATTTTTTCTCTCCTTGTACCATTTTAAATTTTGACATTATTGCAACCTTTTAAGATGTTAGATGGGCATTGCAACATTTTTAGGTTAATTCCATGTGCCATGCAATACCTGAATCATTCCTTAATTTGTGAGAGGCTTTCCTTCAATCGCCTCTGATATGTTTCAACCGTTCATTGGCAATCTTTACATCATGTAGATGTTGCAAAGGTGGATTGAAGGGATCGAACCAATAAAATGAACACAGTTTGATTCTTATTGTATAGGGCAGTAATCACATGGGTAAAATGCTGGGATTGAAACTAATGAAATGATATTTGACATAGTACAAAACCCTTTTAACTACGAAGTTTTCCCACAATCAAATCCCTTGACTTGCTACCCTTTTTTCTAATTGTGATGAATTGTAAGAGAATAAACCTAAATAACTTGCACAGGAACATCAGATTTTTAGACTTATACTAACGATGAGTTTTGAACCATTTGGTGATGCTTCTATGTATTTGTTCAAGTAGTTGTTTTCTTGCAAGTTTAATGGATGCCTTAAGTTTTGTTATTAATCATTAGTTTGAAAATTACTGTTGCAAAAAGTACCTTATGTGTGCGCCTTCAAAAGTTGAATTGGGTGGTGCTTGTAAAGTGAATGGGGAAGATGATGTCACAGTTGGAAAACTCATTGTGAAACATTAGGTTAGTAACTTTTGGATGTTAAGGCTTCCCAGTTGGATATCAAAGATCTTTTCTCATCAACTTACTTTGGAATTTATGTATAAATGTATTCTTTAATGGTGTGGGTCTTTACTGAGACAACACATGAACCAGGGTTGACATTTTTGTTGTCCAAGTCTGATGGCATTCTTGGGCTTGGTTTCTAGGAATTTTTTGTTGATAATGTTGTTCCAGTCTCGTTAGTGTTGATAGCCTTCATTCTATAATATGTCAACTTCATTCTATAATCTGAACGTATCACCTTTCTTAAATTTTGAACAAGGTTCTAAAATCAAGGGTTCAATATGCATATTTCAAGCCTATGTTGAACACTTTGTTTAAGGCATTTGTTGACAAGGCTATAGTTTTTTAATTGATTTATCTTTCTGCTATGTTTGGACTTTCTTTTGTAAACTTGCAATATACAATGCACTTTTATTCTTTATGAATTGAGACTAATATTAATTTTGTTGGTTGTATTGATGAACAACTTCATTCATGGCAGAAAAGGCAGCATCCTGACGTTGTTCATATTAGATGGCACATTGCATATAAAGGAGGAAATATTCTAGCTAGGTTATTGTGGACTGCATTGAAGGAGAGAGCTTCATATATGGGGCACAATCAACACTCTCCTTGGATTCTACACATTACAGCTTGCTCCAGGAAGATTTCCCACGTTGTAGAAGTTTTAAGAGATGAAATTAGGGGCATGTGCTCACATTGAACTAGGGCTTCAAGCATGTGTTTCCATCATTGCAGAAGTCTTTTGGAGAAGTTCCTTTCTTACAGTCGTGTCTCTGCAATATTGTAACTCATATTTTCAGTCTTGTGACTAAAAATAACAATTTTAATACTTTATTTCTAAGTTGTAACTAGAACACCTTTCTTTTATTAATAAAGTTCACCGATTTTTCCTTCTCAATGGTTGTCTTATATTTGTCTACAATTGATTATTGATGTGTATTTCTGTGTTTTATGCTTAAATCCTTAAATATCAGTCAATTAAAATGACTAAATATACTACTAAATAACATCAATTAATAATTAAATTGACTAAACATACTACTAATTGACAGAAATCAGTGTTAGCAGTGAATAAATATGACTAGATATATTACTAGTGAAATCAGTAAATAAAAATGACTAAATATACTACCAAATTGATCAAATGATGATTAAAATTAATGACTAAATACACTAACAATACACATAAATCAGTGATTAAAAATGGCTAAATAAGTGACCAATTAACAACAATCAATGACTAAATATATCAGTGAATAAAAAAATGACTAAATAAGTGACCACATTACAACAATCAATGACTAAATCAACAATTAAATAAGTGACCAGTTAAATATATTAGTGAATAAAAAGTGACTAAGTGACCAGATTATAACAATCAATGACTAAATCAACGACTAAATATATCAGTGGAAAAAAAGTGACTAAATAAGTGACCAGATCATAGCAATGAATGACTAAATCGACGACTAAATATACTACCAAATCGATCAGTCGAAACAACCAATAAATGACTAAAAATGGCTTAGTCATCAATCTAGTCACGTTATATATGATTGGCAGTAAACTACTAGTGGTCACGTGACCAACTGTAGTCATTTATAAGCAGTTTTTAGTAGTTTTTTTAATAGTTTATTATTGTGTGGTGCCTTATTAAAGTTATTGGAGGTATAAATCCGATATGGTATGGGAGCCTAATAAGATTCTCATTTGCCACCTTGGGGGCTCACCTAGTAGACAATGGATTTCACTAGCCTGTGTGAGCATGCATTGTTGTTTTCATAGTGGACAATGAGTTCCACTTGTAAACGTTTTTGGAAAAACAATTGAGGCGTGATCCACATCGCGTTGGACAGTCGAGGATTGATTCACCCCTTTTTCTCTTTTTCTTTCTTTCTTTAAGTCTTTGACATTGTATGATTATCTTGTCCTTGTGCTTTTGTTGGTTTTGCCATAAGATCTTAGATCTTGGTGGCTTGATCCCCCTCCTTGATCTTTGTCGTCTTATCTTTCCAAAAATTGTACAATTAGACCTCTCCTGATTGTCTACTTTATGTGAGTTTGACAGAATGTCATCTTCTCACTAAAGTGGGGGCTAAATGTAGTGTTAAAAAATGTATCCCTTTTACATTTTATCACTTGTTTGGGCCCTCCTAATTTAAATTGGACTTAAAAATGTCTTAATTTAGTGGTGATAAATGTACCCCTTTACATTTTCACACTTATTTGGACCCTCTTAATTAAATTGAGCTTAATTAGGCCTTAATTAGCCCTTTTATTCATTTATAAGCCTAATAAATTAAATTTCCCAAAGGGGAAACCCGACAATAATTAATGCCAATACATAACACTTTACATTGAGCAATGTGTGTTCCAAGAATAGGGACCTAGGACCCATTCGCCCTAGACCTTTGGACCTAAATTTAAAATGCTTTTGGGGGTATTTTAACATCTTCAAATCCATAATTCAATGTCAACTTGTAATATTTGAATTCCGGGAAATTAAGTATACATACATATAAATACAAGGTTATTTCACTAAGTTTCACCTAGATTTTCAAGATAACTCAAGAGCACTTTCAAGAGCAATCAAAGGCATTCAAGAGCAAATTTAACAAAGATTTATTGTAGCAATCAAGATCTATCCATCATGTTAAAGTCTTCTTGCATCATACATGTTTTTGGAGCTAACATTGTGATGTAGGTTTCAAGATCAAGTTCAAGCATGTTCATAGCATCATTTCAAGTGTCAAGATCCACATCCAATTCAGCCATTTCATGCAAGTTGCAGACCTCCTAAGATTTCCATTATCAAGGTTTCATTCAAGGGTTTGTTGAGTGGTTGCATAACTTTGTTCATTCTTCATTCCCTCTTTCATGCATTATTTCAATTCAAGGTTTGATTACCAAAATGAGATTTGACCAAGCCAAACCCCCATTTACCCAAAAACAAACATTTTTCTCTCGTCTGTGTGATTGCAGATTTAGGTTGAAGAAGGATTGAAGACCTTTTGAAGTGCAAGATTGAAAAGTTGTCAAATCACGAAATCTAACCTACAGATCAGATTTTTGACTTTCCGACATTAAAACCTGGACAAATCAGAAGCTACAAATCTGTGTCAGAAGCTCTCGAAAGTGCCCTTAACATGTAGGATTTAATGGTTTCAAAATACATGCTAGGTATGGAGCTCAATAGGGATTGGGTTGATAGAGAGCTTTGACTTAGTTAGAGTAGGTATGTTCAAACTATTTTGTAGAAGTTTATTATGCTTGACTATAAGCGAGTAAGTGTTCCTTACCTATTGACACTAAGTTAGTATTAGATCATCGTCCTAAGTAAACTAATGAATCGAAGGATATGTTTAATGTTCCATTTACTAGTTCCTATGTAGCTTAATGTATGCTATGGTCTATTTAAGACTTGACACTATCCAAGTAATGGGAGTTCTTCACAAGTTTATGTCTAAGCTTGGTAAAGAGCTTTAGAACTATGTGAAAAGTGCTTTCACATATTTGTGAGGGGCTTTTAATTATTATATTTGCTTTCATGGGATTGATGATGAAATAAAATTGCTTGATACTTAAGGCTTTGTTGATTTGGGTTAGGTTGGTGATTTGGACAATAAGATGTCCATGAACACTTGTGTGTTCACTCATTTGGAGAAGTTTTCAGGTGGATGAGTAAATGATTACATACAATTTTGTTTTCCACTAAAAAATTAGAGTACATGGCTATGATGCATGCATGTAAAGAGGTAGTATGGTTAAAAATATTGTTTTCATGTATTGGATAAGTTAGAACTAGATGTGATAGTCAATGTTATTTGTTTAGTGAATAACTTGATGTATCATGCTCATATGAAACATATTGATGTTTAATATTAATTTTTCCATGAGATGTTTAGGCCTAAGGGATTCATCTCTAAAGTAATACCTTGTCATGTGCATGCATATTAATTTTTTTTAAATAGCCAAATGTGACCCAATATATTACTAAGTATTAAGGGAAAGGGGAATAATTTAATTTATGTAATATGGGTAGGTATTAGGGGTTGGGTAATATGCACATAAGGGGGTTGGGGTGTTTAGAAGTGGCATTTCAAATCCTCTTTAGATCACTTTATACATGCAAGAGGCAAATTCATTCTCCATGTTGGTCTTGTTAGGGTCATGCAGTTGTCTTTTTCTATACCACATAGTCTTGTATTGTGTTAAAGCCTCATAGTTATTAAAAACACTATGTTGTCAATATTTGATGTTGTTTCATTTAACCTATATCTTAGCAAATAATACATACACACAAACATTATTCCCCAATTAACAAAAAACTTCATTACATCAATATTTGATATATATTCACTACAATATTGTTGCTTATATAGGTCATTGAAAGGTGCACCAAGCAAAACTATATAGATTGCATGTCTTTACTTAAATCTATGTATAAGTGGCATGAAAACTAAGGAAAGATGTCCTCTATTGAAGATAAGTGTCTTTCTTACAATAAAAACCTTAAGCCAAGCAATGCTTATTAAATTCCTACAAAGTTGACACAACTTACATATTTACAAAGTAAATAGTGTTAAAAGTACACACCAACAATAATTCTTGCAAACAAAAAACATAATGCAACAAGAGTATCTTAAAAAATATTCATCATATCTTCAACACTTCCCTTTGAACATTAGCCATAGGAAAAAAGTTACAATCCTATGTAAAATATTACTTAAGCAAAACCCTAAACACAATTTTTTTCTTTATGTTTGGTGTATATATGCATGAGACCAATTGCTAGTTAGAATACAGAGTAATTCAAACTTTAGAGATAATTACCAAATATTTATCTTAGAAATAATTCAATTCTAGATTACTACTTGTGGCATGGATCATTTAGGATGTGTGTTTCTCAAATAATATAAAAATTTGACAATAGAAGGCTCACTTCAGTAAGGTCCTTAGTAATTTTAGAGTTGAAAATACCCTCACAATATTGAAATATATTTTGGTCATATTTCTAGTTAAATTATGCACAATAAATCCCATCATACACCATATGTTATATAGGCAAGACAACCAACAAGAAGTAAGGAATGCATATTTCTTTATTGATACCAAAAAAACCTTGGAAATTAACTTCTATGGATTTATTTTAGGTTTAACTATTATAAAACATGGTAATGATTATTCTAGCTTAACTCTAGAAACACTTTTAATTTTCTTTTGAAATGTATGGGTTCACTTTAGCATGCAATCTACCAAACAAATTTGATGGGTTCCATGTTGAGAAAATTTGTATATCATCTTAGTCAATGATAGACATAAATATCCTACCATATTCCATCCTCATCCTCGTTCACAAACTCAAGTGGTGAGGAAGATGATCTTGTATCTTCTCAACATCTCTAACTCTAAGAGGCATCACAAGTTGCATGAATGTCTACCTTTCATTCAACACAACTAAAATAAAGCTTTGCATATCTCTACTAAACACATCTTGTTAAAGGTTTATTTGGGTTCCTAGTTGATTCACATCCATTGATGTAGCTTTTATTCAATACAACTAGAATAGAGCTCTACGTAGCTCTATTGAACACATTACATATAAGGTTTGTTTGGGTTTCCAATCATTCACATCCATTGATGTAGATTATCATGTGTCACCATCAATAGTAGTTATTCCTTCTTGAGAAAAGAAAGTTGACAAAGAAGCCAAGTTCATTAGTATATCCAACATATTTAGCAACAAATGCAAATTATTCTACAAAAGACCAATGCTAAATACAACCAATAACATGATCAACATCAAGTGCCACACCAATTCAAGGTTTTTGACAACAATAGCTTTATTTATAAAAATACTCACAATTCCTTTGTAGAATGTGTACTCATTGATATCACACATACAACATTACTATGAAATTTAGTATTAATACCTTTAAACTCAAACTTCAAACTTGTCTTGGTCTTCACTTAGACTTAAATACCACCTTTGTTAGAATTACCAAATACTATAAAAAACTTCAAGAGATTGAGATCAATTCCAATCGCATCAAGCCAACATAGTAGATTCAATATTTGATTCACAAGAGCTCAAGCTACAAAATGCTTCTAGTAGCTTCTTTCCCAACTTGTTACAATGGGGACCATTGCTTCTCAAATAAATGCAAACAATCTAAGAAGATCTAACACCTTGATTACCTCAATACATTAGTGATAATACCACACCATCAAAAACTTTAGGATCATTTTGTGCAAACATGGTCATACCATGAAGTCCTTACTCATGTTATCATATTCCCCAAAACCATGATAGTGTCAACCCTATTCAAATTTATGTTATATAGAGTTTCTAAAACAAAAATATAGATGTACAATCCTTAAAATACAAGTGGTAATGTTCCTTGTGACAACTACATTATCTTTACACCTTTATCGCTTATATATTAATGTGTTCTAGTCATGCTTTGAATACATATATACGCATTTTATATCTCATATCATTATGTGAAAAAATTCATAGCACAATCATACATTATAATTCTAATATATTCTACTATCTTTTATTTTCATTCAACTTTCTAATTATCATTATTGTGCACTCACTTTCTAAACACTTTTTATTCATGCAAAATTAAAATCCATGTTAGAAGGTTTATCCTTTGGTTACATATAGCTAATTCTTTGAATTTAAATAAAGTGTTAGTTTTTGCTGTCAAAATTGTAGGATTAAAATCTTTACTTGAAGGATAACTAGCCCTACAATGACTACAAGACATCTAGTTATGATGAATTACCAATTTGCCTCTAATATATTTAAATGCACTCTTGAAAAAAGAAGCGAAAACAGTTTGTATTACATTAGCTTTTTCTATAAATAATTTATATATTTTTCTTGAGCTAGGTAAGTTTTTCTTACTTTTGTATTTCAAATAATTAAACTCTTTACAAAATAATTGAAGTTTAAAAATATTGGAAACACTATAAAATAGATCTCGAATTAGAACACAAAACTTCATCTCATATGTATACACGGATCAGTGCAAAAGGTTGGGTCCACTTTTTATCAAAAAGCGGAAGTGTTTTTCTTGAAAATCAAAGTTTGTGACAGTTGGAGTAAAAATTTGAAGCACTTATACATAGAATATTAAGGAAGTCAAGTAATATGAAATGTAGTATTTTGTATTACTTGCAAATATGTAATTTATTCTAATACCCATATGATACAAGTTAATTTTTAATACCATTCAAAATTAATTTTCTGATGTTACGATTCAGAACCCTGTGAATTTGTTTTTCTACATTTCAAAAATATGGTATTCCAAGCCTGTCCTATTTTAAAAATCCTTACAAATTTGATGGTAAATTCTTAGAAGAAACGAACTGTATAAAGCAGAAAAACTCTACACAGATTGCAATTACAGACTTACTTTCAAATTATTATTTTTGGGTCCAGTGCTGCTGCCATGGATGAATGCTGATCATGTACAAACACGAGCATTCAGAAGTAAGCTTGTGTATTCTGCTAAGTAGACATAATAAAGTCAAAATCTGGCATCTGCGCAAAGTAATTCGCAAATCACAGAGCAATTTTTTTTATAATGAAGGCATCACTGATGTATTACATACAGAATTAAATGCACATTTGAGAAAAATGGTTCGATTTGGATGTGATGAAGCTTCTCTGACATGGCATACTGGGGAAAGATATGACAAATATCCTTCACCATGTTACTCATTTGATTGCGTTCTCACCAAAATGCATTCACAACTACTAGCGTTTCATGTCACTTTCCCGAGTTGCAAATTTCATTAAATTGGCAACAAAGTTCATTTAAGTTGTGAAAACACGTTCAAAGGCACGAAGAATTTAAAGATTTGTGGAAGAAATCCCTGTAGCTAACCAAGAAAACTACCAAATTCGTCAGATTAACATCCTCCTTAATTAGTATGATAAAAGTGAGTGGTAAAAATTATTGTGTTACAAAAAGGGTTGAGGAAGAGAGAAAGATGTAACAGTATAGTAATTTTCTGTGCCCGGTTTTGAAATCAGTTTCTTGCAGATACACTTATTTGAGTTAAATAACCCAAATCGTGGGTTATAAATTCTCTCAGTAAAATTTTCAAATGTTGTAATCGATTGTTGTAATATACCTCTTTGGCACAGTTTCTAAGAAACATTTTTAGGGTGGTTAACATACATATCTTAGAATTTTCAAGCAAAATGACGAGGAATTGAAGTTTCAATAGCGTGTGTGCTGCATATACATAAGATTTGAAAGTTCATCGAAATTTTGAGAAATCAAGGACAGCTTTATCAAATGGGGAACGATCCTAATTAAGTAAGGTGATTAACGCTTGAATGCAAGTTTCGCCTAATTACTTGTATTCAAGGCTGCTGAATTTTCTACCCCATGTGAAAGACTTAAAAATAATCTTAATACAAAATATGGTTAATATGATTTACACATTTTGTTGTTAGGGGCCCAATCCTTGTGTATATTACTTTATGTATTGAAAGAATGGATGATTTTTATTTTCTTTTCAAGCGGTTTGCTGAAAAATCAAAAATGTGTTTCAACTTTCAACTTTCTATCATTGGATCAAAGTACAATTTCAAGAAACACTTTAATTAATGGCCTCAGGTACTATACCTTCCTTCGAAAATGACCCTTTTTAAAGTGAACTTTATTGTTTCTAATTTCAAACATCAAAAAAACGAGTCACCTTTTAATTTTTATCTATCGAAGGCGAGATGTATTATTGTTAGGACTTCTTAATAACCTGAAAAAGGAACACCTTAGAAACATCAAAAACAAAACTAGGAACAAAATTGGAATATGCCTATAACATTTTGACTTAAATATCCAATTTAGCATTCTATCGAAATTGTTATCTAAACTTGACCGATTCTGTTTACAGATTCCAGCAGCACATCTGATGATGTGAACTGTGTGATCAGGCTCCAAAATCAGAAACAGCTCCAGCTAAAATGTAATTCCTCCCGATAAAATGTACAATCCAAACTGCTCAATTTCCATTCAAAAATGCAAAAGTTTCTAAGGGCCTGATAAGATAAGTTTTCAATGAGTATCTCTGAAGTTTTAAACTAAATGTTGCTATTGAAAAGAAAATCAAGGATTCCCTTCCTAGAACTGCAATGTATCAATACATGAATTTATTGTCATGCTAATAGGCGGTTAAGTGAATGAAGTGTCTCAAAAACCCTTTCCCTGATAAATCATATTTTCTCTGTAAAACCATGACTGTCTATAACACTTGTAAGAATAAAATAAACATAATTAAATCTAAAATACTTGCCCTTGAATCCTTTATGAAAAAGCAACCCATAATACACTTTCTCAGATAAGTTGTATCTTTTCCTCTAAACCATGAACTCTTCTACCACTGATAAGAAATAAATCGTTACTTAAACCTAAAGAAAAATCAGCTTTTAATCTCTTACAAAGACAACAGCCTTGAGGTGATTCGATCCTACAGATACCTTAAAATCAATGTTACCAGGTACATTCTCCCCTTTCCCAGATATGGGTATGCCTCTAATGCAAATGGATAGTAATATGATACTTTATGTTCATGCCAGATCTGTAAGATTATGATTCAGGTACTTGTGGTCTAGATGCTGACCTTCATGAGCAAGATACAGACCCATAGACAATAGCAAAGCATGGTAAGCAGCTTGCTAGACCAAGTTCAGTAACAGATACCCTGAAGACATATTGGGATGCCTCTAATTGAAATGTATGGTGATATGATATTTTACATTTACCCCACATATGTTTTAAACGCATATTGGTATACGAATAGCAAAATCTGGGCCATGTAACATAACTTTTAAAGCCAGATTTATAATTTATTAATATCCACAGGTGATGAACTAGCCCTATGACTATCCATGGAGTTCAAACTTACCAACTCTGTGATACCAATTTGAGGAAAAAAATAATTCTTCTAGCTTCTATTGTTTGATTAAGAAATTTGGCTATTTATGTCGATATGCTTATCTATTGAAGCATTCTTTTAAAACAAAAATTGTTGTTTTGAATGTCCGTAAAACCATGTTGATCTTACAAAAAGTCCAAAATCATCATATTTTAGATGAACATGGTTAACATGTACTTTGAGAGCGGGCAAGTGAGATATTTGGCTTCCCAAGAGTAGAAGGTTGGTATGAAATTACTTTTGAGTTTTAGTTCCGTTAACCAAAGACGACAACAATATTTGCAATTACAACATTTGACTCTACTTCTCTGAGATTTGCACTAGAAATTTAATGTTGTTTTTCCATATTTATGCTTGTTATGACTTTTACTTTGAGAAGTGAAGACTCGAGCTAACAAAAGGTTAGAGGATAAAAATTCTTGATAAGTCTCTATTCAAGAGAGGAAAGCCAGATCTAATCAGAACAACTTAAAACAACAATCAGACAGGTGTACAGAAACCATTGGGTTTTAACTACTACCATTTCCTAGAAAGCAATTGAGAATTGCATAATGAAGACTGTTTTCCTCCTTATGTTGTTCGAACTCCACTAAGGAAACACCATAACTCTGATAGAATACAAATATTTCAACATAAACAAAGCAGAGAATTGTAAGATAGAAAACAATTCATAAGTAAAGGCTTATCTGCAACTGAGTGCTGCTCTAAACAAGTACTATTTTTGCACTTTATGCCTAGCAAATTCCAGACTTAACATGACAATTCATTAAACGTGTTGGAAAAAATTGCAATAAGATAAAGCAACTGACATGATTTTATATAGAAATGGATAGGTGCTCAACTAGCTTGAAAGGCTAACCAAACATGGCTAATATCAGATCCCCTAAATTGTTATTGAGGAACTTGAGGCAGCCTTTTAATTCGATACAGTTTTTGTTCTATTCTGTATGGCATAAATTAATTGTACTACAAGAGAATCAGGCCACACAAAATAGTCCAGAACATTGATAGTCTCAAACCAGAAAAAGAAATATATAATGGAGGCATGGTTGGGAAAGCACACATGTTGAGCATTTTCCTACATGTTTAACATGCTACTTTAGCCACCCTCATCATTTAGTACCTGGAAAAGGCATCAACATGCCATCATCACATTAAAAACTACACAGCCATCATCAACTATCTTAATAGGTAATACAATTACAACTACTAAAAACAAGTAAACTAAGAAATTAAGATACCATTAATAGTTAAAAACTTAAAACCATAGCAAACTTCTGCAAGACAGAACAAAAAGAGCACATTCCATATCAAAGACAATGTTGATACGTCTTCCACATTACATATTTCACAGTTTTCTAGAAAAAAAAGGTGCTACATTTGAGTGATTACTTGCATTTGATCTGGATTAACTTAAGCGAAAGATGTAGTTATTATCTATCTGTGACGAAATATCTGCCATGAGAAACCTGTCATTTAAGAGGATAAGGAAAATCAGGGGTAAAAAGTTAAAAACTGTGAATAAAAAGGATGGATGCAAATAGAAACCAAATATCTGGAGCTTGTTTTTTGATAGTGCTGATGTGATACAATTTCATATAGCATCAGAGAATCAAACCACAAAAAATCCACATGTTGCAATCCATCTTACCAAAAATCCAAGTTCTTAATACGTTTTACCAAATAGGTAGATTAAAATCAAAGGATTCTAGTTCATTTAAGTAGTAACAGAGGATTTCCTAGTGAGGTGAAAATTTACAAGCTATAATCTTAACCAAACTGTATTCAACAATCACAAGATTAAAATCATCCTAGATGATTTTTTTTCTACTCCTTTCAGCTTTTCAATATTCCAAGAATAAATGATGTCACATTAGTGTGTATATGAATATTTTTCTACTCCTTTCAGCTTTTCAATATTACAAGACTAAAGGATGTCATGCTAGTGTGTAAATGAATTTTTTTGTACTCCTTTCAATTTTTCAATATTACAAGTGTAAATGATATAACGCCAGTGCATATTGAAATTATAGGCAACTCTAAAAGTCAACAAAATAAAAAGTCAAATCTCATCTCTAATGTTTTCTTTAGCATTAGAAAACCTATCTTTTAGCTACCTACATTATTTTCATCATGAAAACATGTAAACATATTATCTGACCAAAAGCAAAAAAAATTGGAACTTTTTCCAGAAATCCACAGGCTTTGGCAAGCTTTTTGCGAGTAGTTAAGGCCCGAGTATCCCCAAGTTAATTGTCTTGCCTAAATCTTGACCCGATTATGATTTATTCTCAATCACCATAGTAAAATAAGTTCATCTAGCTTCTTGAAGAGGTGACAGAAATAAAATGATGATAAACGATTTACTTTTTGTAGTAGTAAATATATAGTTACATCATATAGAAAAAATAAAAATATATCACAATTAGAAAACAAATATATTGAATGGAAAAGATGGTTTGCTAGTCAATATGGTTAAGGCTTATTTTGCAACACGTTCTATTCATGGCTGGGGAGGTCTCCACCAACCTTAGTTTATTAAAGAGTTCCACAGTTTCATTGAGCTGAGGCATTCACCCATTTGCTTTCACATGCTAAAGCAAATGTTAAGGCACATTAGTTTATCTTCATATTCCCCAAAAACACATCACAACATTACTATCTTGGGGATTTTATTAGAAATGATCAATCTTACACCTTGGTGCTGGTGTCAAGGAATACTTAACTCTTAGAAGGTGAACCATAATTGGTGACTTGAAAAATCATGAGTAGAGAGTGCATAGGAATGAGTGTGTGGAGTGAAACATGTGAGAAAAGGTGTCAGAGAAGATGAATGTGCGGATGACTGTGCACTGGCAGGGATAGTTGGGCAGAAGGGGCTAGCTATGGACTTGTTGGCGACTAAGGAAGATTGGCATGAACAACATGAATTCTGTGTAGGGATGTGTCTACAATGAAAGCAAAGAATGTTGCATTGCACAAGAGATAAGAAACCAATGGCTAGGAGGATGTGCACTAGAGGATGCAAACATTGGACACATGGAGGATCATGACAGAAAAGACAGGAATGGACACCTACAGCTACATGGGATACTTGCCAGTTTGCATGAAACAAGTTATGGGACTTTTTGCCCAAGATGAAAAAACAAGTTGTTATGACCCTTTGGAATTAGAAGGGGGGATAAAAATAAAAGATGTTATGCCCCTTTGGATAAAAAAAAATTCAAATTGTTTAGAGGTGTGATGATATGTTGTTTTATTATTTCTATTTCTTGTGGTTCTATGTTTATCGTTGCTCTGTTTTCTCTCTTGCTATTTGACTGCTGTCATTCTTCTATTTGAGTAAAAGGCAGGCTGAAAAAGGTAGGAAGGTTTAAAAAGGAGGCAAAGTTTGCAGTTGATAGTTGTATGTTTCGAGCAGTTATATAATTTTCTTTACTGTTAATTATCTGCTCCTGTTTTTTTGTCTGTAGCTGTTTTCCTTCGGTTGCCTGTTCAAACCCAGTTTTATTGATAGCATATCCATTTTTTTGTTAGATTGAGTATCTTTTTGTTGCTGGCACCAATTTTGTATTGGCTACGATCTGGGACTGCCTGTGGGCTCATATTGTATGTATATTTTATAACTTTCAGCAATATGGTAAAAATAATCATTACACATGTTTTGGGGTAGTTGCTGCAAGTTGACTCACACAGATCCCTTTCAACTAGTTAAGTTAAAGGAGTTTAGAAGATGGGACATTCACAGTGATTCCTCACCTGGGACCCATACATTCAACACATAAACTTCTCCTAAGTTCAAATGTTCATCCTTCCATGGTAAAGAGTGAGTAATAAGTTGAAAAGTTGTGACAGCTTTTTGAAGGGCAGCTTGTTTACCCCTTCTCATTAGCCAAAACACACACATATGTACGTGAATCGGATCTCCAAGGAGAGAAGAAAAGTGTAGAAGAATGACATATCTTTCTTAAGTTAAATATTAACTCCTAAAAGTGTTAGCCTTGACTGCTAGAATAAAACCTTTAAGTTACCCTTGCAAATTACCTAAATTTCTAGTGTAAGAAGGGTAATTGTTTACAGAATTTCTTAGGCTGGGTGAAAACAGTTCATTGTAGGACCTTAAAATTTTACATGAAGCTTAATGAGTTATAAATACACATTTCTTCTTCAAACCTTAAAGCTCCATCTGTCCAATTCGTACCTTTTTCCTTGCAGTTATTAGTGCTGCAAAAATTAATGAAGTAACAATAAAACTCAAACTGGAAAAATACAGCTTAACCCATGAATCCAAAATTTTGGGTTAAGCTCATTCTAGCAAGTTTGACAGAGTGGAAGCGATGGAGCATTACCACAAAAACAAACAAGGATCAATTCCCCCAGAGAACAGCTAGACAAGCTCCTGCCAATTAATCGAATGATTGAAAATCGCATGCTCTGCATGCCCAGACACTGGGCCCTCGTTTGTGTCTTTCAGGCCAAGGACCTAGTTAACCCTCACTGAACAATCAAAAACGAAAAGTTGTACAAAGCTTTCTTCAGTTAAACACACATTCCATCCTCAAATCTTACAGCTCCATAAGCTCATCTTGCACCTTTTTTCTTGTATAGCTTGCAACTTATGTGAAGAAGAAAAAATGAAAACAGATTTTAGTAAAGCATAAACTGGGGGAGAACCATTTGGAGTTGGACCATGAAAGTTTGTAGAAATGTTAAGCAGACCAAAATGAGTAAATCTTCTTTAAGTTTAGCAACTCTATCGGTTGAATTTGCACACTTTTCTTTTTAATTCACAGTTTTTACAAGTCCATTTGCAACCTTCTGTAAAGTGCACTTTTCTTTTTGATTTGCACCTTTATAACATGATCTCTACCCAAGAAATTGGGAACATATAGAGGGAACTATTGGTAGTAACCAGTCTCCTTATCTCACACCTTTTTCACAGATCTGAAAGCAAGCAAGCTATATTTTGTCCCTTGTATATACTAAAATAATGTGAGGTGTAGCGGTAAAAAATATTAATAAATTGAAGGTATAAGAGTAATTTTACTGAGAGTAAATTGACTAAAATTAATTGTCCCTTGCATTTACTAAAATAATTTTAGGTATAAGGATACATAAACTTATATATCCCTTTGCTGCCCCAGGCCCTACTCTCAAATACCCTAAAAAACCAGTTTGATCCATAATCACTGGGTTTATTACCCTAGAGAAACATCAGATATATCTGATGTTTCTCTAGGGTAATAAACCCAGTGATTATGGATCAAACTGGTTTTTTAGGGTATTTGAGAGTATATATATAGAATCCTTTTTCTGATGTTTCTAGGGTAATAAACCCAGTGATTATGAATCAAACTGGTTTTTTAGGGTATTTGAGAGTAGGGCCTGGGGTAGCAAAGGGATTAGATGCAGACAGGCTGAGCTGCGGCTATGATAGGATCAGTAAAGGCAATACAGAGTGCAAGAGAAGGGCCACAGCCAAGTGCAGAGGCCAAATACCTGTCAGGACTGTAGGAGGAGAATGTGCAGGGGCAAAGTGATGCAACAACTATTTGTGAGGCTGTTTTCAAATGTAAACTTATACTTTACATATTATAGCTGCAGCCATGATAGAATCAGCAAAGCCAATAAAGAGTGCAAAAGAAGGGCCACGGCCACAGAGGCCAAATGCCAGTCAGGACTGGGTTTATAATGTGTAAAGTATAAGTTTACATATGAAAACAACTTAACAAATAGTTGTTGCATCACTTTACCCCTGCACATTCTCCTCCTACAGTCCTGACTAGCATTTGACCTCTGCACATGGCTGCGGCCCTTCTCTTGCACTCTTTGTTGGCTTTGCTGATCCTATCATGGCTGCAGCTATAATATGTGAAGTACAAGTGTCATGCCCATATTTTAACATATGAGCTTAAACACAAACTCACAATAATTACCATATAACCCATAAACTTTTACACTTTACCCAAATACCCATCATAAATTTACACATAAAACATAATATTAACAAATACTCATCACATTCACACTTATACACAACATTTTACATTGAATGTTATTTTAAGTAAATGGAGCCTACCTTATGAGAGCTATTCCAAATCAATCTTGAGAAAACCCTTGTTGAAGCCTCCTCCTAAGCTTTTCCAATCTCCTCTCAAGCTTACTATCCCACCCTCTCTCTCTCTTGCAAAATTTCTCCAACTTAGAGTAAAGAGTACTAAAGATCAAGCCAAAAAAGTATTATATAAAAAAATTTGGGTGTTTGTGTTATGTTCACATGTGAAAAAGTGAGCATGACAATAAGTTTACATTTGAAAACACCCTAACAAATAGTTGTTGCATCACTTTGCCCCTGCACATTCTCCAACAGTCCTGACTGATTTTGGCCTCTGCACATGGCTGTGGCCCTTCTCTTGCACTCGTTATTTGCCTTTGCTGATCCTATCATGGTTGCAGCTCAGCCTGTCTGCAGCTAATCCCTTCGCCAGCCCAGGCCCTACTCTTTCTCAGATATCCTCAAAAATCAGTGTCTGATCCATAATTCACTGGGTTTATAACCCTAGAGACACATCAAACAAGGATTCTACGCTAGCTCTACACCTTCAACTCTCAGCATAGACTGCCCTAATGGCTTATCTACTCGCAGCAGAAGAAATATTTGAATTAACAAATAAACAAGGACCCAATAAACAAGAACACATAGCACAGATCTTTAACTCGAGAAAACCCAAATGGGTGGAAAACTCTGGAAGGGTTATGCTACAAGCATCCCATTCACTAATCCAGTATCAGTGAATGGAGATTATACCATTACAATAGTTATCACAGAGTTGTTCAATGTTTCTCCAAATTCCTTTGCCTCCACTTTGCTCCTGCACTTCACAGAAACCCTGTACACCTTCTGCCCTCTTCAAATCCAGCAATGATAATCTCTCTTGAACCAACCAACCCTTATGACAACCTCCTTTCTGTCCTATATCCTTTCATTCAAGCCCTTGGTTGAAAGATCAACTGTTTCCCAACATCGCAAGGGTTCATGCTGGCCAACTGAATGGTCGCCAAATATACTTGTCCAACTGTTACCAAACACCCAAGCAGGAAAATGAAACAACTTCCATCTTAACCATAATGACAACTAGTAACGAAAGAAATGTCACCTGCCAAGGGCAGTAAACCATGGTGGCTCTAAGGTGGAGAAGGAATGGCTGCCAGCAAAGACAGGCAGCAACTGCCAGGGACAATGTACAACTAAAGCCCTAAATAAAGAATCCATGCCACCCAATAAAATGAGAACTGGTCACGGCTTCAACAAAGAGCAACAGCCAAACGACAAGGAAGAAATTGGTCGCTGCCCTAGCTGTTACCACACCACTAAAAAGGGTCACACACGGCCAATATAAAACCATCAACCCATTTATGAAGAGATAAAATTGCCACTTTAAAATCTTCTGCCCGACACAATCTTCCAACTGTTTTTTCACCCAAAACCAACCTGCAGCAAGTATGGATATAGGTAGTTGACTCCACATGCACCATGACAATGTTGCAGACCACCACCATGATGCCCAAGAACCAATTTCCAAAGCATACACTCAATGTCCATCATTTCCGGCACTTACAGCATTGCTGAAAGCAATAAGAATTGCTCACAATAATGGTTCTAGCAGAAGAATGATGCCCAAACGATCTGCACAAGATCAGGAACAACTCCCAAAAAGACCCTATGCCATTTGGAGCAAAAACAAAACACCTGCAGTGGCTTACTGTTCACATGCACATGGACATAACGTTTATTTATTTTATACACTATCATATGAATATAAATTGATGTAACAAAAATGCTGACATAACCTATTAGTATATCTATACTCAAACCCCTGAATACTCAAACTTGGGGCCCCTATCTCACCCTCACCCATGCTTCATGCATCTTTGCAAACAAGACATCAACTAGACATATGAAATCCATGAGAACAGATTGCCACTTGTGCCAAAGAGTTTTCAGCATCGTGATGCATGTGACTGACTCTAATATACTTTGAAATACTAACCTTGCAATTCGTTAGAAAAATATATGGCATGTTTTTCATCCAATTGTTATGCGTTTCCCATTTTTTTCTAGGGAGAAATGAATTTTATATCACTTCATGGAATAAAACTTTCACCAGAGGGTAAAATTTTCTTAGAAAACTGTATCTTGTATAAATTATTTCTAAATTAACTATGTTCATCAAGGAACATTTATATAATGTATATATATTTTCAGTGTATGAAACATGTTATTCTTTATAGTTTTTTCTGACACAAGACCTTAGCAACAAACTAAGAATTAATTCAAAATACCAGACGCAAAAACTCTTGAAGTAGAAAAATTAGCTTAGAAGGACCAAGAATTACCTGAAATCAGGACAAGCATATTAACAAATATCATCAAAATGCAATATAATCAAGCAGGAAATTTGGTATTTTGTTCAAGAACCAGACAAAGTCTTCAAGTTCAAAAAAATTGGTACGATCTCAATCCAAAAGGATATTTTAGACATATTCCCAGTTCAAGGTTCTGCAAATGCACCACAAATTTTTGAATTGCTAAAAAATATGTGCATATGCACATGCTTGAATAGACAATAAAAATACGCACCTATGGCTTCCATTCAATATTTTTCTGCCTATGGCCAGATAAGCCATCCCAACTGGGACTGGATTGTAGGCCCTGTCTGTTCACAATATGGTCTTCTCTATTAGGATTGGACAGGCTATCCATAGCTGAAATTGAATCTCTCAATCTGCAGTGAGCAAAAAAATGGTGAGGTCTTCATGTAGATTCGACAAGTGGCATTAATATTTTTAAGCTATTAAGATGAGGTTATTCAGTCAAAGATTGAGCTCGTTTAGAAACTCTAACTCTTTAACCCTCAATCACACATCCATTTAGTTCGTAAGCAAAAAGTATGATGCACATCAATATACATGTTTCTCAAGGGTTAAAAGGTATACATAACTGTATTTGCACCATAGTAGCAAAAATCTTTAATAAATCACTGCTCAGCCCAGTAGGTAATCCAATCTGAATTAGAACACCAATTTTTTCCTCTGATTGCTGGCACAGTTCTGGAGGCTATCAGATTTTTTCTCTGATTGCTTGTACAATTCCTGGGGCCATTTTTAATTGCAAAATAAACTACAGTTTTTTCATCTATTTTTTAAAATTTGCCTGTAAACCCAAGGCTGCCAGTTTTTCCTTTGATTGCCGACACGATTCCTGAGAGTAATTTAATCACAAATAATCTTGGATTTTTCATCTAGTTTTTTTAATTTGCCTGTAAAATACTTGCTTTTGAATTTTCAGTCAAAACCTCATACATTGCAGATTTGGATTTTGCCAAATTAATCAAACGTTGGATTGATTAGGGTGAACTTGAGGGAACTCATTTTTCAGCAAATATCTGTTCCATTATTATTAAATTAGGGCATAGTTGTTGCTTTATAGCCTCAACACCCACGTTTTCTGCAGGGTTTGGAGCTTGGTTAAAACTTAAAGTGATAAAAATATGAAAAATGGCATCCACCATGAAGATCCATGTGACCTTGAAAGCCTTAATTTGGTCTTATTGTATCACAAGATGGAACATGCCAAGGGACTACAACCAATCCCCACAAGGGAGCCACCCGTCAACCCCACTGGGGGCTGCTGCCCTCAAACCATGCCCTACTTTTAAAAAGCAAAAAATAAAATATTTTCAATTTTGGGCTATAAAAAACAGAAAAGCTGCATTTTTGTCTTTGTTGGCATGAAATTTAAAAAGTGGCATTTTTTTCCTAAGCCGTCGGTCCTAGCAAGGGGATGGGTACAGGGTTCAGGTAAGGCAGTATGGCATTCTTTTTTTCCCTTGGCTACAGGTATAGGTTCGGCTATATATATTAAAAACATTAAATTATAAAATATAAAAACAATGATACTCAAATTGCAAATAAACAAAATATTTGAATACGTCATGATTTGCAAAAAAGAAAAGACTCATAAATTCATAACTCAGTGACTTGTCAAATGTCAATACACAATGAAACTTACAATCAATATTCCATAATCTTCATATTGCTCTTCATTGAGAGCATCAAAGTCAACATTTGGTTCAATTTACCACAATGAGCTGCAATGCCACTTCTACTAGCCATGTCATATGTAGAGGCTGCCTCATCTAAAGAGAATTTTGGCAAGTTATGCAGCAATAACGTTTAAGTCAGCACACTCAAGAGTTATATCCTAATTCCTCATCACCACCTCATTGTAATCAAGTCTTTTATGTGACAAGAGATCCCAACAACTAGTGGGGGTCTAGAAATGGAGACTCCAATGGGGTTTAGGGGCAGAGAAGGGTGACTGGAAAGTGTTTGAAAGTCAAGTTTGAAGATTGAGTCGACATTGGAATGCATTTAACAAAGGAATTTAATCTTTATTTCTACACTTTTTTCCTTTTTTAAATTTTTTTGAATTTCAGATGTCAGAGATTTGAAACCCTACTATTATGCTATCCTAAAAAAATTGATTTTCTGACTTCCCAAGTCTCCCTACTAGTGTTGCATTTTCTTTTATTTTGTTCAATGTTTTCCCTTCCATTTTTTTTCAAAATTTCATTGTCAAGACTCAAAATACTGCTGAAATTTTCTGTTTTTCCTATGTTCAAATCAACAATGGCAACAGGCAGTGGCAAGAAAGATAGATATATTGAAGCATGGCACGTCAAGTGAGGCGAAGGGCATAGTGACCTTCAATTTTTGCCAGTATACCATGAGAGGAGGAATCGATAAGTTAAAATTCCACCCTGCTCGAATTTTTGGACTAGATGTAAAGATGTGTCGTCAAGTGCTCAAAGAAGTGAGGTGAGAGATGAATCCCCTATTTTTCAATTTTGAGGAAAAGAGAACAGAAAGAAAAATGACAAGGGAAGCAATGGCAGCGCTGATGAGTCCCAAACCCAAATCATCTACAAATTCTTTTATTGGCCCACACATTCGACATTCCTCCATTTATGGGATAACTGATGCTCACAAAGTCAAATTGTTGATATTGAAAAAGTCAAACTGCTGATGCTGACAAAATCAAACAAATGCTACTTAAGTCATCTTCAAGCAGTCTACAGTTCACTGGAAATTAGCAGTTTGGACCCAACAATTCTTAAAAGATATTATTCCAGATTTGGAGCACAGTATTTTACAACAGTTAGAGACTATTTTAGGGAGATATTTTTACGATTTTCTATATAATTTACTAATTTAGTTGTTTTTAGGAAGAGTTAGTTGCTCATTTAAGCATAAGTTTTTTGCTGTTTATAGTCACCCAGTTTTAGAGCCTTGTCTTTGTGATTTATTGCCCAGTTTACAGCTGCATAATTAGATGCATGAAAGATGATTATATTTGGGTGCTTTTGTCAGTTATTTTGGAGGTTTTTGAACTCTATGACAACCGCCCCCATTCCTGCTTTGTAATAAGTCGATTCAGTATGTACTTTCAACATGTTTCTTGAACTTGTGTTGATCACTCAATTTCAGTTGTTTATGGCAATTCGTTTTCCGCTGTAAGTTGTAATGGTAAATAATATATATGCTGCAACTAATTTTATATTGTTGAGTGTGAAATTTCATTAATTTGAAAGATTGTCTTGGTTCAATAGTGAGAAGTGGGTTATACAATTTTCATTTGGTCTCATAGCATTTGGTTGAGTGTTTGGGTTTTCTAGATTGTAGGTTTTTGTTTAAGAACTCTCTAATAATTGATTATGGAAAATTCTAAATCTCTTCCCATTCCGGAATTTAGTGGACATGATTGTGATTATTGAGTATCAAGATGATGACTCTTTTGAAAAGAAAATATTTATGGGAGATTGTTGAAACTGGTTATGAAGAACAAGCTGATTGGCCACTATTCCAGCCAATGACAAACAAGCTAAGAAGAAAAACTCTCAATCTACATAAGAGCTTATTTCCAAGAACTGCAGTTGCAAAGACAGCCAAGGATGCCTGAAAAACTCTACAAGAAGCTTACCAAAGGAATGCATAAGTTAAAGTAGTTAAATTGCAGAATTTGAAAAGAAATTTGAGAATGAAAATGGATGTAGAATAAAGTGCTTAAGGATTAACATGGAGGTAATTTTTGTTCAAAAGTTTGTATAGATCATTGTGATATGAATGGCAACAAAAGGCAGCCTGCAACTACCTATACATCTCAACAAAATGGTGTAACTGAAAGGAAGAACCATACTGCTGTTGAAATGGCAAGAAGCATGTTACAAACAAAAGGGTTGAGCGACTCTTGGGTTGATGCAGTTGCTACAGCAGTATACATTCCTACCAGTCCCACTTGACAAGATAATTCCATATGAAGCAAGGTATGAAAAGAAACCCAATGTCAATCATTTCAAAGTTTTTGGTTCTCTAGCCTATGTTCATGTAACCAATGAGAAATGAAAGAAGTTAAATCCAAAGAGTGAGTCTTTATTTTGTTGGCTTTGGTGAACAAAGCAAAGCTCCTTGGCTTTATAATCCCCTCAATAACAAAATTGTTTTGTCAAAAGATGTATTTTTTTTATGACAAAGGAGTGTATGGTCATCAAAAAGACCTTGTTGATAAGTCTAAATTTGTTTATAAAGATGGTATTGTCCATGGTATTCCTAATCAGCAACCAAATAGTATTTCAATTCCATGAGGAGAGCTCTAGCCATCTTCATTCTTCACCAAATTTCTCTATTCTTTACAATATTCTTAGGGCACGACCTTCACTTATAGGTACCACTCGCAACACAGAGAAATACCATAAGGCCAAGATGGCAAGGGCAAACTTTTGGTACTACTACAATAGTATACCCTTCAATGTGGTGAACAACCCATACTGAGAAGAGTTGGTAAATGCATTAACAACTATTAGTGTGGGGTTTAAATCTCCAACAACTAAGAATTTCAAATACACAGCTTGTAGTCAATGATCAAAAGAAACTATGGCAAAGAAAGAGCTGCAACATTTTATCGTATGCATGGACAAGTGGCAAAAGCAAGACACTCATTAACTTTTTAGTGGCTTCAAGTAGCACGTTGGTGTTCCGGAAGTTCATTGATGCCTCAAATTAAAGAATACTCATGTGTGCAATTCCTAATAGACAATGCAACAACATTTAGCCATGAGTATTTCAATGGAGTCCATTGAATGGAGTGTGGTTGAGTCCTGAGAGAGCATAGCCATCTGTCAACTTCTTCACCAATAAATATTCTCCTATTCTCATAAAAAATACTCAAAGGTAAGTATTCTTAGGGTAAGCACATGAAGAATAGTATGAGTGTTTCCTGTTTAAGCACGTTTTGAATCACACTCAGTGGATGAGGGCCATGGCCTCGGGGAAGGGAGAGACAGAAAACGAAGCAAGAACTAGAGAAGGTTACCATTACTTAATAAAGGCTCAAGATAAAGGCAAGTTGGCAATACTAATTTGGTACTATCTACATATAGTATCACCCTTCATATGTGGTGCAACCCATATGCTGAGAAGAGTTATTATAAAATTTGGTAAGAAAGTGCATAATTAACAATAATCCAATCTATATTAGACATTGATATATAAAATGGTTTCACTACTTAATATAAATAATTATTAAATAAAATTATACTTATATACTAGTATAATATGATATATACTAAGATTATATATAAATAATTATGCAATACTAGTGAAAGATAAAAGAAAGCATATATGTATGTAAAAAAAATTAATAGCATACTAAAGTAATTATATATGTTATAAATCATTTATTGGTTAAAAATATATTTATATACTAGTATAATATAATATATACTAAGATTATATATAAATAATTATGCAATACTAGTGAAAGATAAAAGAAAGCATATATGTATGTAAAAAAAAATTAATAGCATACTAAAGTAATTATATATGTTATAAATTATTTATTGGTTATATTATTTATAGATTGATTATTAGAGGTTATTATAAAATATATAATCAAGAGCAGAATTATAATATAAAATAGCTACAAAAAGTTCTTTGTATAAATCCCAAAAATTATATATTATAAGATTATAGTAATATAAAAGACGGTTCCAAATTAAATCCATATTAACCAATGGATATATATAATGGTTTCAAAGTTTAATACATATCATTATCATGGAATTATATATAAAACTAACTATTTAGTTAACCAAATGTAATTAAAGGTTGTATAATTATATTTTGTTAACTATAAATTTAGTTTTATATAATTCTATGATAATTATAGGTTATACATTAAATTTATATAGAAAAGGAACAAAGAGCAATTAAACAAAGGATGGACGTAAAGGGACCAATTTATATAAAAACTAGTTAATTGAAGGATCCATTATATAATGGATCCAATTAATGAAAAAATTAGCACATTGAAGGGTAGATTAAATTAAAGAATGGATAGATGTGGGAATAAAATATGCTAACTATATGCATTTGTATATATAAAAATATAACCACATAATTGTAAATATATATATAAACACTTAACAAAGTTACCTACTAAAATATAGTATATATTATAGTGTGAGATTATATTAAGTATAAAAGCGAATATACAATAATATATTAAAAATATAGTTATAAACTTATAACAGATGCTCTCATAGGAAGGGGGAAGAAATTATCAAATAAATGTATTAAAAAAGAAACAATATATAACATAAAAGTGGGGAAAGTTATATATGAAAATTAATTAAATGCAAGAGAACCTATAAATATAAAGGACAAAGAGAGAAAACAAGATCAAAGGATATCGAACCAAAGGATAACGGAGAGAAAATAGGACCAAAGGATGCAAGAAAGGGGATTCCAAGTGAAAGGTAGGGGGGAGGAGAGGCAAGCAAGGGTGGGGGGGAGTGGGGTGCGAGCCGGGGGGGGCAAGGGGGGATAGTGGAGACCATGGGAGTTGGGAGAGGTGAAGGGTGAGAGGAGGGCTGGTGTGAAGGAGATTGGAGAGAAAGGGGAAGAAGAAGGTTGGGGCAGGAGAGAGGGATTACGTGGGATTGGGATGGGGATGCACTTGGGAGGAGGACAATAAGGGTTGCCAAGCTGGGCTTAAATGCCACCATTCATCTCGATCAAGATTGGTGGGGTGGCCTTTAATGAGGATGGATCCTTGGAGTTTTCTTTTGAAGAAATTGTCTTCCTTAACCAAGACTTGGGTATCCTCAAGACAAATGTGATACTTGGTGTGGTAGGAGTGCTCTGCAAGGGTCGATTTCATGATTTGATCATGTTTGATATCAGCACTATGTTCTTTGATCCTAGTAAGGATGGAGCGACCCATTTCCCCGATGTATGGGGTTCCACACGAGCAAACGACCTTATAAACCCCTAAGTGGTGCGGTGTTTGCAACGGATCTTTGGCAAAAGAGATAAGCTTCGTAGTTGTGGAGAGGGATTTAAAGGCACAAGGGATGCCTTCTTTGTTGAGGATTTTGGAGATCTTATTAAAAATTCCCTCAACGTAAGGGAGGGTGGCTATGCAGGGTGCATCAATGGTTATTATAAAATTTCTTTTTAAATTTTTTTGGTGACAAAGCCTTTGGTCAAGGTTTTGAGTTTGGTGGATGGTAATGGCATGCCCATAGGTTATCTCTATGAGGTCATGCATCGGGTCAAATAGGTCATTTTACATTACAATGGTGATAATAACAAAAAATATGAAATCATTTGGCACATCATTGATTGTAAATAGAAGAACCAAATCCACTAGCGAACTCGCCTTGACATACTACGTGAACCCAAAATTTTACTTCTTTGACATGTTTAAGGCTGATGAAAAGGTCATGGCATGGCAGACCCTACTCCATGCATAGAGAATGGCAACAAACAAAATATCAAATACAAAATTTTGGATGAGTTGAAGGTCTACAAAGGTGTAGAGGGGAGGCTCTTTTCCTCACCTCAAGCCATTCGAAGGAGGGGAAATCAAAAACCGACTTAAAAATATCAACTCTTTAACTTCTAACTTAATTATAAAGACTGAAAGTTTTAAGTTTTTAACTTTTACTTGATACTTATATATTCTTTTAAAATGTTTTATTTGTAGATTTGTGGTGAGAAATTTACAATGCTTGCACACCAAATCTTCAAAGGCTAGCTAAGTGTGTTTTATCCCAACCTTGTAATGGTTCTAGGTATGAACACAATTGAAGCCCATTTGAGAGTATTCACACCAAGAAGAAAAACAAGTTGACCCAAGAATGTCTCAATGACCTTGTCTTCATCCAATACAACTTTCATCTTCAAAGCAAAACAGTGGAGGGTCCTGACTCCTTCTCATGATGCCGTCGACTTGAGTGACAATGAACCATTTACTAATTGCCAATTGGACTATCGAAGAAGCAAATATCATGTTCACTAATAAAGATGTCACTAAATTGGAGAAAAAAGCAATGGTGTCAAAGGCATTGGAGAAAAACATATTTGAGGAATCATTCACTCTTCATGATGATAAGATAAAGGTAAAGGTAGTAATTTAGGTCACCACCAAGCAATACACCAATTGGTGTATGAGAACTCACTTGTGGAAGCCCACCAGAGAAATTTGCTTTCCCATTTACTTGTATAATGTTCAATGAGATTTATAAACCCTACCTACTCTGGATTCCAACATATGACCTCCTCTATGAAGTACAATCAGTCCCACTCGGGTAACTAACAGGAAATTACAACTATCATAAAACTCTGCTAACTGATTAAAAGTATAACTGACTGACACAGTTTCATTAACTAACAAAAACGACATCAGAAATTACAATGAACAACACAAATATCCAGCTAACTGAAGCTCTTTCTACTTTGAGATCATAATGAAGAACCTTTAGAGATCGGAAAAACGGTTATCATCAGCCCTATGTCTCTTGCCTTTAAGACTTTAAGTGGCAGGGATATGACCTCATGTCACCACATTTATAGTGTAGTTATTGAGGCCTAATGATTGTACAAGAAAAATGCAAAAGCAATATTTATTTATTTTTCCATTGCAATACCAAGATTTGTGTTAGAAAATACTTATTTTTGCCAGATGGAAAATTAGTGAAACAGTGTCCTGAACTACACAAGATTTTGCACAAAGGTAAAAAATTGGCATGCCATATCTGCAAAATTATCCACCCAGTTTATTGTTGCCCACATTCATTCTTTCCAATCGGTGTAGGATTTAAAACTGTGTATATTTAAGTCAGCTCTCAAAAGGCCAATTTTCATGTGCAGTCATTTCTCCATGACATTTCTCTCAATTATGTTGGTAGCAATCACAAGGCAAGAAAACCCATAAAGCAGTCAAGGATCCATGCAATGTTAGTACCGAATAGAAGAAAGATGCAAATGGATCGACTGGGGACTCACACCTCAAAGCTTGTTCTAATTAGGCAAAGCTTCTAGTGAATGTGCGCTCTGTAGGTCCCCTTGCTTTGTACTTATCACCAACATACATGAGACAAAGCTCATTAAGAAAATACTATTCATGAATTGGTCTTCATAGAAATGACTTAAAAAGCGTTACCAAATCCAGCTGGGTTTGGTTCAAATCCAGATCAGTGTAGATTTTTTGGACAGGACATATTTGTCCAGTTCACTTCAGGCAATTTTTCATTGGAATTACAGATATTTTTTAATCTAACACTGACTCAAGTAAAAGTTTAAAAACCCTAAAAATGACAAATAAAAACAAGAAAAAAATAAAACTACCCTTTCATGCATCGCTGCTGCCATTTGAAGGAAGACAAAGTTTGGAAAGACTCACTAGATATTACTCCATACTTTGATGTTATTTAAGTGTGAAACTCTCTTTGTCATTTCTGCATATCTATATGTTTTCATATCAAATTTTTCTGAACCTTTTCAAAGATTCCTGATTTTGAAATTTTTTTGACCTCCCAAACAAATCAATTTTTTCAATCCCAAAAATTATGCAAAATACACATTGGTTAAAATCCCACAAAATCTACAATCCAACAGTACATTTATGCTAAGCATTTTGTGTTTCAATCATGAACGGAGGAAAGTAAACTTCAGCGTACATTTGCATATCTTGTTGGTATTTGACTCTATAAACGTGTTCCTTCTTTAGTTTAGTGAATGCATGGAGATTAAGTCTGTAATTCATCAATGAAGTTTCTAAACCTAAGTTAACAACTTCCACTTTGTCAAAAATGTTATTATAAATTTATAACTATCTATGAAGCTGCATGGACTAAAAAAAATTTAAGTTCCTCTAGCTTTTGCAATCTTGTGTTATCTGACTAGAGAGGCTATAGAGCAGATAGACACAAAGCTAAATTATTACAGAAATGATTCTATGCTGCTATCATGTCACCATTCTTCTTGGGAGCGCCATCAAATTGAGTCTCCAAGAATCATTTGGAATCACATCCACCTCTTGACAGGTTTAGCTTAGGCTTCACACAGGCATTTCCTTATACTTTGTGAAGGTTTTCAATAGAGTTTACAAGACTTTCACGAGACTCAAGATTATGGGCTTCTTTTCTACACTAGGTGTTACAATATCAAAAGATAAGGCACCTCAGTTAGCTAGCTATTTGAGTTTTATTTGTATTATATCTCTTAATTAACAGGGATTAAAAATTTAATGCTATGTTCCACGGCGGGGACGGGGACGGGGGACGGCAGGGGACGAGTTTTGGGGGGACGACGATATAGGAATTTTTCAATATATATATATATATACAATTACATATATATGTATGAATTTTTAAAAATATATTATATAGAGAGAGAGAAAGAGAGCAATTTGAAATATCAAATATGTGCAACAATATCAATATGACAATATGTGCATAGATAAAGAGTATAACAGCAGTATAACAGCAATATAAAGATAAAGGTAAACACTAACAGCAATGCCAATAACTTATCTATTAAATATAAAAGCATTTTGTTCAAGTTTTAAAGTTAAATAACTCAAACTTAAAAGTTTAAATACAACAATCTGTAAATAAAACATTTAATTTTAATTTATTTTTATAAAACATTTAATATTTAATATTTCATTATTTAATATTTAATATTTGATAAAACATTTAATATTTATCAAGCAATTTTTATTTAATGAAATATTTAATATTTATCAAGCAATTTTTATTTAATTTTCCAAAAATCAAAAAAAAATTTACTTTGACGAAAGGGGGACGCCTGGGCGTCTCCGATACCGTTGGGGGACTCCTAGCCGTCCCCTGGCCGTTTCGGGGACGCTTAGGGATCCCCTTTTATTTTCCAGCCATCCCCTTTTTTAGGACACGTTTCCTGCCATTTCCCAATTTTCAAAAATCGTGGGGGACGCCTGGGGGGCGTCCCCTACTGTCCCCCCATCCCCAAAACGCCACAGAGAACAGGGACATAGGGTTTGTGAGGGGGGACGCGTCCCTGTGTAACACAAATTTAATGTTATTCAGTTGCAGTTTCCATTAGTTGATGGATTTTTCTGTCAGCCAGTTGTAAGTTAATGCTAGTGTTACTAATATTAGGAATTTAATATCATCCGATTGTATTCATTATCCCAGCTCCACTAAGGGAACACGCTCCAAAGGGAAAGTAACTATATTGGCCCTTGGGCCTTAGAAGTGTTTTTATTTTGAACATAGATCTTTGTGAAGAGGACCAGGGAAGTTTTGTTTGGGTCAAGGGCAACAACCACACTGTGCTTGTAAACTTCTCTGGTGTGAGTTACCATCCATCTCCTTAGGAAAGTTCTATACTTGTTCCACGTAATAACTGGAACAGTTATTTGAATCAATGCTGCACTGATGTTCTCTTGATAGTTAGACTTAAATCTTTCGTTCTGCTTTTACAGCCTTTAAAAAGAAAGAAGAAAAATAATATACGCGCATTCAGTAGTTCCAGAATTTCACTGTTTCTCCAAATCTACAATGCTAGGACTTGACAGTTTCTATTATTGGTCCATCTTGGGCCTTAGAAGTGTTTTTATTTATGAGGATCTTTGTGAAGATCAGGACCCAGGGAAGTTTTGTTTGGGTCAAGGGTGACAACCACACTGTGCTTGTAAACTTCTCTGGTGTGAGTTACCAATTTAGGAAAGTTCTATACTTGTTCCACGTAATAACTGGAACTTATTTGAATCAATGCTGCACTGATGTTCTCTTGATAGTTAGACTTAAATCTTTCGTTCTGCTTTTACAGCCTTTAAAAAGAAAGAAGAAAAATCATACGCGCATTCAGTAGTTCCAGATTTTGGTTCTTCATTTCACTGTTTCAGATTTTTTTCCAAATCTACAGTTTTATGCTAGGACTTGACAGATCATTTTAATTTTTTACTATCAATTGCAGATTCAGATTTTACAGGCATTCAGATTTCTGCAAGGTCTGCATCAGTTACAGCAGGTTTACACTTAAACACATAATATGATTCTTTCAATACATTTCAAAACTCCTATAACAATGTTTTATACCTTGATTTTACTGAACAAATAAGGCAGAAATTGAAAACCTAATATTGAATGAATATGCAACAACAGCATCCATTTTAATTTTTTTACAAAATTGAATAATGCCTCTAATTTTTGTAGTTCTATGGAGTATCATAAGTTTGATCAGTTTTTTTTTTTTTTCTTTTCAATACCCTGTGGTTATGGAAAGTTATGTGCGGGATGGAAAGTTATGGGTGAAGATGATGTTTAGCATTTCCCATATTTCATTTAAGAATATTACGAATAATCAAGAAGAAAAAGAAAAGTTGCATATAATGTCAACTTGACTTGTCTTCATAAAAGGCTTCCGTAATTCTAGATCTATATATGTTTAGGTGGCCTTATCAATAAATATTAAATAATGACTGTAAAGAACTTAGGGGTCATTAAAAGCACTTGTTGATTATGAGTACAATTCTGTTTGTTTGGCTTTGTATATTGGATGTAACCTTTCATGTTTTGGCAGATTCTGATTTAACTCACCTACAAGTCTAGGCTTGTTTTGCAAGTCTCGTAAGTGACTGGAAAAATGTTCCCTATAAATACTCGGGGTCTTTCCAGAATTTGGTGAGTTTGGGAAAAATGAGTTCATGACAGTACTCTCTGGCTTTTTCAAAGCAGAATTCAAAATAACCTTAATTTTTGCACTTATTTTTTGTTTTTATTTGTACGATGACTTGCAAATTCTACCTATTAGCTAGATCCCTTGTATACAGGATAAAAAAGGTTCCTTGAGTGCAAAGTCTTTGTCTATGGAGACAGGGGCATCAAAACTACAAATGTTGAAAAGGAGGCACAGCATCTAAACCAACAATCTAAACAGAATGTTGTATGACTTGAAAATATCCTAACAAGACTAGTACTGTGTTTATCAGAGCAGTTTCTACTTACAAATGTCAAATATGAGAAAAAGAATCTAAACCCGCAATTTAGACACAAATGTTGTATGTCTTGAAAACATCCTACAAGGACTAGTACTATTCTTATGAAAGTAATTCCCATGTGTGCCTTATCCTCTCCACTGACCTTTCCAGATTTATGAGTAACAGTAGTGCTATTGTTGTGTATAATTCTAGCCCAAAATTTGCATGCAGAATGTAAACTCGGGACATTACTCGTTAATCGCAACTCAAACAAGACTTCTAACCTGATTTTCATAACGCTACGCTGCCTTCTAATTCCATGCTTGTTGCCTAGCACACTATCAAGATCCCAGCTTACTTGATTTGCAGCTTCTTTTTCATCACTCCTTATTCCATAGGGGTGCTTTTCAGCTAAGTTGTCTTCGATTCCCTGTGACTTTCCATGTATGTTGATCGTGTCAGAACTTTCCAGCTTTTCGTTCGCACTTTCATCACTGATCCTAGCATATGCCTTTCCAATGACTGTCTGATAGATACCCTCAATAATTGGCTGCATTTCTTTAGGTTCGTGAGTAAGGTTAGGCCTCGACCCTACACTTGTATTATCCTCGGCAAACTGACTACCCTGATTTGAAGATTCCCTTTCAGGTGTTAGATTCGTGTCCAACTGATTGAAGTGATTGTACTGTTTTGCAATTCTTGCTCTCTTTGATCTCGGTGCAGTCTTCTTTAAAATCAGCATCTTTGCCACCTCCTCGCAATCCATTGCCTTTGCTAGTATTGCTTTTTCTTTCCCTGTGCTACATAATTTTCCAAGTCTTCGGCCACTTCTCCTCTTTCCATTCTTGACTATTCTTCTGGACTGATTAATCCTATCAGGATACCGCACCCCCAGTTTATCTGACCAAACTAAAGAACTGTCTTTCCTAAAGCTATCATCTGGGTAAAGTTGGATCTTAAATCTTTCTCGTGCAAGCTCAAGCCATTCCTCGTCGCCGTCATCATAAACTATGTGGTGTCTTTTTCGGTTTCTGTCAAAAGACTCGACTGTTCCAGCATACCAGTTGTCGTCCAGAGGCCAAAAGACCTTTACTCTTCTCCCAATTATCCTGCCTGCATCACTCTTTTTAATCATATTCTCAGCAAGCGGTAGCTGATGCTTCCTTGGTCGCAATTCTCGAGTAGCAACAGACCAATCCTCAGGCTTTATCACACTCTGAGGGTATTTATCATTCTTAGAAAGCTCTAAGCTCACAATATCGTGTTCAACTTCCTCGCAAGCTAACGATTGCCTCCCCTTCTTAAATATTTTGCCAACGGCCGCGTCTGCGGACCTCTTCCTTCCGCACATGGCTTTCTTCTTCTTCCTAGCTTGCCCTAAAACCTTTAACTCTTTTTTGCCCTTTTCTTTCCCGGATCCAACAACTAATAAATTAATACTGCGCTGCCCTCCCATTTCAGCGAAAATAATCCTGCCATATGATGCATTCATGAATTTTCTAAGCAATCAACATGGCACAGTGAAAATCCTAAACAATGGATAAAATTCAGCAGAACTAACCAAAAATTTAAGTAAGGGAAAAGAGGAGGCTTACCTACCTTTATAGGATAGAAGTTTGAACAAATGCAGCAGGGCATATGCTTCTCATCAGCAGCTTAACAGTACATGATCCAAATGTAGAAACACAGAAAGTCCTTCTGGTAACCTATTTCCTTTTACTTCACTGACAAATTTAAACATTGAACCATAAAATTTAAGCATTTGAGATATTAAATACAAGGATGGATTATATTTTGTGGAGATCAGCACTGTTACCGTCATCATTCCGGTTTCTCAACGTATCTCTTCGCTTCTTTCTTTTCTCAATTATTTTAAACTAGCTATTGGACCCATAGATTCAAATGGGCACACAATTTTTCCATAGTCAAATTTTTAATTATAGAGAAATTAATATAAAATATATATAATTTATTAAATATGTTGTTTATAGGATTAAAATCAGTGAAATAATTTTGATTGTAAATAATTAAAATTAAAAATTAGGTATCATAACTGAAATTTATCATTTTTACAATTTCTTAAAATTAAATTATATTATGTTTGAAATTTTAAATTCGTCATAGCTAATCTTATTATGAATGTGTGTGGGAATTGAAATACAATTCTTGATAGAATTTGAAAGTTTTTATTATGGAAGGATAAGTGGTTCAATGGTAAAAAATCTAGCAGCCACATGAGGATTCTAAGTTTAGATGTTTGTGTATCTAATATTTATTTATGTATTTATCATTCCTTGTAGAAACAAGTACAATCCTTATCACAAAGTAATAGAAATATTATTTAAATTTAAATTTATGCAAAAAGTCTAAAATGACTCAAATAACTCTTATATATGATGGTGTGCATAAAATCCAAGCTCTTGAAAATGAATATACACCTTTACACTATTTAATTTTAAGCTCTTTTAGTGAACACCAATTCATTCAATATTTAGGAAAAAAATGGACTTCATTAATTATCACATTTTGGTAGGGATGAAGTGGAAAATTACTATTGATTATTTGACCGTTCAAGAGTGTGATGTTTAAGTAGAGTGGAGAGATATGGAACACCTTGTGCGCAAAACCTCTGCATAGTCTACTAGTCTACTATGTTTTTATTGTGATTAGCACAATAACATGAAATGGCTAAAAAAAAAGTCACAAAAAATAGTATTTAATCCCAAGGTCACAAATTGATAACAGGAATTAAAATAATCTCATTCAATATTTTTAAATATCATTAAAGTTGAGAATAAAATTAATACAACAGCAAAGAATATTAAAATTGAGAATAAAATTAATATAATATTGGTTAAATTACTAACAAATTTTTCCACAACTAAGCAAGTGTTAGGCTAGGCACAAGTACAAAAAATTTAAAAGAAAAGTGCCTCACTCTTTTGGCGTTAGGCAATAAAGGGGGGTGGGATGGCTATCTCATTCTTTGTGTGATCCTCTAACATGAGAAAGACTAATATCACTAGGGAGATATATTTGAGCATGATAATCAAATCCATCATGATAGTCCGATCAAAATTGTGCTCAATATACAAACTAAAAACATCTCTATAAAGTATTTCCTTGTGTTGTTGCACTTGCATTTCACCTACACAATTTTTTTCACTGGAAAATTAAATAAAGCTATTCTTGCAAAGACAATAAAGAAAGAAAAAAAAATCAAGGAGACACACTTTCATTGGTAAATCACAATGAAGAGGATTTTTTGAACATCCAATTTAAGCTTTCTTATCTCTAGTGTGGACTACGAAGTTGTAATGGAAGGTATGTAACCATATAGTTGTTAGGAAAAAGGTGTCTCAACCTTGTAATTACAAAAGGTTACTATTTATAATAAGTTTACAATTTAGCACAAATGAGTCCAACCCCAAAGCTATGGAATTTCTAAATAAACATGTTGATAAAATATTGACCCAAGATCATGTCTAGATTTCAAGATATTAAAGTTTTCATTTTAAAAAGTCTCAAAGTCAAATTTGAGGCACTTAGAGGTCATTTTTGGCTAAAAACTGGTCATAAATGACAAAGCAAGTTATAATTTGATAAAACACTTCACAAGTTTTCCAACAGTTCAAATTGTTTATCAATCAACCTCTCAGATCAAAAGTTATGGCCTCCAAAGTTGAGTCTCCTGAATTGGAAAATGTGAAAACATGTTGGATACAAAAAAGAGTTGTAAGGGGGAGTTACACATGTTGGTGTGTGTTTTGACACATCATAGGGCATCTTTGACTGGAGATAAATTGAGTATTATTTATTGGGTGGTTTTAACTCATGGTTTTGTAAATACATTTGACAATTTAATGAATTGTATCTCCTATATATTAAGTGTTTGAGATGGAGGTTGTGTGTGAAAGTCTTATAGATATTGAGTTGCCTTCAAGTTTCTAGTTTGTGATACTCTGGTGAAACCTTTCTTTGCAAGTATATTGTAATATTTTTTATTTTATTTTAATAATATATTAGGTGAATTTTGGAGTGTGGTGTTTTTCTGCCGAAAGAGTTTTCCCCGCGTAAATCAATGTGTTGTGGTATGAATGGTATTAATGTTTGTTTATATTTGGTTTCTTTCTATTTATTGTAAATATTTAAAAATAATTGCATAACTCTCCTCTCGAGATTAGTGTAGTAAGTTGTTCCAACAACAATCAATTAAATTATGTAATATGTAAAAAAAAAAGGTAAAAATGATGTGTATATCTTGCAATGCATGGTGAAAAGTTGTTTTCCCTAGACATCCATGGGAATAAGGTGGTTGGAAGTGAGTGCATATGTGTCCACTCTAAAGAGGATATCTCTATTGGAATCAAAGATGGTGAAACCCTTGTCATAATTTATAACATTTGATAAAGAGAAATAGACATTTTTTATAATCAAATCAAATCAAAGATGCATCATACAAGGTTTCCTCAAACAATCTTAAGACTCCATCTTAATGATTTCTACCAAGTTTTTCTCAATAAAATGAAAAATATTTAATAATCATTTTGAGCATACATGATCCCCCCTCTCTCTCTGAAAAGTCATATGTTCTCTACTTATAATTTTCTCATTGTGTAATGATTGAATGAATAGGTTGTATGGTTCAAATAATTTAATGATTGAATAAATTGGTTGTATGCTTGAAAGAATTTAATCACTCTTACAATTATGAAGAAATGCTAGTTGTAGGATGCTTCTATTGTATACTCCTCCACATGCTTAGAATGACAAAACAAAAGTAAATATCATGTTACATGTTTATAACTATAACATATTTTTTTAGGTAACATAGGCCTAAAATATTGTTTATTTAATATCCTTTGATCAAAACACATTAAAAGATGCACATAATATCAAAAAATCATAAATTCACCCAAAATATATTATATGAAATAAAATCTTAAATACAAAATTATGTAAAAAAAATTATTTAAATGGTTTTATTCTCATTTACTATGAATTTCTTATAAATATGGTAAACATAAATAAATTTATAGTGTGTTTCAACATCATCTACAAACTAAAAAGTAACTATTTCACTTAATTCACATATTTTCTTGATGATGACAAAATATAATAAATTAGTTAAATGAAATATGTTTTTATTTATGTGAAAACTAAATAGAGTTCATATCTTTGTTAAAGAAAATATAAACTAAATAGAAAATATAATAGAGTTCCTCATCATTTATAACTATTTAAATAATATGTTCTCTAGAAAATGTAATAAATGTAAGTTGAATATCTTTTCCATACATCACAAATATGGATTTATTGTAACATGACAAAGTTGCATATCACAATCATGTATTTATTAGAAATTTATGACAAAATGTGTTTGATAGTGGTCATTTTAGTCTCTATCATCAGTGTATGTATTTCATCTAGTTCTCCTCACTAAGGAAATGCTTAATAGCATAATTATCATTTGTAATGCTAAAATTAGAATGTCTATGTTGATTCTCACATCTCTAGTTCTTATTTAGTTTTATGTTCATATTGATGGTAATGATTTAGTGTAATAATAAAATATTAACAAATGGCATATTTTTTGTTAGATTTGGCTCATTATTTGTTCTTTATTTATCTCTATTTCACATGCATCTTTCACTATTTTCCATTTAATTTACTCTCCACCTTGAAATCAAAATTTATATTTTCAATTTGTTCAAGATTAATTCAAATCAACTCCAGAGTTCTCTAAAATCCAAGGCATTAAATTCAAATTTAAAATTTCTTGCCCCTTTCACTACCTATTATAAGTTGACCTAACGCATGTTCCATGTGATGAGTTATGTGATGGTATTTAAAGACATTTACTATGCACTTAATTTGGTGAGAAAGAATTCAAGGATCGTATAGGAGAATAATTAGAGTACAAATCAATTATGAATGGAATTAAATGAAATGAGTATACTTCATCATAATAGAATTAGAGGAAACCCACACGTGTGTGAATTTTTTCTTTGATCTTTCTTATCACTATTAATTCAAACCACCTACAACAAAATAACTTGCACAAGAAAAGAATATAATATAAAATATGCTACAAAAATGACAATAATAATCAAAGCAATTAGGGTTTTAAACAAACACTAAAAACTCAAGAAATAAAGATCAATTACACCCATACTCAATGAAATTAGAATGCAATACTTGAAAGATGACAAGAAAAGAATTTAATATAAAATATGCTACAAAAATGATAATAATAAGCCATTTTGAGGAGGCATCCTCCAAAAGTATGTTGCCTTGAGGAGCTACCTCCAATAGTCTTCAATGAGAACAAAATACATAGTATGATGACAATGAACTAACCACTAGCTCCTATATATATTATATTTATGCCATGAATGTTATTCCAATCGATCTAACTATCACTAGCACTTATTTTCTTTAATTTAATGATCCAACTAAACTAGTTATCCATAATACTATTTCCATGGCATGTCACGAGTTCCTCTTGAAAAATAGACCATGCAATAATACATCTCTTTTTTCTTATCTTCATAAAGCTAATGGTACCAAATGAATTGAGCTAGTTCCAAACATAATATGGATATTGCAAACTTAATTAACATGGAACATAATGAATATATGAGAATTACTCCATTTGGAATAATTGAATGATTGGGTTCTAGCAATCAAACTTATGTATTTCCACTTTTAGCATCAAATTATGCAGTCCTTATGGGTACCAATCAAAGGTAGTGGCTATGATAGTTTATTATGTGGTTTCAATTGTAAGTTCACCAATTGATCAATTCTCCACCTACTTACATCTAATTAGTGATTGATGTTGATCATGGCAGCCTAGATGTTGTGTAGAAGTTGGATCATTCTGTGATCTCTTGAACAAAACCTTAGAACAAAAGATCCCTCAATTCCAATTTCTAGTTGCACATCATCTTTATTGGGAGTTTTTCCTAGTGTGTATGATTTTTTGTCTCATCCTCTAATTTGCGGCCCTGTTGTGATGCCTCTATCATAGAGGAATAATGGGTAATGGTTAGAAAGCATAATCAAAACAATTAGGGTTAGCAAACACTAAAAACTCAAGAAATAAAGATCAATTACACCCATACTCAATGAAATTAGAATGCAATACTTGAAAGATAACAAAACCTAATAAATTAATTCAATTCAAACAAAGATAAAAAAAATAATGCAAACCTATAATCCCATTGTGGAATTATGCCAATTAAGGATGTGGATTGCTCAAAGAGTGCATAACCCAGGTTGCAAAAGCTTTGATGATGATCTTGACTCATAATTATGATGCTCAAGAATGCTCTCAAAAGGGTCATGAATTCCTTATGAGAATTGTGAATGATTTTATGAAGGTGAAGGCTTATTTTATAGAAATACAAATATTTGATCAACCGTGGAGATTGAAGATGAGGATCAACGGTTTAGATTAGATCAAGGAGATCAAGGGTGGAGGATTAATGAGAGCTTTAGTTAACTCAAAATATCCCCTTAATTCAAGGAAAATAGTTTGAGATATTTTAGGAGGGAAGATATTTTGAAAAAAGAATATTCCCTTTTTGAAAATGGAATATGCTTTGTGCAAGTTGGAGGAAAATTAGTAATTAAATAACTAAAGGAATTGTTTAATTGTGAGGTGGGAGGAAATTAGAATTTAATTAAATTATTTAAAATTATTTAATCATGAGGTGAGAGGGAAAATTAATATTTAATTAAATAATTGGAATACTATTTAATCAAAGTGGGAGGATAGAAATTTAATTTAATTAAATAATTAAAAAATATTTAATCAATGTGGAAAGAAGGAAATTTGATGAATTTTAATTTTTGATGAATTAATCAAATAATATCAATTATTCAATTAATAGAGGAAAATAGGGAATTTATTCAAATAATTAGGAATTATTTAACCAAAATGAGGAATTAGGAGATAATAATGAAAATGATGTTAATTAGGCGAATATGAATGTGTGACACGTTTAGACAATTTTAGGTGTCTATAGCCTCAAAAATAGTTTTGATAATAATATTAAAAAATAAAATCCAAACAATATAAAAATAATAATGTAATTTACCTCTACCTAGAACTCACTTTAAAAAATATATTTAAGAAAGTTAAAACCCTAATTTCATAATAACTCTTATAAACAACATCAAATTCATATTGTAGTAGCTTCAATGCATCATTGATCAACCCTCTAAATTTTATAAATAAATTCACCAAATTGAAAGAGTTATTTGCTCACAATTAAACCACTAAAATTAGAAAAATTTACCTTGTTTCTTTCATTTCAGATGTCACGATCATGCATTGGCATCACTTCTAATGAAATAACTTGCATAAGAGAATAATATAATAGGAAATGTATTGTAAATAATTTATAATAATAAGCCATTTTGAGGGGGAAACTGCTAAAGCAAACCACTTCAAGGGGGCTACCCCAATACTCTTGAATAAGAATATAATACATAATATGATGGTAATAAATTAACCATTATCTCCTATATATATCATCTTTATTCCATGGATGACACTCAAACCAACCTAACTACCTATATAATAATATATGTATGATCATATAGATTATTTAAGGATTATGTTATCCATGAGTCAACTACACATATCACATGCACACCATAGGTTAAGAGTATACCGGAACCAAAGGTTTTGACTTGAGAGAATAAATTCACTTAATGAGTTAGTAAGATCCTTGATGGAGTTTGTAGACACCACCTTAAATTCTTAATTATCCAACAAGTGAAGTAAAATAGAATTTTTATGTGTCTTTTTTGTCAAATCACTGATAAACATCCCAAATTAGTCTCTTATGTTAAATATTTTCTGTAAAATTCAAGCTCAATTGCATGAGGGAAACATTGATCTACAAAGTTTTATTGCCAATTTAAACTATGGGATATTTTTTATATTGATGTAATTAGTTTTCTAACAATGGCTAATCATTCCATTATAACATCAACATCATTTACGCATTATCAACCCTAGATCTAGGTACACATATCCTTCTCTTTAATTATTGCATTTATTTTGATTATATTATATGTCACAACTTTATTGTCTAAGTTAATTGTTTGCTAATTGATTTCATTTATTAATTTATAGTATATCATTTTATGTACAAAATTGTGTGTTTCCCTCTATCTCTTTGGTGAGTCTCACATTCTTACATAATTGATGTTTTGACCTAGGGTTTATCCTTAATCCTCATTAGGGTTTTCAACTATGATTTTGTTATTATATTCTTCTTATATTTTATTCACTTGGGGTGTAGATCCATCCTTTTTTGTGTCTACTTATAATATCTTGATTATGGTTTGAGCATACATAATGGTATATATATTCACTTCCACCTACCTACCTTGGGATATTCCATCTTTGTGAATCCTCAAAGTTCATTTTCTCTAGCTTATACACATCCATAATTTTTTATTTCAATGTTCTTTTCTTTTTTGGCTTCTAATAATTTTGAACGTGATACACTCTTTTATGATATGGATGATGATGCCTTTTCTATGGATATTTTATTTTATCATGTACTTGATTTTCTATCCTCTATTGACTTGTCTAGTGCTTGTTATTTCCTCTTAGATTCATTAATCTTACTTGTCTAAAACCTTCATGTTAGCCTTTTTTTCTTTTATGGCTTATGATGGTGATGAGTATGCACTTAAGATGTGATTTTACCTTAAGATGATTATACTTTGTGTGATGGATATAGATGATTTTGTACCTTTTTACCTACTTGTGACTTTGTTGCACCTTGTGATGATATCCCTTCTATGTTATGATAACCCTATTTCCATCCCTATGTATTTATATTCTTTAGATAAGTTACCTTGTTTCACACATCATCATTTACCTTGCGATGGTCATTCTTCTACAATTTACATAGGTCACATGGATACCCATGATATTCGTTTGCTTGGTGACACCTTCAATATGGTAGCATACATTACGATGATAATCCCTTAGCTTTTCATGTGATTGTAAGTGACACTTTATTATAATATTGTTCATTACATGATCACATTATTGGTATTGTGAGTCCATTTATCACATGATGATTAGGACAATTCTATAAATAATTATTTATGTGTCAAATCATTCTTATCTTCTAATTATGGGTATTTAAATGATGGTGTCTTATGAACTTGTGAGTTTATACTTCATGTAAATGATAGGGCATTGCAAACTTGATTTAACTCCTCTTGTTTGTTTTACATTTCTTTTATGGATTTGGCACATGCTTTTATTACTTTTTTTCTAAACCTAGTGCCCTTGAGGATAGTATGAACCTAGTTAATTTTTCTTTTGCTTTATCTTTCAATGTTTTTCCACTTTCTTTACCTATTATTCATATAGCATATACACATTCTTGTCATACCTTCCAATCCAATATATGTTATAGCAAACATAAGCCTAACTTTCATGTTATACCTAGTTGATAATATTATAACTATTGTTGGGCATGCCTATCAAAGGATATATAAAAGCCAAAATGTTCACACACATATAAATTGCATTGACGTGTGAAATTTGTTGTAATAGTAAATAATATAAAATATTAACCAACTGTCAACCATTTATTTTTTATAATACAACTCATTTTTCCAATAATATCATTACACAACCTATTTTCTTGATAATAATGTCATCAAATATGACTTGTATAATTATAGTGATTGATCTGGTGATGATTAGGGACCTTTAGATTTTGCACCTTGTGCAAGAGAATATAGATTTGATCCTAAAACTTATGAAATTCCCCTTCTTTATATGAATCCATCTTATCATGGGAAAACACTTAGGCTACGTGATGAGACTGTGAATGATAGATTTTCTTGTGTGTGCGCTAGTGATTTTGATGATACATATTCTATTAATTATTTTTCAATACAAAATGATAAATTATGTGGTCTTTACAAACTTATTCTAAATTTTGGTTATAGTGGAAAAGGCCTTGGAAAACATGAACATAGATGCAAACCAACAACATTAAGAGAGAACAAATGTCATTACAATATTAGTTATCATCCTAATGATATGAAACTATAGTTCTAAGAAGGAAGAAGAACATGAAACAAATTTTAATATCTATGGTTATTATTGATTTGAGATTTTATGGCGCATCTTTCTCGTTCATTCACATAAACACTATAGTTTATAGAGATGAGATTCCTACTAGTACATTAGGGGATATAATTTATACTAGTTTTAGTGTTCATTGATTACCCTTTTTTATTAGTGTGTACTAATTATTATTATTATATCATTTACATTTACATAATAACATAGAAAAGATATACATGAAATGAAAGCCTCAAGTTGAATCTTCTTGCATATGTGTCGCATGACATAAGCCACTTTAAACCAAGTCATAAACTAAATTTCCAATGTAAAATACACCTCAATATAAACAAATCCATCTCATCATAATATTCAATATATAATAAGACCCAAATGGTGGCCCTAGAGATCCCTCTCCTACCTCACCCCTACTACCAGTCCTAGTTCTGATACAAGATAGGTCTAGATCTCTCTTGACTCTCAAATGTTATCAATATGCACCTCAATCTCCTAATATTCTCTTATGATTTAACAATCTCCAACTACGCTACCCTTACCTTTGCATGTGCTAATGATAGTCATCGCAAATCATGGTGTACATGAAATATACCTTTCAATTTGGCATAACCTCTCTTAAAATTGGTCCAATTATCTCCACAAGTCACCTCATTCTCACTCTAGCTTCATGCATTGTGTACCTACCCTTATGTGTGCCACATGAGCATGGCTCATATAATCAAATAAGAAAGTTAAGGGGACAACATGCTCATGAAATCTCTCAATCTACTTAAATAGTATCATGGGTAAATCTTGAGTAAATGAATTTATCATAGGTAAGGTACACTAGTACAAAAACAATAATAAATGACTAAAAAAACTACTGAAATTGCATATATGTGACTAAGCTTGGTCACGTAACCATTAGTAGTTTATTGCCAGTCATTAATCGGGAGACAAAATTCATGACTAAACCATTTTTAGTCATTTATTGGTTATTTTGATTGATCAATTTGGTAGTATATTTAGTCATTAATTTAGTCATTGATTGTTGTTAACTAGTCATTTATTTAGTCACACTACAGCAGAACAGACAAATAGCGCCTAAAATAGCGTTGGATTTCAGTGTATTTTAGTTCACGAATTTGGTGATTTAGTTGGCATTAAACTCGGTGCAAACAGGCATGGACATCTCAGCGTCAACTTTGGCACCAACTTTTGCATCGAATGTTGCGTCGAAGTTAGCGCCAGAAAATCGCAGCGCCCCCGTTAGCGCCTAAAATAGCGCCGAAAATAGCGCCTCTATTAGCACCTAAAATAGCATCGGGAAATAGTGTTGGAAATAGCACCTAAATTAGCACCCAATTTGGCTTCCAATTTGGCTTCTATGTCTACTCCCATTTTTGCTTCTAGTTTTGCTTCCGGTTTTGCTTCTAGTTTTGCTTCCAAGTTTGCTTCCGATTTTGCTTCCAGTTTTTCTTCCAGTTTTGCCTCTAGTTTTGCCTCCAGTTTTGCCTCCAATTTTTCTTCCAAGTTTGCTTCCAATTTTGCTTCCAATTTTGCTTCCACTTTTGCTTCCACTTTTGCTTCCACTTTTGCTTCCGGTTTTGCTTCCAGTTTTGCTTCCGATTTTGCTTCCAAGTTTGCTTCCGATTTTTCTTTTGGTTTTGCTTCCAGTTTTGTTTCCAATTTTGCTTCCAGTTTTGCTTCCAATTTTACTTCCACGTTTGCTTCCGGTTTTGCTTCCAATTTTGCTTCTAAGATTGCTTCTAATTTGGCTTCCATTGTTGCTTCCTTTTTTGCTTCTAAAAATGCTTCTTGTTTTGCTTCCATTTATTAATTTAATATTTTTTATTTCAATTTAATTAGTTAAATATATCGTGCCTCTTAAATAACTCATATGATTATAGAGTAAGTAATTTAATTATTTAACTCATATGATTAAATAACAAGATAATTATTTTTTTGGGTCGGTAATACGAAATTTTTGTATTGCTTGTAAAGATAAAAAAGTACATTTATTGTTCAATGTCATTACCCACCAAAATTCCACAAGAAACAACAAAAACCAAAGGCACCTTAACGTGCAGAGTAAAACATTAAATAAACCCCATAACCCCTATAACTTTTTACTAGTAAAATCCTTACAAAAAATAACCACCATTAACAGTGTTCGGAGTTACACGCTTTAATACAACAAAAGCGGAGGGAGAATTCAAAATTAGACATAGACAAACACGACCAGTCTTAACGAGCTCCACCCGGACCCAATGGCTCCTTCTTTCGTCGCTTCCCCGACTTCTTCTTCCAGCGCTTCCTTTTTGCTTCTAATCCTTGCATCTCTGCCTTTGCTTCGATGAAGAGTTTGAGCGCTTTCCATCCCAAACACGCTTCCTCACAGCAACGAGCTTTGTATTTTCCTTCAGGCCAACAAATAAAGGGTTTGAGCCCCGGTCTCCCATAAAGCTCCTCAATTTCATCATCTACTAGTCCTTCAGAATAATCTAAACCTACACCCGGAACCACCCATTCAAGAATGAACTCCATGCCTACCAGAAAATCTTCATACACAATTTTCTGCATCACCATCCTCACCATTTCCACTAGTTCACCTAAATCCAAGCCCCACACTGCAATTAAGGAGTAAACATCCATGTTGGTTCGGTATTTGTGTTATAAAGAGCCGAAATCCCTGCCACAAATCATTTTTGCACACTGCACTAGCCACTCGTCATCAACAAGGAAAAGGCCCTATAGTCATTTTTTGGACGCCTCTCCATAAAACGGGCCCAAAAATCTTCCTGACCGGAAGGTGAAATTGGCTTCCATTTCTCCTGACAACCAGCGCCGCCACCACCAAAGTTTGTTGCAGAGTTTTTCTCGACCCTTTCCAAATGCAATTAACACATCTTAATCGAGGGCTTGCTATTAATGAAGTACTACTTCACCACACTGCTATTAATGAAGTACTACTTCACCACTGCCCACCACCCCTACCTTTGCTTGTCATGTCAAACCTACTCCACTCGCTTCGCCACCTTGTTCATTTAAGGCGTTGTGTTTTCACCTAAGTCCGCTAACTTAACACCTCTAAAATCCTCCAACCTGAATTCCCCCGTTTCACCAAAATTTAAAGCCCATTTAGATAAGACATCCACTTCCACATTACCACCTCTTTTAATGTGGCTCACCGCAAAAATTTCAAAAGAGCTTAACACTTCTCTTATTTGTTCAATTACGTTATGGAGGTGCCAAGCATTAATTTTACCTTTCATCGCCACCTGAACTATTATTGTAACATGATCATCATCTATAATTAAAACAAGTGAGTCAAATATCTATAATTTAATTGAATTTGACAACATCCATCCTGAGCAGTAAATTAAAATCATCATACGTAATAAATATCCATCCAAAAATCATTGACCACTTTTAATATATATAAATTGACAAGTCAATACTGATAAGATCATCATCATATATAACTAAAACAAGTGAAATTCAAATATGCCAGTACATCAAAAACATGTAAAAATGATACATGTACAAATGATATAAATAAAATTGATAAATTATGTAGCTCAAACTGATACAAGTCAAGATGATACATGTCCAAATGATATAGTGAAAATGATACATGTCAATATGATACAACTCAATAATATAGTATTGTAGGCCGTGAAAATGATACATATGATAGTAACCATGAAAAGAGTCATCATAACGATATATCAACAATGATCCATGATGTAGTCTATACGTTCATGAATGTCACTGGTTACTACCACCAACTATATCATCATCATCATCACCATTGTGATCATCATCATCATCATCAGCGTCGTCATCGTCGTCATCATCATCATCATTTTCATCGGCCTCGGTGTCTTCCGCATCTACGTCATCATCATCCTTTGCCATGTGATTTGTACCAACAAAACCAATATTTTGTAGATCTATATCATGTTGAGGATCATCTTGATCTTCTGGAAGACCCGTGTTCTGCAAAAAAACACATTTAGAATGAAAAGTTATTATTTATTTCATGCAATAATTTATTTTTCTATTATATATCTAATATTACAACATATGAGATGAAACCATAATCATATTACATCATATCAAAGTGCACATACCATAATAAAATTTCAAAAAAGTTACGACCAATACTGGTGACTCAGGAGAAACTTTAGCTTTCAAAAACAAAGTCAATTAAGCTGGAAGACATGTGGATCAAGCCAGCATTTGGTGGAAGAGGAAGAAAGATGACTGGAACTCTGGAGGCCCACCATCTGGGTATTCAACCATGAGAGCATAAGAGAGAGATATCATGTATCAAAACATTAAGCATTCTTCTAGCCTGGAGAAGGAGATGATTACTTTGTTTCATTTTCATTTGCATAACCATATCATGGTGTGGGAACCAAGAAGACCAAGGATGTCCAGTTTTATGTGGAGGTAATGGATGTGGTCCAAAATTTAGGAGGGGAAAGAAGGTCAATGTATGATCTTGATGAAATTGAGGAAGAACAGTAAGAGAGGGACAGGGAAAATAAAATCAATACAGAGTTTCAAGGATTTTTCAAGCAAGTAAGAGAGCTATGGGAGCAGCCTCATCTAAAAGATTTTGAACTAGAGTTTGATATACCATTTAGAGAGCTTCATTTCAATGGAGTTCCTTTCAAATCCTCTGCTTTTATTGTTCCTACGGTAAACTATTTGGTAGAGTTGCAGGTGGAATTACCTTTCATAGTAATCACTATTTGTGAGATTGAGATTGTTAACCTCGAGAGAGTAGGACTTGGGAAAAAGGCATTTGATATGGCTATTATTTTCAAAAACTTCAAGTGGGATGTACTTTGCATTGACGCCATTCCTCAATCTTCCCTTGATGGCATCAAGGAATGGCTAAACTCCATGGATATAAAGTATTATGAAAGCATAATGAACTTGAACTGGTGACCAATTTTGAAGAGTATTACTGATGATCTAGATAATTTTTTTGAAGATGGTGGTTGGGAATTTTTGAATATGGAAGCTAGTGATTCTGATTCTGATAATTCAAAAGAGTCAGATCAAGGATATGAACCCTTTGATGTAGAAGAGGAATCGGAACCATATTTCATGTAGCCACCATTAAGAGTGTTACAAGCCAACAAGATGGAGGGAATTCTTATATAAGGATAATTTTCAATGTTACAGGTACCGACTTTAATGCCAACTACAATGGCAACATTGAAATTCCCTAGTAGTATTTATGTTAAAGAGATTTCCTTTAGATGCAAGGATTCAAAGCACATCAACCATGTGGTACAGATGATTAAATCCCATAGACGATTTGTAGCAATGAAAGAGTCTAAAAGGCAGAGAGCTACGGTGACTCGGAGAAAATTTAGCTTTCAAAACAAAGTCAATTAATGGAAGACATGTGGATCAAGCTAGCATTTGGTGGAAGAGGAAGAAAGATGACTGGAACTCTGGAGGCCCACCATACTGGATTTTGGTATTCAACCATGAGAGCATAAGAGAGAGCTGATATCATGTATCAAAACATTAAGCATGCATTCTTCTAGCCAGTGGAGAAGGAGATGATTACTTTGCTTCATTTTCATTTGCATAACCATATCATGGCATGGGAACCAAGAAGACCAAGGATGTCCAGTTTTATGTGGAGGTAATGGATGTGGTCCAAACTTTAGGAGGGGAAAGAAGGTCAATGTATGATCTTGATGAAATTGAGGAAGAACAGTAAGAGAGGGACAGGGAAAATAAAATCAATACAGAGTTTCAAGGATTTGTCAAGCGAGTAAGAGAGCTATGGGAGCAGTCTCATCTAAAATATTTTGAACTAGAGTTTGATATACCATTTAGATAGCTTGGTTTTCATGGAGTTCCTTTAAAAGCCTCTGCTTTTATTGTTCCTATGGTAAACTGTTTGGTAGAGTTGGTGGAATTACCTTTCTTAGTAATCGCTATTTGTGAGATTGAGATTATTAACCTTGAGAGAGTAGGACTTGGGCAAAAGGAATTTGATATGGCTATTGTTTTCAAAGACTTCAAGCATCCCGCATGTACACCATTCCTCAATCTTCACTTGATGGCATCAAGGAATGGTTGAACTCCATGGATATAAAGTATTATGAAAGCATAATGAACTTGAACTAGCGACCAATTTTGAAGAGTATTACTGATGATCCAGATAAATTTATTGAAGATGTTGGTTGGGAATTTTTGAATATGGAAGCTAGTGATTCTGATTTTGATAATTTAGAAGAGTCAGATCAAGGATATGAACCCTCTAATGTAGAAGAGGAATCAGAATCGGATGAGGAGGGTTTAGAAGATGAATCTCTTGTGGAGTCAGAGGAGGATGAAGAAGAAGAAGATTTTGAAGAGGAGGAAGGTAAAACATGGGATGAATTAGAAGTCGAAGCCAAAAATGAAAATAAGGAAAAAGGATATGAGTCTCACAGTGAAGAGGAAAGGTGGCAATGAAAGGTAAAAGCTACAGGGAAGTCTCAGGAACCTGATAGTAGAGATTCAAGAGGAATGCTTGCCAAGAGGCATAAAGTCAGATGAATTGAGTTAATCTACATCCTTCTACTATTTATTCATGCACATAAATGGTCATCTTGTAATCATAAGATTTGAGCTCTATTTACTCATCCTATGCATCAATAAACAACTCAACACAAGAGATGCAAATTGACATATTAACACAACAATATCCAACTAAGTTATTGAAACTCAACTATTGATACCTCGTTCTCCATCTAGATTACAAAATCGTTCCACTTTTTTTTTGTAACATATTATTTTCAAATTGCTTTGGATGGCGGCCATATTTCTCCTCTTGTCAAAACATGACACATGGACTAGTTAAAGTAATTAATATGCAATCATTTACTTTTTCCAACAAAATAAAAAAATATATCATTTAACATATTAAATATACTTACAAATGTACAGATCAAGGCTTGTAAACCTTTCTGGCCACTGCGATGCATGGCATGAAGTTTCTCAAGCCTAGCCTTGGAGGCCTTGTCCTGAAACATATACTAATTCAATTTAACTATGCACAAATAAAATTTAAATATCGTTTAATAAATTTGATATAATCTTATGAGAAAATTCAAATGCTTGCGTACTCTCCTCACTAGACTTCCTCCGTGCATCAGACTTCTCATATGCTTTTACAATCTCTCTGCATACTTTCACACTTACATCAATTGGCCTTTTTTTCTGCCTTAGCTCAGGAGGGATTTTTTTTATCTTCTTTGTTTGGTTGCACCGAAATATCTTGCAGTTTTGAGACATTCGTAGCTTTATCTTCTTTACAGACCAACCTATGCCAAAATCAATCTCCATGTCTTGGATAACTGCTTTTTTTAGGTGCATGGGTATCTTTGAGAATGGAAAATGTAGATGGTCTTTGAACCGTTGAAGGCATGATTCCTTCAACCTATTAACAAACGTTTTCCCAACATCCGTCATTTGGACTTTCCCTGAAACCACCTCGTATTCTATCTTTGTATTGTAGCTACCAATGCAAGATTGAAAACATGGCGTGGTGGAAGAAGTATGTGTCCCAGGAGTGGAAGTCTCTACTCCCTATTCCACAATCTTAGAGTTTACTGTCACTGATTTCCTCCTAGATCTTTTGCTCGATCCAGGACTGCTTGGGGAATCAATTGATTTCCTTTGACACAATTGATTTGTTTGCAATGTTTGAGGGGCGTTAATAGATTGTTTTTCTATGTATTTGGCAAGTGTTGTACAATCCACATTAACCAATTTGTTCATTGTCTCTACCCCCAATATGGAAGCCAATTCCTCTTTATCTTTGTCAGTCTCATGTCCCTATATATATATATATATTTTTAAATTATATTTCTTCTTTTAAATTTAGAAATAAAAAACTAAAAAGTAAAATTCAAAGAAACAATGGAAACATTTACAAATCTATAAATTGACAATGAATTACCTCATTGTGGCTAGAGTTTGTTGGCAATGCTCGCTTCCCTCCATTGCTTGACATTTTGAGGCGACCTAGGGAAAATTATTTTCATCCAGTCTATGGAGGCAAACGAAGTACACACTGTCAAGTATGGAAGTTTTTGTCTAGTTTGTGGTATGAAAGTTTTGTTTTGTGGGAAAATATGTTCATTGGGTTTGCTTAGTGTTGATAACCTAGGGAAAATATGTTCGCTGGGTTTGCTTAGTGTTGATAACCTAGGGCAAATATGTTCACTCGGTTTGCTTAGTGTTGATAACCTTATCATGAAAACTCTTTCATAATGCAATCTTGCACGAATTTGTCATGGAATCGGTGACTATGGCGCGGCTGGGAAAAAACAAACGGTTTATGCGTTTATTTTAGAAGTTGCTCAGTAGTGACCGACCCAATTCCTAGATTTACCAAGCAGTTCACTATTTCCTTGATACCCAGGTTAGGGATAGAATACAGAGGCATCCTCGCTTCGTGCTATAATATTTTGAGCCAAAGCTCAAATGGGTAGGGTAAACTTTTGTGTTGGTTTCTCAAAGGTTTTACAATTTATAATGATGGGACAATTTAGAGGTTGCATGGATTGGTTAAGCCATGAACCAGTAAACAATCACGAATTCAAGCAAGAAATTTTTTTTTGTAACCTTACCTATGGTGTCGCAAACTAAATTGAATTTCTCATCAATTTTTGGTAGCGCCCTACTCTCTTCCTTCGCACGACATTTTTCCCTTTTTTGTCATATAATTTCTTCCTTCACACGGGAAAGTTTTAAATTTTCAATTTTGATTCATTAGTCGACACTTTAGTCGGCGTTAGTTAACACCGACTTTAGCGCCGACTTTTGGCCGTTAATGTAATCTGTTTGGGAGGTATAAGGCGGCGTCAAGTGCACCTAATTTAGTGCCTACCATTGTTGTATAGTGACTATTTTCATTGTTATGTATCACAAGATCCAGAGTGTTGGAAATAATTCCAACTCTTGCCTTGTTTTTGTGACCACCGCTATCCTGTGGCTCCTTCATCAGCTCAGTGCGGTAGAGTGGTTTTTACCGCAGTCCCGCAAGGTGCTTCATCCTTCTCGGTGGTAGTGTGGTGAAAGATTTTGTGGTGGCATGTGAGTCTTCCTTCTATTCCTAGCGATGTTGCGGTGACTCCTGCAGTGCTACAAGTCTTCTACCATTGGTGTGCGGTAGTGCGGTGACCACCGCTGTCCTGTGACTCCTTCATCAGCTCGGTGCAGTAGAGCGGTTTTTACCGCAGTCCCGCAAGTTTCTTTTTCCTTCTTGGAGGTAGTGAGGTGAAAGATTTTGTGGCGACATTTTTATTCACAGAGGACATGGAGAGAGGACGTGGACAACGTAGAAATACTAAATTGCTGAGAGGAAAGTGGGTGGAAATAGATGAGACAACGAAATTTGTAGATACAATAGAGGTAAGAAGAGAAAGCAACCTCAACCAAAGAAGGAAGGTGTTTATGAATTCACAAATGCTACACCGTAGAGGAGATAAAGTCATTTTTTTGTCCATGAGGCCTCTGAGGTCAAACTTATTGGTTGAAAATGCATAGGAATGGTGATTAAATGTGATTCTATGATCAAGGGAAAAGTTTGAAAATTAGGATAGCCAAAACATGATATCAATATGTCAAATATATGACTAAAGTGAGGTTTTGTGTTGGATAGCATGTTCATTGAAATGATATAATTGGTGTACTAAACATTATTTACTATGTTGTGTATTATAGGGGCGAGACGAGGCCATGGTAATAGATCGTGTCATATCAAATAAGGACACAATGGATGAAGTGGGACATCAGATACTCAAATTTTGACTTAACTTAGGAAAAACTGATTTGATGGAATTTTGTGATACATCCATCTTTTTTCACAGTATTATTGAAATTTATAATGTATTATCCAATCTGGACATAAATTAATGCATGTTGTTGATAATTTTAGATGGAGATTGGAGCAAATGTAGAGCCTAAGCATTCAATTAGCAAAAGAACAAGATATGTACATGGGCGTGGACCTAAAACTATTAGATCACGTAGTCAATAGTGGGTGGAAGAGGTTATGACAATGGATACTGCAGACACAACAAATGATTGCACTGAAGAAGAGGTAGGTCAGGACTATAGTACATGGGATGAATACTTTGAGAAAATTGTTGTTTGTGGATGTTTTGTATGTCATGGAAAGAAACAATTCAAACAAGCGATTGTACAAAGACATTACATATATGATGAGCTTCCAGTCGGTTGTATGCCTCCTACAATCGATTCAAATCCAATAGGAATTGTGGTGAGGAATTTTCCAATTTGATATAAATAACATGTATAATTTGTTTAAACGTTGTGTTATATTATTTAAATAACTAATTTTTTCTTAATGGATACTTGCAGGATCAAGTTCTTGGTTTAAAGTGTTATGGATCACCGACTTCTAGCCTAGAGGGCAATGATCATTTATCAGATGATACATCTAACAAAAATATGTGCCAATATACTAGCTGGGAAGATGAAGAATTGATGAAAACAAGTAATAGAACAAGAACCGGTGTGAAGATGCATAATTTGCTTAAAGAAAAGGGGAAGGTGGACTACATAACCTATGAGAATGAATGTGATGGAGATGATGACTTGCCCCTGAGTTTGAGATCAATTTACAAAGAGACATTTGATCGTCGACTATAGTGTGCTTGGCCTAGTGATCAACAACTACCTAGAGTGTACAAGGTGTTTCAATTTTGGGGATACAGCTACATGATACGACCCTCCAATATTCATGGAGTGAATCTAGGCCTCTTTATTGTCCAAAATGTACATGCGCTATCCAAACATAGAAACAATTTAGAACAAACCACTAGGAGATTAATGCCATATTATGGTCCATCATATTACAGTGGTGAATGGAGAAGGATAGCAAAATATAAGCCTAGCATGTCAGCATATGGTCTAAATTCGAATATATATACACATCATCTCCAATTGGAAAGTGGAAAAGAAATGAATAGAGGTCATCTTATGTATATAGATGGATGTGCATACACACAAAAATATTGCAGGATTTATAAAAATAGTAAGGGAAGGGACCCTACTATAAGACCGAATTGTCAATTTGTTGAGGTTATAAATGATAAAGATGGAGATATGGAAAGAGAGGTTGATAGATTGATAATGGTTGAGGCTATTAGGGACCTTACCATTGGGGATGAGTTATTGATTGATTAACCCTTGTTAAAATGCACTCCTACGTGAAAGAAGAGGGAAGAACAAGGTCTCCCTAAAGATGTTCTTAAGGGCAGAAAACCAAAGAATAATAAATGAGTGTGGACTGATGTTTTATAAACTATGTTGTCAAAATTGTGTTTTATAGAAATTATTGTATAAAAAAGGTAGTCTATAAAATAATGTTCCATTATTCAATTGATGTATATATGTTCATACAATTTATATAATGTCTAATATATGTATGTCCTTCATGTGTAGGTATTTTTCTATGAAGATATTTTGGACTCAAAATGGATATTTTTCATATATTATGATCCAAGATTAAGGCATGTATTTGATGATGCATTAGTGGATACTGAGCAAAACAATGATGGCCAACAAAATGAGAGAGAGGGATTAGAGAACATCAAAGAAATTCACATCCATGATGATGTTGAAGATGGTTATGTTCAGGCACAAGAAGACAACAATCCAGAGTTAGATGATGTTATGGAAGAAAACAATATGGATGGTATAGAAAATGATGATCCAAATACATCTGGTAACAATATAGATGGTCTACAGTCAAATTTCAATGATGATGAAGATGATGCAGGTCAAGATGAGGATGATGATAATATTAAATACTTGAAAGAACATATGAACATTGACAATGATACACTGGATGGCATTGTAGTAGACAATAATGTTAATGACCAAGACTTCTAAATTTTTAGAATTATTTGCAATCCATGTTTAAAAAGGATGATTCTTATGGCCTAAACTTTGAAATGCTTCAGTAATATTATGTTGTACTTGGACAATTGGAAACCTGTTTTATTCTCCTAGCAAGCTTTTTTATTTTCCATTATAATTCTAGACCAAACAACATTTGCGAGGATGGCCTTTTATACCAATCTTAATTTGTATGAAGTTCATGAACCTGTTGTCAAGTAGTAAATTCCTTTCGTAGACAGGAAATGTAAAGGCTTCATTTAAGAAAAGATAAGTAGTCTCTTTCTGAGGCTAATCCACATGCAAAAAGTAAAAAGCACATAAAAAAACAATTGTACAGTAGAAAATCAGATTCAATCAGTTATGTCTTATTTTGCTTGCACACTTATTTGAAAGACATAGGGTATTCACCATACATTTTCCTTGACAAAGCAAACATGTGCTTTCATTTATTTTTACTGTATATCTCAGAAGTGAAATTGTTGTTACATAATGATGCACTAAGAAAATAATATATACAAAAAATGCAAAGAAAATGTTTGAAAATTTAACATGCAACCTATTGTGTTGTGTTGAAAGGAATCAAGATTAACTAGGACAAGAAATAAAAATAAAATTTTGGTGATTGTACTTAAAAGTGAACAAGATATGAAAAGTGTGGACAATGATGGTGCTGAAATTGAAAACCCTGATTCTGATGATATTGCTATTTTATGTCATTTGAGATAAAGAGCACATACAATTTTATATACATAGAAAATGAAGATTTGAAACTAGTAAATTGAAAATGTAAACACTGTAAGATTTTTCCTTAAACAATAATTCACATACTCACAAAAAAGGGTGACGCATTTTTTATTCAAACTCTATTTTATTTAATAGACATAACAATAAAATAGTATTTACAAGTACAAGAATATATACACTGTTTCATAGAAAATAAGGAATGTTTCATAGAATATACAAGTACAAGAATATATCATCATCATCATATCCATAATTAATACCTATTGAAATAAATCAATCTTAAATTGTTCAATCTTTGGTATGAATTGTTCGCAGAAAAAATTAGGATTACTTGGATGCTTCTTCCATTCATTTTGTATCAACATATGTTCATGAAGACACAAAAGTTAATAAAATATTAATGCACGTAACTAACAATTATTTAAATAAGCAACTTTGTTAACTTTATTATTTTTAAATAGTTTCCATTTTTATGTTGAACATGTAACAAGGCAAAATAAGCTCAAATTTTCAAAAAAATTAGCAGCTCTACTAACATCCACAATAAATGCTTTACTGTATCAACATATTCATTCACATAAGCACAGTATTGAGGCTCAATAATTGATATTCATTCAAATATAAGAAGAAATATGTATGACAAACATAAGAAAAATACAGAATGATAACACAGCCATGGAGAATCTCTAATAATAAGATGTTCTCCATTATATTGCTTCAATTGATATATATTAATAATAGAGGTCTTCAAAATGGAAATGATATATGATGATGATAATTTAAAACTAGGCCTTGGTTTCCTATTTATATAGGAAGCAACAAGCTACAAGCCTTTTACAAAAAGAAACGACCTTTCATAACTACTTCTTTTACTAACAACTATTTAATTAGCATAATTAAGGAAATAGCAAGACTTAAGACATTTTGACATATGGTTCCATTATTCAACGTAGAAGACCCACGATCATTGATCTGGAAAAGTCTTCCTCTCCATGATGAACGTCCAAATGCTCTCACCTCAGTGTCCTATTCTTCTAAAACCAAATACTTTTCCTCCCATTGATACATCATAAAATCTGATGGCCACTTATATTCCTGGATCTTTTGCATGTTTTCAAGATGAGTTTGCCATCGAATATCTAGTAATGCCTTTGTATCATTGAAAAACTTTAGGTATCTCGCATCAAGAACAATCAACCCATCCATGATCTGATTTAGCCTGGGAAGACTAGTATCATCATCCTCCTGTATATGAGTTACACACTTATGAACAACCTGACTGAATTCTTTCTTCCACTTATCTAAGTCCTCCAACTGATCACCATCTCTCAAGATTTCAGGTATATACCACTGTTTGCAGGTATGGAATAAATCCATTTGTGTTACAATCTTTTTATCAAACCCTTGTACATACTAAAGTTCATCAATAATCATCTTCACAGTTTGTTTAGTTGGATTTAATGTTGTGGGTGCATCAGGACTTCTTTGTAGAACTTTGCATAACTTAGCCAAAGTGTGGTGAATAGGCTACCACCTTTTGAACAAATGATCTAATACACACATATGTGTCTTTATTTGATCCATTGCCTACTGAAGTGTTTTATAACTATCATGCACATTCTCTAGTTTATTCATAACTGATTTTATCCTATGCTCAAGAATCTTTTCCATAACTTCACAAATTCATCTTTTCACTTCATCTTGGGTTTGATTGTTGGCCTTATTTACGTCATCCACTTCCTTCTCTAGATTTTTTACCTATTCTACAGAAATGTTCTTCACAATATCCATTGGAGCAATAGGAGGCATGTATAACACCATCTCCTTGCTTTGTGAGGGTCTTGCTCCTCTTAATTGTTCTTTCAATTTGACATTCTCCATGAACAGTTTATTAACTTCATCATTTAGGAACCTTTGTTCCTTTTCATACTCCTTCAATATGTCTTCTAATCACTTAACAGTTGCTCGAGTGAACATGGTTGAATGCATGGTCATTGTGGCTGCCTCCAAAGGGGTGGTATCTTGTATTGTCCTTACCATCATTGCTCCTTTCATCCCTTGAATTACATCCAATAATTTTGGATTTTGTGTATTTTTCTGTTTGATCCATATGGGCAGGGTTTCAATCTTTGGGTTATGCCCAGTTCCACTCACACCTTTATCGGAGTCAAATTCTGCAACTAGCATTGGATCTTCCTGAGCCTGCACTTGATCAAGTAGAAACATTTTCTTTAATTCCAAGCTAGGGAAAATGAGCATATTTCTCTAGCCTTTTGGGGGCTAATGTCAATGCTATAAAATCTTAATTCCTAAAAAGTTTGTGCTACCATTTCATTTTTCTTTGATTCTTCAATTCTTGCTTTAGCTGATTCCATCCTCCCTTGAAATTATTTTATCTTCATCTTCATCCAGAAATCCTTAAACTCAGGAGTCTTAATGAATTCATCATCTTCTATGAATCTCTTGGCTGCAATTTCCCTTTCATCTTCATGTACCTTTGTACTTGTTTTTTCTACACCACCCATCCTTTCCTCATGTTTATGGGCACTGGTCTCAAGGATGGGCTGATCAACTTCAATATCACCTTTCAATGACTGCAGTACTATAGCCACTTCCTCAGTATCACCCACCTCTTTAGTATCCTCATAAGGTACTAACTGTTCAATGCTTCCTGTCTTCTATCTTTTGGGAGGTAACTGCTCCATGTGAGGCTCAGAGGTTTCACCTGGGGTATGCTCTGCAGTTGCACCACTATGATGTTCTTCGAGATATGCTTCCTTCTTTATGTACAAGTCTTTAAATCTACCAATTATCAATTATATCCTCTTGATGGGGTCCTTTTCCTCAACAAAGTATCCTGTGAAATCCTTGGACCTCCGCTTCGTCCTTTCTTCAACCTTCTTCATATATTCCCATTTTTTCCTTCTACTAAATACATCATTATAAGTAATGCAGTTCCTTATGACATCTTCTTCAAAATCCACTTGGTGTGGCACTGTCATTTTGGTAAGAAGATTGTGCCTTATGTTGTTCATATGATTTTCAGGGTCAAAGGCTCTTTCTTTTCCAAATTTCAATGCATATCTTGTCTTCAAATAATACTATAACTCCTCTAGTGTGTCTGAGCCTACATCCCAATCTTCACACTTGGTTTGGTTTGGTAGGAAAGTGCCTTTCTTCTGCTTGTGCATTACATCTTTCTCCATCCACATCATTTTCCATATAAATTCAAGAAATGCTAATCTGAGGGGCACAAATTTTGGCAGTATGTGTGGAGCAACAGGGCATCCATAAACTCTTATTATCGTAACTTTCGAGAGGAAGAACCAATCTCCAAAATTGTGTGTATTACCCTGCTCTAGTTTTAAAGCCAAAGGTCTCACTAGTTGCAACATTTTGTTTGACAATCTTGGTACTACATACCCAAGAACTCGAAGGATTCTATGTACAAAGTCTTTGTAGAATACAACAAAGCTTGAATTCTTGCACCGACTGTCCCAAATATAGCACCATTTCTAGACAGGTGTGGGATTCCCTTGCTCATCTATTGTAGCCAAGTCCATTCTTTTAGTCCAATGGTCCCTATTTTGGTACAATATTAGATGACACAGTAGGGAATAGTGTCTGAATGTAATCGGTGCTCTATCCTCTATAACTTGGGAGAATTCATCATCTAACGCCTTCTCAAGGTATGAAGCAAAGTCATATTCAATATTAGTTTCAAGTTTTTGAATTCTCATGGCCATCATCATTAGGCCTATTGGCATTTTATCTTGGGAATCTATCCCCAACATTTGGCAAAGAGCTAAATATGTATTCACAAAGTAATACTAAAAATCTGTCACATTAAATGGTTCAGTAGTGGTAGTAGAGATGGGGAATGTTTTGTTACCAATGCCTATTTTCATATATAGGGGTACCTCATCACTTCTATAAGTCTTTTTTAACCTAGCATAATCCTCCTCACTTTTCTGTAGGTTTATCTTGGTCAGAGCCTGCTTGTTTAAGCCAAAACACTCAATGATGGCTTTTCTGGTTACTTCTACCAATACTGTTTCATTTGGAATCCTTACTGTTTTGGTAGTTGAGTGATAGTGTTTGGCTAGCAGTCTGATAAATTCTACATCAACAAACACATTTGGGACAATCAACCTTGCTATATCCAACATCCAAGTGTTTGACATTGGAATCTTCCCATTTCTCTTACTGTAAAAATACCAAAATAGGTTCCATCCAAATTTGGAAATGAAGGAATCCCTACAACTTTGTGCGGTGTCCACGAGAAACTTCTTATTACCCTCTTTAGTAGACCCTGGAAGTATATCTAATATGGACTGATGGAGTGGTCTCTTCTTTACTTTAGGTTCTTCATCTTTAATTTTAGGTTGACTTTCTTTTACTTCTGATTGTTTTCTTTTAGGAGGCATGTTTCAATTTTCTCTACTATGGCTTCAGATGACAAAACCTTGAAATATTTTTTATATTAACAGAGCTCTTTCAGAGAGTTTTCGTGCACTTACCTGAGTATTTCACGCTTGCAGGACTTCTTCTTCTCATATCCTTAGCTCCTTCCATGCTAGTGCACTGCAATTGAGTGCGATATTGGGAAAACTCACTTATCTTTGGATGGCGCGGTATTCAGTCATATTAGTTTTGGAAACCCTTAATAATTTAATAGCATTTAATTTTGGCAACTGGTGTGATTTTCTGCATTTATTGTTGTAAATTTAATGATGCCACATTTATCGCACTACCTCCTTGCTCAAGGATTCTTGTTGCTGGGTTGCGTTGTATATCGCTCTATCACATATGTTGCTCACCTTCCCAACGGTATAGCGGTGTATGCTTTTGATCATTACTTGAAGAGTGTCGATGAGACAAGTTCCTTGCCGATATGCCACTGTCTCATCGATATTTTCCTTCGGCGGTATTTCTTTATATATTGGTGTAACTCTGCCATGTCGGGGAGACTTGTGATTATCGTTGCAGTATAGCAGTGTTTTTCCCTTCCCTTTTGTTGTTTACCGTATTACCGCCTTGCACAAGGCTTCTTGCTACGGGGTTGCAGTGTATACCGCTCTACCACATATGTTGCTCACCTTCCCGACGATATAGCGGTGTATGCTTTTGATCATTACTTGAAGAGCGTCGATGAGACAATCTTATTTGTCTTACCGATATCTCAATGTCTCATCGACATTACTTCGTTATATCCAAGAGTTGTGTTTCGCCGAGCACTTGTAGATATACCTTGTCGATGTGACATAAGTGATTTTCTCCTCGATATGCCTGTATCTTGTTGACATTTCACTTTTTTACATCATCGATGAGACATATAAATAAGTCTCTTTGACATAGGGGTGTCTAAATTGGCACTAAACCCGAAGCTAAACTTGAAGCTAAAGTTGGAGCTAAAAGCAGTGCTACACTTGAAGCTAATATCGATGCTAAAGACAACACAACTTTAGGCACTAATTAGTGCCTAAATTAGTGCCGACTTGTACTGATCGACGCAATAAATGCCAAAAATTGCACCATCTTGATGAATAGTGCCAATGTTTTCAAAAATACATTAAAATAGTGGGTGGAAGCAAAAAATAGAGCAAAAAGTGGAGAAAATCACAGGGATTTGTTGTTCATGGTAGTCATTTATTTAGTCATGGTAGTTTATTTATTCATGATAGTCATTTATTTAGTCATGGTAGTCATTTATTTAGTCATTGTAGTCATTTACTTAGTCATGGTAGTCATTTATTTTAGTCATGGTAGTCATTTATTTAGTCATTGTAGTCATTTATTTAGTTATCGTAGTCATTTATTTTAGTCATGGTAGTCATTTATTTAGTCATGGTTTAGTCATTTGTTTGGGTGAATTAGTGATTCAAGTTACAAATCAAATCTAACTTAATTAATCCTCACAAATTTATGCATATAAACTTCAAGTATCATAGATATTCAAATGTTGAGAGAAGCACCATGGAATGGAGACTAAAATGCTTGAAAAAATATGATTGATCGGACACAAACATATCACAAATCAAGAGGAGCCACAACACAGTATTTATGAGTGGAAAACCATGTATAGGGAGAAAAAACCACTCTGAAAATTTACTTCATTAAGCCTCATTGGAAAATCAAAATCTCATTGGTTACATTCAATGTCTCACAGACAATTGCCTCACTAGAAAAGAAAAACCTCACTGGCAAGTCAAAGCATATAAATGATGTGCCTCAACAAAATGGTAGTAGAACCAGACCAACAACCCTTTATATCATACCACTCACTTGGAATAATTGCAGTTTCCAAGGATTCCCAATTGATAAGGTCCTTTGACACTGCATGTGCCAATACAATATTACCCCATACAACTGCCTTGGGATTGTACTAGTAAAACAAATAGTATGGTCCTTTATAAAACATATGCCCTACAGAAATACATTGAATATCATTTTCCTTTTTCTTATGCAAACTGATAGTTGTTCAATGGTGAACCAAAAAATTGGAGCAAATAAACTCACCATTCGGATTTGTCCCCGGTTTCAGACAATGAAGAGCAATTCTAATCAATAAAAAAGCCCGAAAGTAGTATTTAAGATGAAAACAAAACAAAGAAATTCCAATCAGTAAAAAAACCTGAAAGTAGTATTTAAGTAAAATCAAAACTAAAATTTGGTAGGCAGTGCAATGGGGAAAAAGGAAAATAATCTAGCAGAGGCTTATTTCCTCACTAGTATTCAACTTTCACCTCTCCAATTTGGTGAGCTACAACCTAAAAATAAGGTTTCAACGAGGGTTTTAGAGTATGTTGATTAAAATAAAATTACGGCCAAGATCCGATAATGAGCACATTTAGGTTTTTACATTATGGCATCTTTTACCCATTTTTTACAACCGATAATGCAGTCATTTTTTGTTGCTTTCCCCACCGCTATTGGTTTCGGCTCCTTCAAACTCTTCCTCACTGGTATTCACCTTTCAATTCTCCAATATGGTGAGTTGCAACCTAAAAATAAGGTTTCAACAAGGGTTTTAGAGTACATGTTTATTAAAATGAAATTACGGCCAAGATCCGATAATGAGCACATTTAGGTTTTTAAATTATGGCATCCTTTATACCCATTTTTTGTAGCCGATAATGCAATTGTTTTTTGTTGCTTTCCCCACCGCTATTAGTTTCGGCTCCTCCAAACACTTCCTCGCTGGTATTCACCTTTCACTTCTCCAATTTGGAAAGTTGCAACTTGAAAATAAGGTTTCAACGAGGGTTATAGAGTATGTTTATTAAAATGAAAATCACGGCTAAGATCCTAATAATGAGCACATTCAAGTTTTAACATTATGGCTTCCTTTACCCTGCATAGTATGTATATACGGCTAACTGCCCCTTCAAGTCACCCAATGTAGTAAACAAAAAAAATGAATATAGGGGTTACAACAATTTAAAATCCAAAAAAATGAATCAAATCGATGAGCAAACCATTCGCCCGTCTATAGAGGCAGATGCTCTTAGCTTCTTGCAGTTTGAAGAATCATGAACACTTGGCCAACACCTCCAACCTTCATCCTTCCCCTTTAGGCACCCTTGAATCCATTGCCAATTGTAGTCATATAGTCACCGCCTCCATTCCATTTCCTCATGTTGGCTTCCACAAAAAGATTGCAACTTAGGTATTTGCCTCCTTAGGGTTTAGCAGGCGAGCTCTTTGTCACGTGACGTCAATATTTTATTGTAACTTTACTCATGAATTAAATTCATCTTGATATTTCTTGCTAAAATGATTTCAAAATGGATTTCAATCTGCCGCTCATTATTAAGTATATTATAATATAATATAATATTATATATAATATAATATAATATAATATTATAATATAATATTATAATATTATAATATATATATAATATATAATATAATATTATAATATTATAATATACAATTATATATAGTATAATATTATATAATACAATATATAATATATATTATATAATACAATATTATAATATAGAATATTATATAATACAATATTATAATATAGAATATTATATAATACAATATTATATATATAATATTATATATATAATATTATAATATAATAATATAATATAATAATATAATATTATATAATATATATATAATATAATATATAATATTATATAATATTATATTATAATATTATAATATTATAATATAATATTATATATATTATATTATAATATAATATAATATATAATAATATTATAATATTATATATATAATATTATAATATTATAATATATATATATATATTATATTATATTATAATATTATATTATATTATATTATATTATATATATATTATATTATATTATATTATATTATAATATTATATTATATTATAACATTATATTATATTATATATATATTATATTATATATATATATTATATTATATATATATTATATTATATATATTATAATATTTATAATATTATATATTATATTATTATATTATATATTATATTATAATATAATATAATATAATATAATATAATATTATATATAGTATATATTATAATATAATATTATAATAATAAATATAATATTATAATAATATTATATATAATATTATATAATAATATTATATATATATATAATAATATAATATTATATTATAATATTATAATATAATATAATATTATATATTATAATATAATATTATATAATAATATTATAGGCTATTATTAGTTTGTTTTAATTTTTTTCATAAGCTTTGATATTAGGGGAAAATGAAGGCGTTTCTGAGCTTTGTCGCCGAGCTAGGGCGTTCGTGCCCTAGCTCGATCCTTGTGTTTTGCATGCTGGTGCGCTGTGGGGGGGATTCTTTTGCGTTCGGGGTAAAATTGATGCTCTGTCTTCATTTCGTTTGTGTTAGTTTCCTTTGGTGTGCGGTGGAGGCATTTTGTGTTTGCTGGCAGGGCGTGGACTGGTGTGTGCTCAGGAAAGTGTGGTGATCAGTGCGCCCTAGATCAGGGAAAGCTCTGTCCGTTGGTAAGGCCCGTGTGGGGCTAAAATCGCTAAGTGAAGTGTGAAGGATTTGGTGTGTGACCGTTTGTCTCAATCTGGGGTGGGGCTGTCTTTTTTAAGTTGAAACTTTTGTCCTTTGGAGGGTTGTAGGTGGAGTCGGAGGGTTGTTGCTAACCCTTGTGCAAGTGGTAGTTCTTGCTCTCGCATCCCGGGGGCTTGCATGCCCGTTTGAAGTCTTGTTTTGGATCTATGTCCCGAGGGGAATCATCTGGGGTTAGTCCCATGATGGATTTCCATTTAGCCTTTGGATCAAAACCATCGACGCAGGGGGTGAAGGTTTTCGACAATAATTTATTTGCGCCGGATCAGGAGATGAATGTTTTTGGGTCATGTGGAGGCCCTAAGATCACGAAGATTAATGGATGTTTGGAAAGATGTAAAGAGAGACCAAAACTAGTTATCCCGATGGAGATGTTGGTTGATGATATTGCGTATTATTCGAAGCATTCTTTTTATTGCAAGTTTATGGGTTTGAAAGTCTCACTGCAGTTTTTGGAGTCCTGGGCTCAGAGGACCTGGTTGTCGGAGGGAGAGATGGAAATTAGGCTTCTAGCGAATAATTACTTCATGGTCTCCTTTGATTGCATGAATGATAGGAATAGGATTTTTGAGGGAGATCCCTATTTTTATAACCAAGTAGGCTTGTTTATGAAGCCATGGCATGCAGGATTCAATCCGACTGAGGAGCTCCCAAATAGGGTCCCAGTTTGGGTTCGGCTACCATGGTTCCCAGTTGAATGTTGGCGTGAGGATGTGCTGCATTTGGTAGCTGCAATGCTTGGTAAACCTGTTGGATCTTCACAGCAGACGCAATTTAAAAAGGTAATGACTTTTGCCCGTATTTGTGTGGAAATTGATTTAAGCAAACCATTGCCAGATTCTGTGGAAGTGAGTATAGGATCATATACATGGGTGCAACAATTGGACTATGAAACTCTTCCTTTTCAGTGTCGATTTTGTCACGAATATGGAAACTTGCAGTGTAGGTGCCCTAGGGCTAAGTTGGCGGTATCCTAGTCCTCTCAACCTCCTCGTAATCTGCCTAGGGCTAATGAGGGGAAGGAGCCTATTCCAGGTGAGGGTACTGGTGAGGATGGATTTATCCCTATCAAAGCTCATAATAGGAATCGGGGGCAGAAGAGGACCTTGGGGGATAGGCAGGATGATGACACTTTTAACAGGTTTGAGGTCCTTGATGATCTCATCCATTAGGAAATGAACCCGGGTTTGTTGAATCTGGATCAGGGAACCTTAGGTATAGGAAAGGATGGGCCTTCCTTAGAGGCTATGCAGGTTGTGCAAGATATGAAGGTTGGGTAGATGGACACGGATCATCAGTTGATTGACCAGGTTGTGTAGGATCCTGCTATTGGAACTCTAAAGAGCGGGGAAGGTGGGTCTTCTATACCTATAAAGGTTGGGGTGGAAGCTGGTAAGGGCTCCTTGCCATCTCCTTGTATGGGAATTCTACAAAAGGAACCAAAGAAAGGGGTTGGCGAAAAGAGTTCCAAGTTGGGTAGGAAAAAGGCTACTGAAAATATTAAGGAAATTGGGGAAACTCTGGTGGAGTCAGGGGTAGTCAAGACCCTAGATTCACATTTTTTCGTGTCCCCAGAAATGATTGTTTTATCATGGAATGTAAGGGGCTTGAATAGTGGCCCTCGACAAAAAGTTGTTTGTGAGTTGGTTAGGAATCATTCTTCGGATGTTCTTTTTCTTTAGGAGACTAAATTATCTGTGGAGAGTATGTTGAAGATGGTATCGAAGTTGTGGAAGTTTGGCGAGTGTCAGTGTATTGGTGCTCATGGTGCTTCTGGGGGGTTAGCTTGTCTATGGAACCCTCGGAGGGTTAGTCCTCTTTGGTGGATGTCTTCTAGATCTTCTATATCCTTGGTGGCCTCTTGCTTTGTGACAGGAGAGTGTATTCTCCTCTCTATTGTGTATGCACCTGTTGAGTTTCAGGGCAAGCAGCTTTTATGGTCTCACCTTCGTTTTGTTCGCAGCTTGGTGCCTTTCCATCCATGCATCTTGGCAGGGGATTTCAATGCTATCATGGAGCTGTCCGAGAAAAGGGGTGGAGTTGCTAGGTTGGAGCCTTCCGCGATGCTTCTCAGGGATTGCAATTCGGATTTAAATCTTATTGATGTTCAACCCAGTAATGGTCATTTCACTTGGAATAATAGGAGGATGGGAGAGGACTGTGTTGCTGAGAGGTTGGATCGGTTCCTGGTCTCCTATTTTTGGGTTGGAGACTTATGGTCTACCTCCTCTGAGATTTTGGATTGGAGGGGTTCGAACCACTGGCCTATCAAGCTTAATATCATCTTTGCTCGGGTGCCTCGAACTCCCTCTTTCAAGTTCCAACTTATGTGGCTGCGGGACTCTTCTCTCTATGACCAGGTGAATGTGTGGTGAAGGATAGGCAGACTTTCCTTTGGTACAACAATGTATACTTTTGTCAAGCTTCTTCAGTTTGTCAAGTATCAACTTAAAAGATGGAACAAAAGATGTTTTGGTAATATTTTTCATGGAAAGGTTGCCGCTCAAGAAGAGCTGAATAGTATTACACGTCTGATTTGAGAGAATGGGGTGTCTGAGGTTCTTTTAAAAGAGGAGGCTAAGGCTCTGAAGATGGTGGAGGAATGCAAATTACGAGAGGAGATTTATTGGAAGCAAAAGGTTCGAGTTGAATGGCTACAGGAAGGGGACAAAAACACTGCCTTCTTCTTTAATTTTGTGAGGGCTAGGAGGCATGGTAACTCTATTTCTGTTTTGGTTAATGGTAGGGGGGATCGTCTTGTTTCATTTCAGGAAATTGTTGATGAGGCTTCGCAGTATTTTGCGGCTCTGTTCAGAGAGGATTTTCCAGGGGGTTCGGCTGAGGAGGAACAGGTTCTCTCTTGTATTCCTCATTTGGTCTCGAGGGAGGTGAATGAATATTTGATGAGAGATATTTCTCTAGAGGAGCTAGAGGAGATTGTGTTTCAGATTAAGAAAGGGAAAGCCCCCGACCTCGATGGTTTCCCAATAGAGTTTTTCCAAGAATTCTGGGATATCATAAAGTTGGATCTTTTGGAGGTTGTTCAAGAATCCCGGAGAAACAAGCAGATGTTGTGAGCTCTTAATTCCACCTTCATTGCACTCATTCCCAAGTGTGAAGGGGCTGATAGGTTAACTCAATTTCAACCTATCTCCCTTTGCAATGTGGCTTATAAAATTATTTCAAAATTAATGGTTGAGCGGTTGAAGAAGTGGCTTAATGTGTTGATTTCAGAGGAACAAAGTGGATTTGTTGCGGGTCGACAGATCTTGGACAGGGTTGCTATTGCTACTGAGACCATTCATTCCATGGCTAGTTCGCAGGAGAAGGCAATGTTCATTAAGTTGGATATGGCTAAGGCCTATGACAGGGTTAGATGGTCTTTCTTGTAGAAAGTCCTGGTTGCTTTTGGATTTTGTGAAGAATGGATCCAATGGGTCATGAGTTGTGTTTCGTCAGTATCCTTCTTGGTGTTGATAAATGGAGATCATTCTGAGCTTTTTGGAGCTTCTAGGGGTCTACATCAGGGGGACCCCCTTTCTCCGTACTTATTTCTTCTTCTTGTGGAAGGTCTTGGGTAGTTGTTGAAAAGAAATGTTGAGTTAGGTTCCATTCAGGGTTGGCGATGGGGTGAAGATTTTCCCTCGCAGTCTCACTTACAGTTTGTTGATGATACGACTTTGATGGGAATGGCTACTATTAGGGAGGCTACTTCTTTGAGGCAGGTGTTGGATGTTTACTTGGTGGCTTTAGGGCAAATGATTAATGAGGATAAGTCCTCCATCTTTTTCTTCAAAACGTCGGGCCCCATTTAGAGAAGAATTGCTAATATTTTGAGGTTTCAAATAGGGGCTCTCCCTGTTAATTATTTGGGTATTCCAATTTCTGTTGGTCGGCTTCCCAAAGGTTCTTGGTAGATTGTTATTGATAAGTTTCGAGTGAAGGTCAATCACTAGACACATAGATGGTTGTCTTTTGTTGGGCGAGTTCAACTTCTTAAGTCTGTTGTTCAGGCTCTCCCTATTTATAGGCGCATGCTTCAGGTGGCTCCGGTGGGATTTCTTAGGGGGTTGGATTCCCTTGAGAGGTAGTTTTTATGGGTTGGCTGCCTGTCATCCTCCAAGTGGAGCTTGGTTAGGTGGGAGGACGTGTGTAGTCCTAAGCAGTATGGTGGTTTGGGTCTTCGCCAATCAACTTTGTTTGGAGTGGTTGTGGCTGCTAAGCTATTCTGGAGGTGGTGCGTGGAACAGGATCAGTTTTGGGCCAGGTTACTATCTCATAAGTATCTTCTAGGTATCCCTCTACATGATATCCCTCGGTATCATCTTGGGGGGAAAGGGTCAGTGATTTGGAGCACTCTCCAGAAGGGTACAAAGCTCATTAAGGATGGCTTATTTTTGATATGCAGAAGGGGTTCTGAAGCTCTTTTTTGGTCGGACTCTTGGGATGGCTTCCCTCCTCTTACCTCTCAGTTTCCTCACCTGCTTCCCTTGAGTTAGAGATTTCTTGAGGTTGGTTGGTCTCGGGTAAGTGACTTCAAATCCTTATCCTTTAATGGTCAGCTGGAGAGGGCTTGTTGGAAGGATCCCATTGAGTGGCCTGTTATGGGGATGGAGGACAACGGTGCCGAACTTAAGACAATTCTTTGCAATAGGTGTTGCAGCTCCCTTCTGGAAGAGGATATTCTCACATGGATACACAATCCTAAGGGGATATACATAGTTGCTTGTGGTTATCAGGTGTTATTGGCTCAAAAGTTGGCTAGGGTGGAGGTTCATTGGTGGAAGCAGGTTTGGAATAAGTTATCATGGCCAAAATGTAATTGCTTTGTCTAGACTTTGGTGTGGAACAGGTGCTTAATCTGGGATAATATCCGTAAGCATGGCTTCTAGGGGCCTTCTGCTTGCGTTCTCTGTTGGAAAGAGAAGTTGGATTCCTTGCACTCGTTTTTCTGATGCCCCTTTGTTGTCAAACTTTGGCACTGGTGGTGGGGGGTTTGGAAGCAACCTTGTGTCCATGCTTCTTCTTTGGTGGAGTTCTAGGATAGCTTGGGAAGACCTCCATCGAGGGCTTCCTTCTTGCAGGATGTTTGGTATGTTGGTCCTACTTTTCTTCTTTGGCAGACCTGGCTTGAGCGGAATCGTAGGATATTTCGTGGTGTGAAGTTGGGGGGTCAGCAAGTGTGGTTGCGTATGTTAGGCATGATACAAGAGTCAGTTGCGGCTATGAGTGAAGGGGTGTTCCCCCTGGAGAAAGGGGATGTTGAGTTGGTGGATAGAATGGGATTGCAGGGGATACATTCTTCCTCTGTTATTTCTAGGAGAGGCAGGCTTGGGAACAAGAGAGTGCAGAGGTTGGGTAGATGGGTTCCCCCGCCGGCAGGTGTTTTGAAGATCAATACTGATGGATCTTCTAGAGGCAATCTCAAGCTTGCAGGGATTGGTGGGGTAGGTAGGGATTCAGGGGGTTCAGTGATATTTATTTTTTCTATTCATGAGGGGAAGGAGACGGTTAACCTTATGGAGGGTATGGCGATTCTTTATGCTGTGGAGCGGGCCCTTGCTTTGGGATGGAAAAAGGTTATTTGTGAAGCGGATTCACAGATCTTGGTTAACTTGTTGAATGAGAGGAAGATGTCTGACATTAATTGGAAATTAGCCTCGGTGGTCCAGCAGATTCTTCAGGTTAGTTCTAGGATGGAGGAGGTCTCTTTTGTTCATATTCCAAGAGAGTGGAATTGGGTTGCTGACTGTTTAGCCAAATGGGCTTCCGAGCAAGATGTTGGCTGGAAGATTGAGGACTGGGTGCAAGTTTCCCCTGAGTTACGACATAATTTAGATAGGTTTCTTGAGGAGGATAGAAGGATTCTTGAAGATAGCTGAGTTTGTTCTTGGGTTTCGGTGTTGCTTCCTTGGGCTTTTGAGGCTTGGTTCCTCTGTTTTGTTTGTAATGTTCTCTTCTGATTTTCAATAAAGTTTTTACCCCTTTTTAAAAATAAAATAAAATATAATAATATAATAATATAATATTATATAATATAATAATATAATATTATATAATATTATATACAATATAATAATATAATATATATATATAATATTATATATATAATATATATATTATAATATAATAATATTATATTATATAATATATAATATTATATTATATAATATTATAATATTATAATATAATATTATATATATTATAATACAATATAATATTATATAATATTATAATATTATATAATATTATAATATTATATAATATTATAATATATAATATTATAATACAATATAATATTATATAATATTATAATATAATATTATAATATTATAATATTATATAATATTATAGTGGGAGGTTGGGTGGGCTCCCCCTCCCTCCTTTTTCCCATTCCTGCACTGTTGTGCTAGGAGGGCCAACTGGGAGATGAGGTGGCGAAAAAGTAGGGGCTAAGGGGGACGTAGAAGGGTGTGAATAGGAGGCCGGTCACGTGAAGGAGGTGGCAATACTCTTCCCAAAGCTCGAGGATGTCATAGGCATCATTCTCTGAAGGCAATTTAATGAGGATTGAATGAGGCACGTGTGGAGGGAAGGCATTATTAAGGATGGCAGCGGGTCAGTACATGGCAATAATCTAATAGTAAAGCCTAAGTGGGCAATTCATCTCCCTAATTGCATTCATATGTGTTGATTATATTGGTTGGTAGCGAGTTTAGTGGAGAACTTTAGCAGCAAAATTTATTTACTCTAGCGGTGGCATTCATGGCGAGGCGATCTTGTTTTGTCATTGAAGTCTCTGTGGATGGCTTTGGCGAAGTTCGGGGTGGACACGCCAATCTCTCTGACATCTTCGGCTAGGCAAGCCTCCTTCAGAGAAGTAAAAGATCAACGATTGAAGTGGATTCTCTCAAACAAGGATCCGTTAGTTCTGGTGGCAGCAAAAATGATCCTGGGACTTGGTCATTTGGCTAACAAGGAGTACGACAGGGACAACCTTCACATCTCTTCCAGGTTTTTGGCATCCCTTTTGGACAATGGTTAGTCCAAAGCCGAGGCTAAACTGTTGCTGCTCAAGATGTTTCGCAAGGATCTGGTGGGAGGGGTAAATGAGGTGTTGAGTTTTGTGGTGGAAGGCAGAGGTGTCCCAAGACCGAGTGACTTTGCAGCTATTCAAGGTTCAGACGAAGCCATAAAGCTTTTCTCATTCCTCCTTGACTTGAGTGGTCCGGTGCTGAGTAGACACAGAATGGTGGCAGTAGTGGCCATCGAATTCCTGAAGAAATTCTTCAGCCTGATGGCTGTGGGTGATGTCGAGTAGGTAAAAGTCTTTGAAGATTTTGATGTTTTAAACAACTTTATGTGAATGCTTTTAAATAGATATTGGTTCTGATAGTTTTTAGAGTTTATCTCTATGGTCGAATGGCATCATTCAGTCTCGGAGTTTAGAATTTTGGTCTTAATGGTTAGTCTGGGAAGTTTTGGGTGTCTAGAGATTAGCATGTTCAAGGTAGGGGCCGAACCTTCATGGCCTTCTGGGTTGGTAGTAGGCTGCGATGGTGGGGTGGTGGTTTTGGATGGAGGAGTCTCCTTGTTTTGGATGGCTGGGTCTCGTTTTGGTTGACTTCGGGGTGGTTTTCTGGTAGTGGTGGTAAGGATGGATTTACTGGTAGTCAATGGCGAAAACTTTCCTGCGTTTGCAGAAGTTGTACCTCTTTTAATTTAATATATAAATCAATCTTGCATATCAAAAAAAACTATTATATAATATTATATAATATTATAATATAATATAATATAATATTATAATAATATAATATAATATAATATTAATTGTATACACCTAAAAACGGTAATCATATTCAATTAATTAAATACAACCTATTTGATTAATGCTTCAACTACATATAAATAAGGTCTTTATTTATATTGTTCACTTTCCTTTTAATTCTCCAAAATCATATTCTTCTAAATAATTAAATAAACAAAATACCCTAAACGTGTTTATTTAATAATCTTCCTTAATCCTGATTAAGAATTAGAGCACATGTCTACTACATTTTCTTGTGCCGCCTCACAAAGGTCACATGAAAATAAATAAAGCCTAATTATTAATTAGAATTATCCTCACACACTTCCACCAATGAGAAAAGGCACATGGCTTTATTCCCCCACACTTCCAACAAATTTGGAGCACATGGGTCTTTGTTTCACACACTTGGGAATCCCATACATTTGGCATGTTTCCAATTGGTCAAGGGATTCTCTCCACACACATGGCATGTTGTCCTTGGTCAAAGGGGACAACATCCTGATTCCTTCCATCTCTACCATCTATTATTTCTCCTTTGAATCTAGATCGTTGATAGGTGCCACCTCACAAAATGCTTGAGAAACCTTATAAATACACCCTCTTGCCTTAGCATTTATCATCCACAATTTGAGCAAAGTCACTATGCAGGTTTATCTTAGGAGCTTGGAGCTTTCATGGAGTCTTATAATTAGTTTTCATATCATGTGTTACTTTTCATTCTCATTTTAGATTGCTTAATTACTTAATTGCTTCATAGTTGCATTTTATCATCCCCATTGCATCATAGTTGCATTTTAGGGTAGTTTGTTTTATGCTTGCATTTGATCATATGCATAATCATGGATAGTTCACTATAGTTTCATATCATCTCACTCATCTCCACTTGTTCATCTATCATCAACATCATCTTTCATTTATCATCGTATTCATCATCAACTCCATCATCTCGTTTCATTTAGAAGCATATCACTAATCCTTTCAACACACATTTGCACATAGAAATCATCTTAGCTTGCATAATAAGCATCAAATCTCGTTTTCTAGGTTGTCATTTTAACAACCATTGTGCCCATAGAAATTTGAGGGCCAAATGGTTTAACAAATCCCTAGAAATAGAGGATAGTGATACGTATTTGAAAGATTTGATTGTATTACGAATAGAGTAGTTTTACTTGCTTCAAACTTTGAATGTAAACCATCTCATTAAGGTTTGTGTTGACATTAGAATACTCTCCACATTCGACACACGCACAAAATGGCGCCCACCGTGGGGCCTTTGCCTCACTTGTTTCTAAGTTTTTTTTCAAATTTTGTGATCGCAGGTTCAAATTTGAGACTTGAGAGCCTTTTGCACCTATTTTGAGACAATTCTAGTTGTTTTTGGAGTTTTGGCACCTCTTGTCTTTGTTTTGGCGCTTGTTGCAAGTTGTTCTGAGACCATTTTCACCTGTTCTAGGACCATTCTGGGCAATTTTTAGAGTTTTGGCGCCTCTTGCAAGTTGTTCTTAGATGATTTTCACCTGTTCTAGGACCATTTTGGGTTGTTTATGAAGTTTTGGCACCTCTTGTCTCTGTTTTGGTGCCTCTTGCACAAAAATGGAACCCACCATTGCATAGCTTACAAAATTCTACCCCATTTCAAAAAAAAATCTCCGAAAAAGACTTCCATATGACCAAGATACGACCATTTTCAAGAAACTTTCAAAAAATAAAGTCTATCTCTATTTTGGCGCCTCTTGTCTTTGTTTTGGAACCTCTTTCATCTATTTTGGCACCTCTTTCACCAAAATGGAACCCACCATTGTATAGCTTATGAAATTCTACCCTATTTAAAAAAAAAGTGCTTTGAAAAAGACCTCCATATGACCAAGACACGACCATTTTCAAGAAACTTTCAAAAAATCAAGTATATCTCTATTTTGGTGCCTCTTGTCTCTATTTTGGCACCTCTTGCACCAAAATGGAACCCACCATTGCATATCTTATGAATTTCTACCCCATTTCAAAAAAAAAATCTCCGAAAAAGACCTTTGTATGACCAAGATACAACCATTTTCAAGAAACTTTCAAAAAATCAAGTCTCTCTATTTTGGCGCCTCTTGTCTCTGTTTTGGTGCCTCTTGCCTTTGTTTTGGCGCCTCTTGTAGTTTTTCACCAAATCAGAAAACTCACATTTTGTGTTGTGCTTTGCAGGTTTTTCTAGATTCGTTGTCAAAGACTCAAAACATAAACTACTAACATATTGCAGGGGTTGGACGTTATTTACTTGTTTCCTTTGGTTAAGTTAGGAATGTAGCTTAATTAAAAGGTTAACAAATATCATGTTTCCTTTTGGTTAAGTTAGGAACATAGCTTAATTAACGGGTTAATGAACACCATGTCTTTTGTATGTGATGAATGGTAGGCATATGCTCTCCCCTTAACTGGGTGATCCAAAAAGCTAGACCCATTCTTGTTTATGTGCGAGTGTAAGTGGAGTATATGGCATGAGTTCTCTCTTTATTCATGTGAAATAAAGATCGATCAAACTATGGGTATACTTGCTTGCTTTTGTTTATCCTAGAGGGCCTGCCTTGTGGGAAAAATTAATCACCCAAGGGAATGACCCAATTGGTAACACGCTAAAGCCAAGCGATTTCCAACTGGGATACAAATGTGGATATTTGAGGAAAGTTCAAGTATCACGCGGGTGGCTTCGACGAGATGGATCAGAAGGGACTCTCGCTGCATGGGTCACTCCCTACGAATGAAATTTTTGAATTAAAACCCTTGTTGTAGATTTTTCAAAATCCTTTAGCTATTCTTTGGTGCAGCAACGGTCATTGCCAAGGCATCCACATTCTCATAGTTTTTAGTAGAGATGATTAGTTCGCCATGGGAATTTCATGGGGACTGGAAGCTTGGTTGGCCTGAGAAGAGAGTGCACTGTAAGGGGGAGCTCGTGCAACTAATCTTTTAAATTCATCCGCTAAAGATAGTGCGGTTGGGGTAAAACCCGCGTGGATTCTAAAAGAATTTAGTCTTACACAACCTTAGGAGTGTATATTCTGCTTGATGTGTCTTCAAAACAAAACTCAAACAAAACACCATAAAAAACATTACTCTTTGAAAGTGAAAACCTTGATTTAGAACTACATCCATTAAGGTAGACAAGTCAGTAACTTAGGTCCATCCATCTTCAGAAAATCAGTCCTTTCAACAGTGTTCAACCTTTCCTTAGGAAAAACAGAGTCAAAATATGTGGTTTACGCGATGATTTAACAAAAGATCAAGATTAGAAACCAAAGATCAAACCTCTTAGTCCAAAATAACATAAAAAATGTTTGTCTATGCTCTACGAATTTAGAGAAAGGTTAGCCTTCAATTTTCACAAGAAATCTTGTAAGAACAATCTAGAGTTATACATGATGTACTATTGTCAAAATCCAAGACTTTTCCAACGTTTTGAGTACCTTAATTACACATCTTGAATCAAAACTCCAAGTCCAAGATCATTCCTTAGATACCTTAGAATTCTAAACGTGTCGAAACTGACCTATAGAAGTGGAAATTTTCAAACTAAACCTAGATCTAAACATTTCAAGGTGCCTAATCATCAATATCTATCACATCTTTGTTTGTACAAACCTAGTTTCATCATCGGGATTTGTCATCCTTTAATCACAAAACAATGTTATACAATGAAATCAAACTTAGTCCCATCAATAGAATTTGTCATTCTATTCGACTTAGTTGTAATCCTTGGCACTATTTCAAACTTAGATCAAAGCTTAGTCTAAATCATAACACTTGTATGCCCATTTTAACAAGATCCTAACGTTGAAACTCAAAACAGTGAAATCCAAACCATCATGGCTGAAATAGATGAGGATCAATTGAATGCTTTAGCTCATCAAATGAAAAATCTTCACCAAAAAATATGGGATATGCAAGGAGAAACAACCACATAAAGACATTTGTGGCCACACATCTATTCCTATCCATCTGATAGAAATATGGACATGACACCTTCTCCACCAACAACTACATCATCCAAGTTCAATGTCTTTGAATTTTTGAAAAAGTTAAATGAGAAGCCCAAATCTCAGTCCTCAAACACAAATGATATTGAACAATCTTACCATGTCATGCATCTATCATCATCTCCCATAAGCCAAAATATACCTCATGATTCTTTCATCCAAGTCAACGATTCCATACAACCACCTCCTTCTATCATATCTTCTACATCCAATGGTTCATGTCAGTCTCTCAGTCCAAATCATGCTAGCATAGACTCCTCTACACCTTGAGATCAAAGCATTCTTTCCACTTCATTTGATGATACCAAAATTCCACAAGTTCTTCCAATCTTTGACCAAGACCCCATCTCTCAAGAATTCTATGATGATCCCCTCCTTTCACTTTTCATCCACAATCATTCCTTTCCATCTCAAGAGAAAAGTATCCTTCCAAGCCCTTCTTCCACCCCATCTAATGAATCCATGTCATCTCATGATTCCATTGCATCCCAGGAGCATGATAATTCTTCCATCCTATCTAATGATGTCCTATCACCCAATGATTAATATATGCTTTCTCATCAAGACCAAGATATGCTTCCATCCGAGGATATCCCTTCATTCCATGAGGATGTTTATCCTTCTCAAGATCAAGATATGCCTTCCATACCACCACATGATGATTCCACACCTAATGAAGAGCAAGCTACTTCATCTTCTACACCTCATGATCCTCTTCCAAGTCAAGATCAAAGTACCCCATCATCCCCATGTCAAGATCCTATCACACCTATGCAAGCTATCCATGAACTCCACACCTACAAATTGGGATCCTCCACCTTCATCCACTCCGGTTTACTTCCAACACCCATCCTTTCATCCATATCATATCCTCCCCAAAATGGACTTGCATCTTGTTTCACAAACAACACATATCCCATTGGTAAAAAAATGTGTCAAAGTATGAACTACAAAGGAAAAGGATTAGGCCTTCATCAACAAGGTATCCTAGAAGCCCTTTTTTTCCAACCAAATCCATATTATCACGACCTTGGCTATACACCTAAGTGTCCTAGTCCTTCAAACCTACCATCTATCTTAGGTCCTCATCCTAATCCACCAAACCTTCCATCTATCCTAGGTCCTCATCCTAGTCCATCAAACCTTCCCTCTATCCTAGGTCCATATCCTATTCCTCAAGAACAACAAAGGCACACATCCTTGATGTCCTTTCAAAATTCTACCACCAACAACTTATCCATGATACCTCCATACCATTCATCTCCATCCACTCTCCTATTTCTCTTGGAAGCAATTTGGGTGCAAAATGTCAAAAGCTTCCATATCAAAATTCACATGTATCAAAGGATCAACATGTCTCCTTGAAGAGGCATGCAAAAATAAAAGAAAATTTGATCCAAAATCAAAGGAAAAATAAAAAAGGCCACAAAGGCCCATCAAAGCAAAAATAAAAATTTACAAGACCACAAGGTCTATAAATCAAAGAGAAAAATCTCAAAGGCCACAATGGCCCACAAAGAAAATATCAAAGTCAAAAATCATGTGGATTCCAAAAAGTCTCATAGAAGCAATGAAATCTAAATCGGCACCCAAATTTGCTAATCCAAAAGCTTCCTCCAATCTTCCATATAAAAGCCTATCACCTTCCAAATCCATTTTTCCTCCATCACTTCATCACCCTTCAAGGTGTGTGCCAATGTTGATCTTGCCATCCTTTCCATCTACCCATCAACAAACCTTTCAACCTCCTATCCATTATCCCATCATACCCTAAATCTGCCAACATTTAGGAGTCCAATTTCCCATTGCCATGGTTTATTAGAGCATGTTTTCGAGAGATATTTGGTTGTGAAACTTAATGCTTAAGTCCTTCTTCCATCTCCCTATCATCCATATCCTATCTTCCATATTCCTCTTGCACTCTACACTTAGGGACAAGTTTGCCCATCTTATCATTCATGGTCATTATCCCTTTTATGCTCATTCCTTACTTTTCCACCTCTGATCTTGACAAATTTAAGGATATTCTTGAACATCATATATCTTATCCTATACGCTTTATCCATATCTTTTGTATCATATCCTTCGCCTTATCCATATTTCATCATTCTTTCTAAATACATCCTTTCTTCCCATCCTTGGTCTTGATGAGGAATAAGGGAAAAGTACTTGGTCCTTGTGTCTATATCTTATCTAGTTGATCTTGATCATCCCATTCATTATCATTATCCTTTCTTTCTACCATTCCATATCTCCTAGCTTATCAAAATCCATGTCATCATGTCCTTTTGCAACCATGAATCTTATCATGCAAATCATATTTGAGCATAGTTGTAAAACATTATCCAATCCTCATATCTTTTGTCAATCAATCATCAACAATCATAAATCTTATCATACTTAGAGGAAATCAGTGATCCTAAGTACTTATCATCACCATGCCTTATGGAATCAATCATTCCTGGCATCTTAATCAATCAACCATTATCATCTTTTTTAAAAAGATATGTTGCTTGTGTGACATGTTTTGCAGTGAATCTTTCATTTTGATCTATCATTTATCCATGGTTGCATTATCTCTATTGTGAGGTATCGTGTTCCTTCAATCGGTCATATCATATCATTCATCCATCCATCTTGGGCTACGCAACTTGCTTTGCATCATTCATCCATCATGCTTCCATCTCTGCATCTATCACACTTCCATGTTCGCATCATAGCTTGATCCAGTGTTTGTATAATGGTATCCCCTAGTATTACTCGACCCATTCTAAAAATCAGTTTGTCTTATCGTATCACACTGGGGGCATGTCCTGCATTGGATTGGATTCTTTTACATTCTCAGGGCTGGAAAATCAAAAATCCAAAAACATTCAAAAAAGATCAAAATCCAAAAACATTCAAAACATATCAAAATCCAAAAACATTCAAAACATACGAAAATCCCAAAAACATTCAAAACATGTCAAAATCCTAAAACAGGTCAAAAAGTCAAAAATTCAAAAACATAGTCATTATTTGAACTACGTCGTCTCTGAGCTTTAAACGTAGGAAAGAGTGATCTTTGATTATCCCCCGAGACATTTAGGTCAGTCTTTTAGGTGTCCGTTATGTTCATATTTTCGTCTTGTAAATCTTGGTCGTGTTGTCAGTTGAACTACATGGTCTCTGCGTGTATAACGTAGGCAAGGTTAATCTGTTGATTAGCCCCCAAGGGCCTTAGGATAGGTCTTTAGGTTAGGTCTTGGTCGTCATGGTCGTGTCTCACCCTACACTGGGGGAAAAATCCTGCACTCACTAGGGGAAAATAAACTTTGAGCTTGAATCAACAGGAAAACGGTCATCAGACGAAAGTTACAAACACAAACTTCAAATGGATGGTGATCTTTCTGAATCAAGGGTTTATCACGTTAAACACGAAAGTTCAAATTGTTCTACTTTGATTTTTGTTATCATATCTCTTGAGGCCTCAATGATGTATTGAACTAGAGGAGCAAGGAAGGAGTATGATTTTTCTTTGTCTACTGTCTGTGAGTTTATCATTATTACTATGCAAGTTGTTGCGAGATGTGCGCTACAAAGTATCACTAATGACATTCCAAATTTGCATAGGAAAATGATTAACTCTTGTCTGTTTACGCAAGCAATGCTTAGGTCGTCTCGGTTTAATTATACTTAGATGCTTGTGTTAACTTGCAATTTTAAAGCATCATGGAAGTAGTACTTAGGTCATCTTGGTCTAAACTATGCCATCGATGCTTGTACTCACTTTCAACATTTTAAAGGCCCAATGATGATAAAGAGCACAACAAATTGGTTAATACGAATGACAACTTTTACATACGAGATTTGCATGGTTAGAGTAGATTGCATCCATGTTAGTTTGCATCTATATTTATGGGGTTTTTCAATGCTAAAATCATTTAAACAATGACGTCATCTCTATTATTAATGGATTGAGTACACTTGAAATTAACCAAAAACACATCATTCTCATATAGTTGCACATCCGTTGCATCATCATTTGCATACAATAGAAAACCTTACAACACCATTCATCTATTCATGCATCACATCATAATATTTGCATTAGAAAACACAAAACAACATCCATCACATCTCATTTACATAATCAAAATCATTTCATTTAGTGGCATTAGGGAAGTGGTTCACTAAACTTAAATGAGTGAGTCTCTTCAGATTTCCAAAAGAATTGGGAAATATGTTAGGTTTTGTAAAGCTCAATTTAACAAAGAATCAATTGACGATAACCTTCCCACAACTCTTGGAAGGTGGATAGATTCACTCATTTAAGCTTAAGGACCCTAAAACACATCATTTGCATCCATAGCATATCATATCATCATCATATAGAACATCACATAGCATAAATTAAATGCATCCATCATAATCATCATGATCATCATCACATATAAACATCATATAGACACATCAATCATCATCATCTCCGCATATCATATAACCTCAAAAATCACAATGTCAAGTGTACACCGATATCCAAACATCGAGAGGTACATCATCAAAAATGGCAGAAATCATAATGTCTCAACTAAATTGGTGTATACATCAGGTCTCGGCACACCCTCAAGTCTCAGTACATTAATCAATCCTATATAGGGGCATATCGATCAATCAGAGAAGTCAAACCACATCGCCCAATCAAATTTGAATCCGCCTGCACTAGATGCCGAAATCCTCCTATGATCATAAGATATTGCAAGTCCGCAATCTTATCAATCAATCCAACCTTTCCTATCATGAGGTTCATCAATCAATTCAACCTCACCTATCATGAGGTTCATCAATCAATTCAACCTCGCCTATCATGAGGTTCATCAATCAATCCAACCTTGCCTATCATGAGGTTCATCAATCAATGCACCTCGCCTATCATGAGGATCATCAATCAAATCAACCTCGCCTATCATGAGGTTCATCAATCAATGCACCTCACCTATCATGAGGTCCATCAATCATCAATCTATCATTGATCCTCACCTATCATGAGGTCAATCATCAATCTATCATTGATCCTCACCCATCATGAGGTCAATCATCCATCTATCATTGATCCTCACCTATCATGAGGTCAATCATCAATCTATCATTGATCCTTGCCTATCATGAGGTCAATCATCAATCCTATCATTGATCCTCGCCTATCATGAGTTCAATCATCATCATCCTATCATTAGTCCTCACCTATCATGAGGTCAATTTTTCTATCAACATCATCAAACATCATCAAATCAAACAATCGGCTGAACGCGATCATCAAACATCAAACACAAGGAGGCAAAGCATGACAACATTTAATCAACTGGCGGAATCAATATTTCTTTATCGGGATATAAATCGTCTCTGCATCATATCATCATCAAATCATCGAAAAATCATCAAAAATTTTGAAATTTTCAAAAAATCCAAAGAACTCCAAAATTCACTGATTTATCTCTTAAGGGGGCATATATCTTTCAATAACTAAAAATAAAAGTCTGGGACATCATCTGGGGCATCGAAATCTTGCATCGTTTGGGGCATTGAAATCTTTTCTGAGCATCGGTATCAAAATTTTCTTTGAAGCAACATGTAAACACATTACTTCAAAGAGGGGAAAAATGTATACACCTAAAAACGGTCATCATATTCAATTAATTAAATACAACCTATTTGATTAATGCTTCAACTACATATAAATAAGGTCTTACTTTATTTATATTATTCACTTTCCTTTTAATTCTCCAAAATCATATTCTTCTAAATAATTAAATAAACAAAATACCCTAAACATGTTTATTTAATTAATCTTCCTTAATCCTGATTAAGAATTATAGCACATGTCTACTACATTTTCTTGTGCCACCTCACATAGGTCACATGAAAATAAATAAAGCCTAATTATTAATTAGAATTATCCTCACACACTTCCACCAATGAGAAAAGGCACATGGCTTTATTCCCCCACACTTCCAACAAATTTGGAGCACATGGGTCTTTGTTTCACACACTTGGGAATCCCATACATTTGGCATGTTTCCAATTGGTCAAGGGATTCTCTCCACACACATGGCATGTTGTCCTTGGTCAAAGGGGACAACATCCTGATTCCTTCCATCTCTACCGTCTATTATTTCTCCTTTGAATCTAGATTGTTGATAGGTGCCACCTCACAAAATGCTTGAGAAACCTTATAAATACACCCTCTTGCCTTAGCATTTATCATCCACAATTTGAGCAAAGTCACTATGCAGGTTTATCTTAGGAGCTTGGAGCTTTCATGGAGTCTTATAATTAGTTTTCATATCATGTGTTACTTTTCATTCTCATTTTAGATTGCTTAATTACTTAATTGCTTCATAGTTGCATTTTATCATCCCCATTGCATCATAGTTGCATTTTAGGGTAGTTTGTTTTATGCTTGCATTTGATCATATGCATAATCATGGATAGTTCACTATAGTTTCATATCATCTCACTCATCTCCACTTGTTCATCTATCATCAACATCATCTTTCATTTATCATTGTATTCATCATCAATTCCATCATCTTGTTTCATTTAGAAGCATACCACTAATCCTTTCAGCACACATTTGCACATAGAAATCATCTTAGCTTGCATATTAAGCATCAAATCTTGTTTTATAGGTTGTCATTTTAACAACCATTGTGCCCATAGAAATCTGAAGGCTAAATGGTTTAACAAATCCCTAGAAATAGAGGACAATGATACGTATTTGAAAGATTTGATTGTATTACGAATAGAGTAGTTTTACTTGCTTCAAACTTTGAATGTAAACCATCTCATTAAGGTTTGTGTTGACATTAGAATACTCTCCACATTCGACACACACACAATAATAATACAATATAATATTATAATATTATAATATAATATTATATTATTATTAAATATTAAATACATTATAATATAAATATAAAATTATAATATAAATATAAAATTATAATATTAATAATATAAATATTATATTATATTATTATATAATATATTATAATATATACATATATATATAATATTATATAATAATAATATAATATCATATAATATATGTATTATATTATATAATATCACATTATATTATAATATAATATAATATAATATAATATATTGTATTGTAAAATAATATATTATAATACAACCCAACATTGTCTCATATTATTCTTAATTTGACACCTATCATCAACATCATATCATATATCCATATATGTCCTCAAAATGAAACCATTCATCATCATCATATCATATTTCACTATATGCCCTTAGATTATGTCCTTAGGTATCAATTAATAATAAATAAATAGAAACCTTGTAAGCTTTTCCTCCCCTACACCTACCAATGTGGTTGATGTCTTGTTAAAAGGCAAGGGGTCTACCTAACTCCATTGCTACCTATAACCTTGGAAACCGTGGAAAATGTGTGTGCTTATATACTGTGCCTACAATAATGTCATTATCCTCAATCATGTACCATCGTCGTCCATAAATCCATGCGATTCATCATATCAGTGGGCTAACATACAATGACCCCAAACAAATATTTGTTGATGTTCCTCCATCTCTTAGGCAATGTGAACCAACCTATACAAAATAACTAAACCTCTATTATCTAGCAATACTAGGATATTGATAGCCATAATCAATCACTTGATGTCTTGAAGATGTAGATTCTAATAACAATATACACATACGGTATTCCATCTTTAGCATAGCCCTTACAATTTATACACTAATAGTATAAATCTTAGTCCTATTATAATTCCATGTAGTGATATGCTTTTACATGTTTATCCTTCATAGGTACTTTCATAATCTACCAAGTATCCTCAAGAGAAATGGTAATCTTATTAGTGGGGAAATGAAATGTGTTCATATCAAAATCCCATTGCTCTATCGACACAGTGAGCATATGAACATCATATAGTGGTGGAGGCAAATGAAAAATACCTAGACCTCACTCTCCAATAGAGCCCAATCCTTGTATGTGGGAAGTAACACTCACAAGTTAGTAGTTTCTTGATCACCTTGAATTCTTCAACTCATTCTACATCCAAATAAGTGTTAGTCCAATATCTAATGATAACAATAATCATAAAATAATTAAACATCACACATAAGTTGATATTCAAATTACTAATTCATTCTTGTACATTAGTTTAGACTCATAGATGAAACCTTTGTGCATATTACATTATTCAATGCCAATCTCGTGGACCCTAAATCACATATATGCAAGGAAAATTAGATTTATAGATCACATAAAATAATAAAAAAAATCTTGTGCTAATTTCAAGACATTTAAAACCATCTCTAGAATTAGAAAGAAAAAAATATTGTTCAAATAATTGACTTATCACCTTCAAAATCTTGCAACACTCAATTTGTGTTTGTACTCTCTTAATTTAGGAAGGGATGTGGTTGCTACACTATTCCATGATGATAGTTATAAAGGGTCTCTCTCACAAAGGTAATAGTAAGAATGAGATGTTTTTTCATCTTTTTCATCCTCCTATATTATGTCATGCCCCCCAAATTATAACACTAGAATACGAAGAATTGAAATACAAATAACTGGAAATTAAAAAAATAAAAATATACATATAAATAATTGTAAATTAAATAATATTATAATTAATACAATTATTATGTTTACAAAATAGAACAAGTTGATATTGTAGTTGCTATTATTAATAATAAAAATATCCACAAGAAAACCAAATCTGAAAATGGCTATGCTTTAAATTAAATAAACAAATAAAATAGATATCAAAAAAATATATAAGTCCAAATATTATTATAAATAATATTATAATGATAATACAATTATCATATAAAATAAATTAATATTTACAATCATTAATACCTGAGCATGCCTATGTTATACATCATGTTTTATAAATAAATAAATATATTAAGAAACAATACAAAATATATATATTAAAAAGATTACAAAGGGCAACAATTGTAAATAATTAACAAGGCAATGATTAAACTAACAAGCAACAATTCATCTTAAATAAAGGTTGCATTACAAGAAGGTAGTCATTAGCAAACAACATTAATAAAGGTAGCAATGAAGTTATCAAAGGGAGCAATAGAATAATGGAAGGTCATTACTTTCCAAAGATGTTTTTTTCACTCAACCGTGGGGATATAAATGAAAGCATACTCAACAAAAGATAAAGAGGGGAGATGAGTAGATTTTATGAATGGAAGAATATAATATGATTCAAAAATCAGATTGGACTCAATGAATAAGGATCAACAGTTATAAGAGGTCTATGATTTAATATATTATTAACAGAAATATATATCTGAAGTAAGTATATATATGTATATATAATTATTATAAATCAATTAGGAATAATAATATACGTATATATGTTTATATAGAATATATATACACTACTAATGTGCATATATGTAATCAGTCACTTGCTTATATTATGATGTCCATGTTCCACCATGGTTGGAAAAGAAGGATTAGAAAGGGGAGATACATGTAATGGAGTCTCCTAGATATGCCACCTGGGTATGGGACATGATGAGCCCACAAGGGCCAAGGGGGTTCTACCTCCAGGGTTATCTAAGGGTGCTGGCCTTTGGTCTAGGCTGGTCTCCACTAGATATGCCACCTGAGGATGGGATGTAATGAGCCCACATAGGCCAGAGGGGTTCTGCCTCCAGGGTTATCCGAGGGTGTTGCCTCTGGGTCTAGTTCAATCATGGGATTAACCATTATAATCCTACCTTCCTACCATGGTGTAGCATAAGGGGAGGATCAATTAGGAAATGTTGGTTATGATGTTTAATATAGATTTACTCATACTTAATTCTAATGCCCAATGTGGAGTATTAATTGTTAGGCTATTTTAGAGATGGATTTCTAACTTACTAGTAGGGACTAAACCAATTCAAAGTATCCTCTAGTGCCTTTTTGCTTGGGAAATTGGTAATTTGGGAAAGATTTAGGGTTATCCCAAAAAAGGACATTACATATTAGCAGGTCTCCCTTTCTTGTCTCCTCACTACTATTAATCTTGTTAGGTACCAAAATTTCTCTTCCATAATCCTAGAGGATTCCAAGGCTAGGAATTTGTCATTGGGAGGGCAAAAAGGGGGTTCATCAATAGACTGTGGATGGTTAAAGGCTAATCAACAAGAGTGGGTGGTCTCTCTTGCACTTTTCACTCAACTTAAAAACCAGGAGGGATATTCCTAAAGGTATCCTTAATAGGTTTATACATCAAATAAAATGTAACATTACAACAACAATTAGTGACCTCAATTATTATATTAGGTCAAAGACAAAAAAATTTGTATATAACCCCTTATATAGTTGATCACACTTTGCACATGTACCTATGGATAAAAATAGTATTACAATCCCTTTAGATGATTTCATTTGATATTTCTTACACAATGACAAGGTGCAAACATATTAAACATGTTTCTTTGATGATTTAACATTTTTGGGTTTACATAAGATAGTTATTTGGTTTATAAAACTAAAACAACATACATTCTTTAATATAATCCTACTACTAATAGGTATGGATTTGATTAAAATAATTGATTGATTGACTCTTCACTTATGTGGACTGGTGCCTAATCCATTGGGAAAAAAATATTAGGAATAAGATCATAAAAAATATTCAATAAAATGAATGCATAAATAAAATGTAAATAACATAAAAATACAAAGACATAGATATATGTGGTTCACCCAATATGGGCTATGTCTGCAAAGAAACAACCAGTCCTTCCTTTATTTCGTCTAGCAAAAATGAAGGGATACAACCTACAACACTTGCATTGTAATTTACTCTTCTCTCTATCATACTATTATCTCAATAAAATCTACAAGAGTAATAAATGCCCTCACATAAAGAGGTGGTTTCCTTCTACAGCAAGAAAAGAAAACATAACCTCTACTATAAGATATGTGACCTGATGATGAATGATCTAGATTTACAATGAATAAAAATATATAAAATGTGGCTTTTGGGGGCGTTGCCCTTGAATTCCCATAAGGGTGTGCAACCCTCAGACCCCCCACAAGGGGGATGGACCCCCTAGACCTTACAAGGGGGTACCCCCTTGCACCCCCCATGCTATAAATACTAACCAATAAGATCAGGCTCCATAACAAACAATCTCCCACTAGAGACTAATCTAACAACTCTAGGAAGATAATCAAGCTCCATAAACCTTCATAACCAAATCATCTCTTTACAAGCCTCGGTAGAAACAACATACTCATATTATATTGTTGAAAGTGCAATAATATTTTACAATTTGGAAACCTAGCTTACTATTGTTCCACCTATAGTAAAAACATACGTGTAGTTCTCCTCATGCTATCAATATCACCTACTAGATCTAAATCAACATATCCCTATAGAATAGACTTGAAACCTCCAAAATATAATACTTGGGTAGTGGTACCTCTCAAATACTTGAGAATCCACTTTACTGCATTCTAATACTCTTTTCTTGGATTGTTCACATACCTGCTCACAACTCTCACTATATGTGTATTATCTAGTCTTATACATACCCTGACATACATCAAGCTACCAATTGTTGATGAGTATGGAACCTTAGACATATAGTTTATCTCCTCCTATGTCTTGGAAAACATCTTCTTAGTCAATTTGAAATGGCCAAGCAAAGGTGTACTAACTTATTTGGCATCTTGCATTTGAAATATTTTCAACACCTTCTCTATGTACTCACTTTAAGGTAATGCTAATGTGTGATTTTTCATATCTCTTGTTATTTTAATAGTATAACTATCGGTCCTATTATAATGCCATGTAGTGATATGCCTATACTTGCTTATCCCTCATAGGTAGTTTCATAATCTACCAAGCATCCTCAAGAGCAATGGTAATCTTATTAGTGGTGAAATAAAATGTGTTCATATCAAAATCACACTACTCTATAGGCATAGTGAGCATATGAGCATCATATAGCAGTATAGGAAAATGAAAAATGCCTAAACCTCACTATCCAATAGAGCCCAATCCTTGTATGTGGGAAGTAACACTCTCAAGCTAGTAGTTTATCGATCACCTTGAATTATTCAACTCATTCTGCATCCAAATAAGTGTTAGTCCAATATGTGATGATAACAATAATCATAAAATAATTAAACATCGTACATAAGTTGATATTCAAACTACTAATTCATTCTTGTACATTAGTTTAGACTCGTAGATGAAACCTTTGTGCATAAATTATATTATTCAATTTCAATCTTATGAATTCTAGATCACATAATGCAAGGAAAATTAGATTTATAGATCAAATAAAATAAAATAAAAATCTTGTGCTAATTTCAAGATATTTAAAACATTTCTAAAATTAGAAAAGAAAAAAATTAGATCAAATAATTGACTTATCACCTTCAAAATCTTGCAACACTCAATTTGTGTTTGTATACTCTTAATTTAGGAAGGGATGTAGTTGCTACACCATGCCATGATGATACTTATAAAGGGTCTCTCTCACAAAGGTAATAGTAAGAATGAGATGTTTTTTCATTTTTTTCATCCTCCTATATATAGCAGGTCCCCTTTCTTGTCTCCTCACCACTTTTAATCTTGTTAGGTACCAAAATTTCTCTTACATAATCCTAGAGGATTCCTTACCTTCAGGGCTAGGATATTTTCATTAGGAGGGAAAAAAGGGGGTTCATCAATAGACTGTGGATGGTTAAAGGCTAATGAACAAGAGTGGGTGGTCTCTCTTGCACTTTGTACTCAAATTAAAAACCAGGAGGGATATTTCTAAAGGCATACTTAATAGGTTTGTGCATCAAATAAAATGTAACATTACAACAACAATTAGTGACCTCAATTACTGTATTAGGTCAAATACAAACAAGTTGGATATAACCCCTTATATAGTTAAATGCACTTTGCACATGTACCCATGGATAAAAATAGTATTGCAATCCCTTTAGACTATTTCATTTGATATTTCTTACACAATGACAAGGTACAAACATATTAAACATGATTCTTTGATGATTTAACATTCCTAGGTTTACATAAGATAGTTATTTAGTTTATAACACTGAATTATGAACATACATTCTCTAATATTCTCCTACTATTAATGGGTATGGAGTTGATTAAAATAATTGATTGATTGGCTCTTCACTAATGTGAAATGGTGCCTAATCTATTGGGGAAAATGTTTGAATAAGATCGTAAAGAAATATTCAATAAAATAAATGCATAAATAAAATAGAAATAACACAAAAACAAAGACATAGATATATATGGTTCACCCAATCTGGGCTATTTCCACAAAGAAACAACTAGTGTTGAGAATGTGTGTCTCAAACTCACTGGTAGAAACCCTGATACTTTAACCAAGCAAAAAAGTTTCTTAAGTGTTTTGTTTATGATTTTACCTCTATATCGTCAGGTGTTTGAGAGGGAGAGGAGCGGTAGCGAGGTTACTTCCATACCACAGGAGCCTCTTAGCTATGTAGCGGTAGTGCGGTGGATACCACCATACCGCGAGTGTCCTTACACTGGGCTTCAGTGGCGTGGTTATCGCCATACCGCATGAGCTTTCCAGACATGTAGTGATAGTGCGGTGGATATCACCATACTGCGAATGTCTTTACTCTGGGCTATGGTGGCGCGGTTATCGCCATACCGTAGGAACTCATCGGATGTGTAGCGGTAATGTGGTGTAAACCTCCATACCGTGGATGCTTGTAAATAGTCCAGAGGTAGAGCGGTTACCGCCATACCTCGGGAGCCCTTGACTTGTCTGGAGGTAGCACAGTAAACCGCCATCCCACGGGAACTTGTTGACTACGCAGCGGTAGCGCGGTGTAAGGTGAAAAACATAGTTTCTTGGTTGACTGTTGAGATGTATGCTATTAAGTGGAGGAGTTTTCTGACTTGGAAGGAGGCCATTTGAATGCCTGGGAAGTTTGACGGTTGTTCTACAGAAGGAAGTTGAACTAAATCGATTGTACAAAGAATGCATCGATCATGGTTGTTGCTATATATTGCAACGTTTGAAACTGTGAAAAGGTTCAAAGTTTTTTTTAAGAGTTCAATGGTTAGATGATCGATTGATCTGTTAGTGAGTTTCATAGTATGTTGTAAGAGAGCATTGTAACTGTGATATTCTGTACGAGATTGATCAGGGAAATATTGCTACTGTAATATTGTCATTTGAAAGGAGAGTTTGTAACTTGTATGTAATTTTTGATTACTGTAATACAAGTGATTTTCTTTGGTGTGGTGGGTTTTTCTCCCGTAATGGTTTTCCCACGTAAATTTTGTGTCAATTGTGTTTGAGTTTATTTATCTATTCTGTTATTTCCTTCATGTGCATCTTAATGATATGTAATTGTAAAATTTAAAGTCATATCTGCATTCTTCTCTGAGTTTTGACATTAGGAAAGTTTGTTCCACATCTGTATTATTTCCTTACAACTAGTCCTTCCTTTATTTCATCTAGAAAAAATGAAGGGATGCAACGTACAACACTTTCATTGTAACTTACTCTTCTCTCTATCATCGCACCTCACAATAAAATCTACAAGAGTAATATAATTCCCTCGCATAAAGAAGGGGTTTCCTTCTAGAGCAAGAAAAACAAACATAACCTCTACTGTAAGATTTGTGACCTAATGATGAACGATCTAGATTTACAATGAATAAATATATAAAATGTGGCTTTCGAGGGTGTTGCCCCTAAATTACTACAAGGGTGTGCAACCCTTGGACCCCCCACTAGGGGGATGGATCCCCTGGACCTTACAGGGGGTACCCCCTTGCATCCCCCATGCTATAAATTTATTAACTAATAAGATCAGGCTCCATAAAAAATAATATCCCATTGGAGACTAATCATGACAACTCTAGGAAGATAATCAAGCTCCATAAACCTTCATAACCAAATCATCTCTTTACAAGCCTTTGTAGAAACAATATACTCATATTCTATTGTTGAAAGTGCAACAATATTTTGCAATTTGGAAATCTAAATTATTGTTGTTCCACCTAGAATAAAAACATACCTTGTGGTGCTCCTCATGCTATCAATATCACCTACCAAATCTAAATCAACATATCCCTATAGAATAGACTTGAAACCTCCAAAATATAATGCTTGAGTAGTGGTACCTCTCAAATACTTGAGAATCCACTTTACTTCTTTCTAATGATATTTTCTTGGATCATTCATATACCTGCTCACAAATCTTCCTATATTTGGCCTTGTACATACCATGACATACACCAAGTTTCCATTTGTTGATGAGTATGGAACCTTAGACATGTAGTTTATCTCCTCTTATGTCTTGGGAAACATCTTCTTAGTCAATTTGAAATGGCTAGGAAAAGGTGTACTAACTTTTGGCATCTTGCATTTGAAATATTTTCAACACCTTCTCTATGTACTCACTTTAAGACAATGTTAACGTGCGATTTAAATTCATCTCTTGTTATTCTCATACCAAGGATTTTTTTTGCAACAGCGAAATCCTTCATCGTAAATGAATTTTCTAATTTTATTTTGAGTACATTTATATCATGCACATTAGACCCTGCAACAAGAATATCGTCTACATACAATAACAAGATAATATAGCTATCATTATCTAATCTCTTAAAATAAACACAATGGTTAGAATGATATATACTATAACCTTGTTCTATCATAAACCTATCAAATTTTAAATAACACTTCCTTGGAGCTTTTTCTAGGCCATATGAGCTCTTATTCAACCTACAAACTAAGTTCTTCTTCCCCTTGACTTCATACCCTATGGTTGATGCATATAAATCTCTTCCTCCAAATCCCCATGGAGAAAAAATGTATTTACATCTAATTGCTCAAGATGCAAGTATTCTACTACCACTAGACTTAAAATAGTTCTAGTTGAAGTCATTTTAATAACATGAGAAAATATTTTATCAAAATCTATACCTTTTTCTATGCAAAACCCCTTATAACAAGTCTTGCCTTGTACCTCCTTTTTCCTCCATTTTCATCCTTCATCCTGTAAACCCATTTGTTCTACAATTCTCTTTTAGCTTCATATTAACCAATAATATTAGGTTTCATAACCAACAACAAAGTTGTGAGTAGCAAAGAGAAAGAAAATGCATCTTGTAAAGCATCAATATAATCCAATTTGCATTTATATGAAAACCATAGATTACGTCATGTATAGTGGACATAGTTAATAATCCATCATAGAACTACAATGACCCATATGTAATAGAATAATAACTATTACAAAGCATTTATAATGAATTAAATGCTATCACACATGCATAAAACCACTATTATATTTGCACCATCAACTATGGTGAGAGAAAATGCACAATTGTGACTATACATCCTCTTGAATCATTATCAACTACCATGGAGACATACCATTATAAAATATGTATGTTTAAAAAACCTTCTTACACCAAGAAAGACACATTACTTAATTTTTATATCAAACCTTCAATGTTTGATGTTGTAAAATTGCCTACAGACCTTTCTTGCCTATAAAGTTATCTCAACGACCAACCACATGTATGAATAAGAAACTAGCATTTATAATTTTTTATTTATAGTATCCAAATACTCATGGGAACTTTGAGAGGGCTTGGAACTTATGGACGTCACATGCAAGGGTCATCCAAGTCTATGTAACAATCAAAATGAATCAAAGATATCCATCATGGGTTGATTTGGGTGGCTAGAACACCAACAACCATATTTATGGTGACATGGGTTCCTCTATAATCTTCAATTGAATCTCTATGTGAAAGCAAACCAATAGGTCAAATAGGTGTATCTCAAGTGGTAAAATAGGAACAAGTGGTTGTAAGGTAAAATATGGCTTGAAGAGAGTGATAAGTGAGTTATGAACACATGTGGATAAGGGTTTCAAGGGTTTTAGGGAGTGAAATAAGGAAATAGTGAGAGTTTCAAAATTTTGGGGATCAAGGGTCAAGGTATCTAGTAATAGATACTTGGGTAAGGGGAAGGCCAAACCTCTAACAAGGATAAGGGAAGGAGTAGATACTAGGTGAAAGGGATCTCAAGAAGAGGAAGAGTGGGGGTTGAGAGAAAAGAGGGATTGGGAATCGGGGGTGAGGCATATCAGGTGTCAAGGTAGAATAAAGGTCACAACTCTGACTTGTTAAAGTAACTTAGTGAAAATATTGAGTTAGTAGTTGGGAATTGGGTTGAAGGAATACTAGGTGCCCAAGAAAAGGGATGGTTGAAACAATGATGATGAATGAATAGCAAAAGGATACAAGGTTTCAGAGATTAGGGGGATCATGGAAATGGTACTTGTGGAAGGGAAACTCTGAAACTACAACACAAAAGGACTCTTTAAGCCTAATTTATTACAACACCTACATTTACTTGATATGGACATGCCTTTTAATTTAGGTGATTCCTTACTATTGTTTATGCTTTCATGATCACATCTTACCTACTATTGTCCTTAAACATGTGTTGTTTATCTCATGCTTATCCCTCATATCATGTGTCATTTTTTCCTACATGATTTATCACAATATGTGATAGCCACTTCACTATTGAACTTCTAATATTAGGGGAATCTTAACAACCCTAATTTTTTATACTCAAGAATGATTTTTATTTAATATCACTATTTGTTTCTTACATGATGCTTATTCATGACAATATTCCCATGTTCAATTTCATTATTTGAATAGAATCTTACAATCTTCTTCTTGGTTGACTATTGGCTAATACATTGGGGGCCATTCCTTATACTCTTCATTAATCACTAAATTTCATCCAAAATAACATATATTACATGATTTTAGTTTATGAAAATCTATTTAAATATTACCAAATTACTAAATCACATATTCCTTTCACCCTCATTCTTATACTTCTCCTCCACCTCCTTCAAGTACACAACCTTCTCATTATTCTTCTTCCTTGGATTTCAGTTTATCTTCTCTTGTAGTGGATCTTGCTCCATTCTTGCATATTCCATCTCAATATAATTTACTCTTCTTGTTAGCTAACCATCTTCTTCTTCTTATAATTCTTTTCAAGGAGAGGGGTGGAGTTCTTCACTGCTTCCTACACTAGTAAGTATTAGGTAAACCTTTAGGAATTTAGAATCCATTATTTACACATAGATCCTCATACTATCAATCAACCCCCTCACATTGCTCCTTCTTTTTCCCCCTTATCTATCAATGAATGTGAATATGGTAATAGTTATAATTATATCAAATTTGATGGACATCATCCTCAATTTTTTCACACAAGACACTTCATTCATCTCTTTAGATAAAAATATTCTTTATCTCCTCCTAATGTTTGTGAAAAATTTGGCTAGGGTTCCTTAGACTTCATCCCTTCCTACATTGCTAGATACAAGGTCAGCCTTTAGGTCTTTGGTATTCCTTATATACACATTTCCTCTTATTTTTTATCAACCCCCTCACACTCCTCCTTCATCTACTTCCACCTCACCCATCAATGGATATGAATGTGGTAATAATTTTAATATATCGAATCCAATGGAGATTATCCTCCTTATATATCCTCACTTGAGAAACTATATGGACTTGAATTCCAAATTTTTAGTGAATATGAGTACAAATGTCAAGGTCCTAGTTGCAACAGACAATGCATTATGGAATTCATATTATTTGATTAGCAATCTAAACCTAGTTTGAGATACCACCCTCCTTATGTGGTCAAGGTATCTATTTCAAATATTCTATTAAATACTCTATGGTCTCCTTATCCAATAATTTTCCCCTTCTCCTCCTCTCCCTACAACTCATTAGTTCTATTTTTGTTTCTCCTCCATTTAATTATATGTTCTCTACTGAAGATGAATTGGTTGAATCATTAGGGACCTATTTTGATGTTGGTCATTTTCATCATGATTGTGGGTTCCCTTGAAATTTAAATATGCATGCATATTTTAAAGAATCTACTTTCCTCACTTTTGAACCTATTTCTGGCTTAATAAATCTATAATTATTTACCTACTAATCCATTCATTGAAAATAATAGTTCTCTTGTTGTAGGTGATGCAATAGATACTCCTATGGATCCTTTGGACACTTAAAAGGTCCTTAAGGTAGATGAGTGTCTCTCTTCTTTTGAATAGGAATGTCATTTTAAACTACTTCATGATTTCACAAACTTCTTTTCATGGACTTGAGAGGAAATGCCTAGTATTGATTAGGATGTGGTTATTTATAATATTATTCTTCACCCTAAGGCTAAAATAAAACTAAAAGGTTACTTAAAGATAGATTGATCTATCTAATCGACCTTCCCCATGGATGTTTACACATGACCAAACCTAATGGACACACCCACATCTAAATATAATTATATGATATAAATAAGCATATCCTCATGATGACTTCCCCCTCCTAAATATTAATATGATTGTAGAATCTACTACTAGCTATGAAATTTCTCATTCATGTATGATTTTTTGTCTACAATAAAATTCTCATCAATCCCAAAGACCAAAAAAACTAATTCCACTACACCTTGAGGTAACTTTTTCTACAATGTCATACCTTTTGGTCTTAAGAGCGCTAGTGCCACTTACCAAGGTTGCATGGCACTCATCTTCTACAACCTCATACATTAAATTATAGAATATTATGTTGGTGACATCATTTTCAAATATTTTCTTCATCAAAACCATGTGCATAATATTCACATTATTTTTAAGTACCCTAGATAATATAAATTGTGCCTTAATCTTGAGAAATGTGTCTTTGATGTTGATACTGGAAAACTTCTTGAATTAATTGTATCTTATTAAGGTATTGAAATCAAAACTAAGAATATTTGTACCATTATCAACCTGCCTCCTCAAAATATTTCTCAAATATATAGTCTTGAGTAAAGAATTTAGGCTATGTTAGGAAAGGTGTCCCAACCTTGCATCTTAATGTTGAGAACACTAAAATATAATTTATGTGTTATAAAAGTAATTTTTGGATTTGAAAAATATTTAAATAGGATTTAATCAATTAAATTAGGTTATGATGACATGAACCTCTTTGAGATCTTTAAAATTTATAAAATTTATAATTGAATTCCCAAATCAAAAGTTATGGCCTTTGCTAGTCAATCCCTCAACATAAAAAATGTAAGAGAATCTATGACACATGAGAGGTTAATAAGAGGGAGTGATGCAGGGCATCACTCTCATCTATCATCTCCATTTGGTTTTATTTTTGTCTTTTAGTTTGGTAGATTAGTTTTTGTTTTGGTGTGATTTCTTTCATAATATTTTGTAAAGCTTTCTGGTCGAATCTTCTTGAAAATCGACGGATAGCAGATGGGATAACTGTTAGTGGTCAGTAGTTGAGAAGGATCGATGAGTACTTGAAGGGGAATGGGTGTTGGAATAGGGTTTCGATTTGGAGGCTTCAACAATACCCTCTTTAGAAATAATGATTCACCTAGTTCTAGTTCCTCTTTGTGGTGAACAGGAGACCCCACGGTTTATTGGTCAACATGAACAATTTGATTACTTCTTTCAAACTTGGAATGTCCCCCTTGAGATGATTCAGAGCATTCCCAACTCTTGTGTCTATATTGGTTGCACTTAAAGCATTTTCCAGTGAACCCTCTACCTCTACCTTGAGAACCACCTCTTCCATAGGATCTGCCCCCTTTGTTTTGAAAGCCTCCTCTATCATTGTTGGCTACTCCACTAGAACTTCTAGCCTCTTCTCCTTGATGATGTTGTTGTCCTCTACTAGTTTGTTGCCACATTCCTCTAAAACCTCTTCCTCTCTTCTTCTCTTGCTGACTTTGTTTCCTTTGCAACTTTTCCTTTGCCTTTAAGGAAAGTTGATAAGCCTCTTCCAAACTTCTATGGGATACAAGGCTTAGTTCATCTTGTATACTATACTTTATACCAATCATATATCTAGCAATTTTATCCACATCTTCCTCACTATTCCCTAATCTAATTACCAGCTTATAGAATTCCTCTGTATAATCTTTCACAGACATGTATTTTGGTTTCAAATTATGCAATTTTTTGAAGAGATTAGTCTGATAATCTCCTAGAAGGAACTTAGCCTTCAACTTTTCCACCATTTGATCCTAAGAGTTAATATATTCCTGATTCTTTCTTCTCTTCTCAGTTTGGACAAAGTCCCACCACATAGCAGTGTGGCCCTTCAATCTGGTGCGAGCAAATTTCACTCTTGTTTCTTCTGCTACACCCTCATATTCAAAATATTTTTCTAAATAATTGATCCAATCAATTAGATCTTCACCATTGAGACTTTTCGAATAAGTAGGAACTTCTATTTTGGGTTTGGAACCCACATTCATGATAGTCCTTAGTAATATTTCCTCAAAACCTTCCTGATCTCCTTGTCCCCCCTCATTGTCATCTCGTGGTTTTTCTTCCTCCTCCTCATCATCACTTGCAACTTCATCAAGGGTCCCTCTTCTCTGTGTCTTTTCCAAAGCATCCATTCTTGCTATCAAATGCTGCAACAATTCTTCACCATGTTGTTCCCTTCTACCTCTTCCCTAGGCTCCTCCTCTGCCCATTCTCCTTGGAGGCATTTTGTTTACTCACCAATGCCCAATCACTTTTATACTTTGATACCAATTGAAGGCACGCCTTGCTAATCATAGGGTAAATTAAAATCCACATAGATTCCAAGTCCGAGCAAATCTTTGTCAAAGTTATAAGAATTTCAAGATTAAAAATTCAAATACACAGACTAGAACTAGATCATTTACCATCAAAGGTAAGAAGAACAAATGCAACCTTTTATTCCCAATTACAATTTAATCTCTAAAACAACATTTGATTCATTCTACAGAGTTTTACATTGCAATTCACATAAGGCCTTCAATGATGACTTGGCTACATTCCCTTACTGCACTATTCAACCTTCTACTTGTCTTCTGGTCAATCAAAGACACTGACATCTAATGACTTTCCCTCCATCGTCATTCACCTTTTTGAATCATGAAAACCCATGTTCTCTTCAGCAGAGATCCTTGTTCAAAACCAAGTGTAAGTCCAAAGGTAAATGTTGCCATTGATAGTGGTAATATAGATAATATTGTTGTAATAGAGATGGTAGAAAAGTTAGATCTTAAAAGAATTAAGCATCCATCTCCTTATAAGGTATCCTGGTTGCAAAAAGGTCATCAATTGTTAGTAAATGAGCATGCTCATGTTGATTTTTAGATTAGTAATTATAAAGATAGTTTTCTTTGTGATGTGATGCCTATGGATGTGTGCCATCCATTGCTTGGTAGACCGTGGAAATTTGATAGGAAAGTAGTGCATAATGGAAGGGAGAACACATATACTATTGAGAAAGATGGAGTGAAACATACCTTGATGCCTATGAAGGAGCCTTAAGAGGACAACAACAGTAGTAGTAGTAGTAAGCTAATGTTGGTCAGTCGTAAGGAGTTTCTACATGACTTGAAGAATGAGGAAATAGGATATGCTTTGGTTCTTAAACCTAGGAGTGTATTTACTACTACAAAATTTGATGATTTTCCTCTTCAAGTGCAAGATATTTTGAAGGAACATTTGGATATTGTTGCATCTGATTTTCCTAGTGTTTTTACTCCTATGAGGAGCATCATCAATCATATGGATTTGATTCTAGGGGCTAGCCTTCCTAGCAAGGCTACTTATAGGTTGACAACTATGGAAAATGAGGAAATAAGGAGGCAAGTGGAGGACCTTTTGAAGAAGGGTTTGAAAAGGGAAATCCTAAGTCTTTGTGTTGTTCCCAAAATACTAGTGCCAAAGAAAGGAGGGGAATGTCGTATGTGTATTGATTCAAGGGACATTAACAAAATTACCATAAGATATAGGTTTCTCATTCCTCGAATTGAAGATTTGATGGATTGTTTAAGTGGCTCCATGTATTTTTCAAAAATAGACTTGAAGAGTGGTTACCACCAAATAAGAATCAGACTAGGGGATGAATGGAAGACAACCTGTAAGACTAGTGATGGTTTGTATGAATGGCTTGTTATGCCTTTTGGATTGTCTAATGCACCTAGCACTTTTATGCGACTCATGATTGAGGTTTTGAAACCATTCCTTGGTAAATTTGTGATAGTATACTTGGATGAAATTTTGGTGTTTAGTAGGTCTAAGGAGGAGCATCTTGAGCATTTGAGACAGGTATTGAGGGGGCTGCATGAGGAGATGTTGCAGATAAATTTAAAAAAGTGTGTATTTATGTAGACCAAACTAGTGTATTTGGGCTTTGTGGTGTCAAACAAGGGATTGAAGATCAAAAAAGAAAAAGTACAAGCCATCCTTGATTGGCCAACACCTAAAAGCATAATGGAGGTAAGGAGCTTTCATGGGCTCACAAGTTTTTATAGAAAATTTATTAGAAGTTTCAGTCATGTGGTAGCACCTATTCTTGAAACTATAAAGGGGAATAAGAGGCTATTTTTATGAACTAAGCAGGCTAAAGATAGTTTTAAATTTCTGAAGCAAAAGGTGAGTGAGCAGCCCATTCTTGCTTTGCCCGATTTTGAAAAAGTGTTTCAAGTAGAGTGTGATGCTAGTGGGTTGGCTATTGGGGTTGTCCGAAGTCAAGAAGGTAGACTAGTAGCATACTTTAGCAAGAAACTAAATGATGCAAAAAGAAAGTATTCTTCTTATCATTTGGAATTCTATGCTTTGGTTCAACCCTTAAAGAAATGGAGACATTATTTACTGCCTAAAGAGTTCATTGTAAGCACATATAACCATTCTTTGCAGTTCATTAACAACCAAAACAAGTTGAATCAAAGACATGCCAAGTGGGTTGAGTATCTCCAAAGTTTTAATTTTGTTTTGAAGCATAAAAGTGGACAAATGAATAAAGTTGTTGACACTTTGAGTAGAAATAATTTTTTGTTATGTGAAATACAAACTAACAGTGCGGGCTTTGAAAATTGAAAGAGTTGTATGCAGAGGATGTAGATTTTAAGGAAGCATTTGCAGCTTGCAGTGATCTTATTTGTAGGAATAGAGAGCCATGGGTGGATTATATGATTCAAGAAATTTTGTTGTTCAAGGGGAATAAATTATGCATTCCTAAAGGGTCGATGAGAGACAATTTGTTGAAGGGAAAGCATTGTGGTAGTCTTACTGGTCACTTTGGGTAGGATAAGACTTATTTGAATTTGAGCATGCTTTATTTTTGGCCAAAGATGCAAGCAGATGTGAGGAGATATGTTGAAAGATGCAACGTTTGTCAACATGCTAAAGGGAGAACCTAAAATGTTGGGTTATATCAACCACTTCTAGTTCCAACTAGGCCTTGGGGTTCAGTGAGTATGGAATTTGTGTTAGATTTGCCTCGTACACAAAGGGGAAATGATTCAATTTTTGTTGTGGTAGATAGGTTCTCAAAAATGGTGCATCTTATACCTTGTAAGAAAACTAGTGATGCCACTGACATTGCAAATTTGTTCTTCAAAGAAGTAGTGAGATTGCATGAGATTCCTAAAAGTATCATCTCTAATAGGGATACTAAATTTGTGAGTCATTTTTGGAGGACCCTATGGAAGAAAGTGGGAACTAATCTAAACTTTAGTTCTACTTATCACCCCCAAATGGATGGGAAAACTAAAGTTGTTAATCGAAGTCTTGGAAACGTGTTGAGGTGTATTGTTGGGAAAACACCAGGTAATTAAGATCTAGCTTTGGCTCAAGCTGAGTTTGCATTTAATTATTCTCCTAATCGAAGTACTGGATTTAGTCCATTCTATGTGGTGTATGGTATGCATCCAAGGGGGGTGTATGAGTTGAGAGACCTTGGTAATATGTAAAGGCGAAGTGCAACAAGTGAATATTTTGCTAAAATCATTCATGATCTCCATGAAGAGGTCAAAAAAAATATAGAGGGGAGTGATCAACAATATAAACAACATGCTGATAAAAAGCGGAGTCAGATACATTTTTAGGTTGGAGACTGTTACCAAATTTTTGCCTCAGCTCGATTGGTGGAGTTGACTGAACGTTGTTATATCTTAAGGTGAAATTGCAGATTATGTTTGAGTGTTGTTTTGCATTTTTATCATCATTCATTAAGTGACCGTGGTGCATTTAAGGAAGAATCAGAATTTCAGAGTGCTATTCAGATATTCCAGGATTAAATGAAATGCAAAATTGAGCATATAAATAACAAAGCATTTTAGAATGCTTTCGTTCATTTCATGGAATAATTCATATTTACATAGCTTCATTTGATTACAAGAATCAGAATGATATTATAACATTGCATTTAAATGCATTTTCTTTTTGAAATGAAAAGCATAAAAGATGAAATCAAATATCCACACAAGCCATGGATGTGACTGTCACAATGCACCATTAATAGTACACTACACTATTGGAGATGCAAAAGAAAAATCACATAAGTAAATGACATAATCATCATTGCCTGTTTTGGCTGATGGTCGATGATGAATGGTGCATCTTTGTCTTCTCAAGTTCCGTCGACCTGTAAGAGAAAAGAGGGAGATGTCAGAGGCTCCAATTATGAAGAAACCTATATGAGTCACCTACAATAGTGCAACCTACTATTAATCATACACTGAAGCAATCGAAGAAGTACATAAGAAATGAGCTGAAAGAAAAACATCAACATGATCATCATATTCTGTTTTTATGCTAACATTGTTTGTTTCCTTGTGCAGGTATAGGTAAAATCACGATGTTGATCGTTATTTGAAGACCAAACATGTGGAGAAAAATAGGCTCCCACAAGGGTGGAGCTCGACATGCTGCCCTTATTCATTACAAATGGGATGATTTAAAGATTACATCATCATATTCATCAAAAGAAATGACATACAACTGAAAGAGTAAACAAAATTATATATCAAGCTATTAAACCAACTGTGCATTCATAACAATCAAGTGGATATTTTTCTGAAAGCTACAGGTGAACAATGAGTTTAGTTCACTCAATTAATTTAGCTGAGTACATTTATGTCAAACATTGCTGCATAGTTCATGACTCTGTGTTATTTGTTCATCATGATCATATATGTCATGCAAGGTTTAGTTCATCGGTGTTCTTTTCACAATCAAGGATAGTGAACAGGCATACATTATGCCTTAGTAAACGGATTTGTTTTGATTTTCATCACGAAAGAGAGCAGATTTAAAGATCAGTTTGATAAGTGGAACATAAAAATGCATGAAGAGTGCCATGTTGAAGCTCAAGAGTAGGAAAGACAGTCAATGCACTCAAATAATAAAGGAGCGATAAGTTCTAGTTTGACTAATGATACAATGCAGCATTAGGAAATACAATATGAAATGACCATTCCTAAATGATAAAGAAGGGACAGGAAAAACAAGGGTGTTTCAGAGGTGTTAATTATGCACTAAAAGAATCAAGTAAGATGTAGTCCGTAGTGTTGCAATGTTTCAATTTAAAATCTCTACATAAGTCCAAGAGCAAAAAGCAGATGTTGCTGTGTGTTAGAGTTAAGGAATCCAAAGGAGCAATGTTGTGTGCATAGAAAACATCATGGGGATAGTAATACATTAAGAGGTCCTTCTCTTCACAACGAACAAACACAAGAGTATGTTTAAAAAGTAAGGAATTTAAATGCTACAGAAGCCCAGTTTTTACACAGTTATTCAAAATGCAGAAATAAGAGAGAGGTCAAACCCAGTTTTAGTAACAAATGCCAAGTCTAAGTTTTGCAACTGAAAGTGCAAAAGAAACAATGGTGGTCAAGCTAATTCTCATGAGAATATTAAAGACAAACAAATATATTTCCAGCTTACCCATGTGAGTTTTCTTTTCAAACAAAAAATCAAAGTAAAGCATCTTATAATAGGTCAAGCCCATTAATTAAATACAGATAAATACATAGATTTTGTTACTCTCACAAGGGTTTTTATTCTGAAGGCAAATGATACAAAAAACAGCAGGTACCCACGTTGGGGTTTCAAGTAAATATACAAATTTTCATCATTTCCAGCCATCCATGTGGGTATTTTGATCACAACAACAAAACAATTTGTTCTATCAACCCAGATGAGGATTTTATGTGAAGTAACAGGTATATGATGGAATTTTATTCTTGGGTCAAGCTTCAGAATGTATAAAAACCACGAAGTTTCAATTCGTAGGAAATGCCATGTGAAGGTTTGTTAAGGAAATAACATGAGCTCATGCAAAATGATGGTGTTCGAGCGCCGTAGGAGAAATCACATAATAGATATATTTTCTTCAAAAATTTCAAATACCCATATGCGGATATGTCTTCAAATACACAAGAAGGTGGATTTCCTGTTTTGGGTCGAGCCCAAAATCTCTAAATATGCTTTCTATGATACATATGTGGCGGCCTGTACATGGTCATAGAATTTTAAGTGAAGGTGGTCGAGCTTTCTAAAGGAGAGAGTATATATTTTAAACGTAACTCACCACTTCGAGTCCGTAGGAGAATGCTTATGGCGCAGCCAAGCCCATATTAAAGTCTCAAAACTCCAAACAAAGTATCCAGTTCGAGCTCGCGTGGGCGGCCAGTGAAGACAAGGAACACAGAGGAAGGCGCAAGACTTAAGCCACAGCTCGAGCTCTTTAAAGTGAACACACTGAGTATACATAAATGCATTAGAAGCTATCTTAGCCGTGGCTACAGACCAAGAAAATTAGGGAGTAAAGAGCTATGAAGACAAAAAATTAGACTTACCCATTGAAGTTTCGACTGTCAGAAGGCAGAAGATGAAGATTATTGAGCATGTAGAAATCAAACCGAGCTCAACCATCATGGCGGCGTGCTCTCAGGCAGAGCTCTTTTCCTTCAAAGTGAAGAATGCAAAATGAAATGATTTAGGGTTTGACCTTGTTTTCCTCATGCCCTAATTTGACCCAACATCATAATCATCCAGAATATTCACAATTGGAAAATAGCACATGGGATTTCGAATTAGGTTAATCTTTGCATAATAGTTTATTCAAAGTCTGAAGTTTAATGTATTTGAGGGTGGCCGAATTATGTGCCTAGGTCGATGTGGTAGGTCTTTATGACTTTTTCTTTTTACCTTAGTGAAATGTGGGGACTTGAATACCTTGTGTTCTTGCTTCGAGAGGAAAATGAGGGTATGGGTGTTGAATATGTTATGACCTAGGGATGGTTTTTGATCTTTATCCACTTAGGGTTTTTAATTTTAATTGATTTTAGAGGAATCAATTGGAGATTGATGAGAGGATAATGATATGTATTAATATTTTTATGATTTTTTGAGAAAATCAAAGCATTGTAATGGAGAAATAAGATGTTTTCTTTTTTGCAAAAGATTTTACAATCTTTAAATTGCAAAAAATAAATAAATTGTAAAATCTATAGTGATGTAAAGCAGAATCGTAAAGCAATCTCCTATAAATTGTTTTATGATTTCTTGCTATTTTTAGCAAATTCATTTTGAATTCCTCTCTTGGTCGGATTTGAGTCTTATCTTGGAGAGATAAGGTGTTTTTTGGGCTTTTAAAGCAGATTCAGCCTATTTTTAGAGGATTGACAGTTTGATCATAAAAGCAGTATGCTTTTTTCCGCTTTTATGCAATTTTTGAGACAATTTGAAGTTTTTTTCCTGGAGCTTCTTTCTGAGCTCGGATTAGGGTTTCTTGAGAGTTATGTCTTTGAAAAGACTTAGTCTTTTGGCTCTCCTTCTCAGTTTAGATTTCAGTTCCTGCTCATACATGTTTTTGAGCTTGTGAACCCTTGTGTACTCAGTTCAGAATTATGCACTCTTTCAGTTTTAATAAAGTAGCAGTATTCTCCTTCTCATTTTTGTCTCAGTTTTAGAATAGCAATTTGATGTCTTTGTGGTTCAAATCAGAATCCTTTTATGTCTTGCTGTTGTAAGTTGTGTTTCAGAATTGCATAGTTTTAGGTTGCATGTTGTATTTCATTTAGGAATATTCATGCAAAATACTGATGGAAGTATGTGCCAGTGGGATTGTGAGATTCATTGTGATAGAAAGGCTATTGTGAGTGTCAATGTTTGAATTTCATAACTCTAAATTAATCATCAATTAGATTCAAGTTTTTTTTCAGTCCATCCTTCTATCCCTTTTCCTAGAGGTTATTTAGAATAGGATCAATCATTCGAAGAACCAGCTCACTCTGGAGATTCCTTCTTCGCTCAGATCACCCACATCTGAAGGAGGTTTCCATGTTTTAGTAGGTTGTTGAATATTGCATTCAGCAGGGTGCAAATCTATTGATAACAAAGACCTTGTATTGGCTTACCTTCGCAAGGAAATATTTCCTAAACGGGAGTACAAACTGTAAATGAAAAAGATAGGACCCTGCAAAGTCCTCAGAAGATTTTTAGATAATGCACATGAAATTTCTCTACCTTTAGACCTTGGCATTTCACCTATTTTTAATGTAGCGGATCCATATCCTTATAAGGGAGATGTTGAGGATGGTGCAGTAGAGAGTGATTCTTCAAACATTGAGAAACAACAAGGTGTTTCATCTTCTCTGCAAGACATTGAATGCATTCTTGATACACAGTTGTGGAAGAAAACCCGAAGACATGAGTACTTCAGATATCTGGTGAAGTGGAGCGATCATCCAGTGGAAGATGGTTCTTGGATCACTAAATCTGAGCTCTCTCGGTTGTGTTATTCCGTTGCAGATCTCATGAGCAAGAGATCATGAATTTTTTTCCTACCTGTGGAGTCTAATGTAGGGCATTGCTCTCATCTCTCATCTTTGTTTGGATTTATTTCTCTTTTAGTTTGGTAGATTAGTTTTTGTTTTGGTGTGATTTGTTTCATAATGTTTTGTAAATCTTCCTAGTTGAATCTTCTTGACAATCGATAGTTAGTAGATGGGATAACTGTTAGTGGTCAACAGTTGAGAAGGATCGATGAGTACTTGAAGGGGAATGGGCGCTAGAACAAGGGTTCAATGATGAAGAGAACAAGGGTTTTCATGATTCAAAAATGCAATCGATGGTGGAGGGAAAAGTCATTGGATGTTGGTGTCTTTGATCAACCAGAAGACAAGTAGAAGGTCGAATAGTGCAGTAAGGGAATGTAGCTAGGACAATTATTAAAGCCCTTATGTGAATTGCAATGTAAGCCTCTATAGAATGAATCAAATTTTGTTTCAGAGATTAAATTGTATGTAATCGACATAAGCCATTAGGAATAAAAGACTGCATTTTTTCTTCTTTCCTTTGATGGTGAATGATCTAGTTCTAGTCTGTGTTTTTGAATTTATAATCCTGAAATTCTTATAACTTTAGGAGAGAGTTGCTTAGACTTGGAATCTCTATGGATTGTAATTTACCCTGTGATCAACAAGGCATGCCTTCAGGGAGTAACACATGTTGACCAAGAACATTCATCAACCTATGACATGTCATTATGATTATCATAACTTATATTTGAATGGTTTCAATAAGACAAATTTGAGCACCCGATTTAGAAGGATAACTATGACATGTTATGACATTTTTATGATAGGTGTAAGGACTATGCTATATTCAGCAAGAGGAATCTTCTTGGGGTTTGATTATGAAAATTTTGTTAGGGGATTTGGATGCCACTTTTGGGTGGTACTGAATCATGGTTTTATTGTTCCCATTTGGTGGTTTCGTGTTCTCTACTTATTGGGTGATTGGTATAGAGCTTGCATAATGTATATTTTTAGGTATTATTATGTTTTCAACATTAAACTATATTTGATTGTTGGAATTGTCTCTTGTGAAGGACAACCTATATTTTATTATAAGCAATATTGTTGTTGGTTAATACATTAGTTTATACTTTGGAGGTTGTCTTTTTTTAAAGTGTTTTAAACCATGATACATCATTATATAGTGCTAACTGAATTTATTGTGATGTTTTTTCCTATAAATTATATTAGATCATATTTAGTGTTCATTTCTCTCCTTTTTTTAGTTTAGGAAGCATTTCAACACCTTAGATTCCTTTTAGGCTATTCATCACTCTATTGCATAACTATTTGACTCCACCCTTATTTTCACACATATTCTTAAGAAATATGTTAAATTGCATGGAATATAGACTGCTAATAATATTTTAAAGCCCCAATATATTATCTCTCCAATCCTCCTATCTTGATGTCTACCATTTATCTGCATCCCTTCTAAATACCTCTATCGCAAATCATGTTATTTGATCCCTTCCTACCCAATAGGATAATACCCACAAAGAACATGTTGTCTACTAAATCAACTACACATTGCTAAATTATAAAACATATTATTCTCAAATAGAAAAGTAATGCCTAGTTGTTCTTTGCAATTCACAAAATTTATGTCACTACATGCTTCAATTTGATATACATGCCATCATTCAACATTATCCTCTAAAATACATTCTCTTTTAAGTACCATATCTCTATATGTGTCACTTTGTGTCTCATATTTCTTATCAATTTTGATATAAAATCTATCTTTGAAAAGGAAACTAAGATTTAAACTTCGGTAGACCACCTTGTTGACACTTTTTTTTATCTTATTCCTCCTTGGTAGATCACACTTTCCCCAATGAACATATTCTTAATATTGGTGTTAATGACACTTGGGATATGTTCTTTGATGGTTCTTATTGTAAAACAAGCTCAAGGGTAGGTGTCATATTTATTCTTGCTACTAACATCATTCCCTCATCCTTCCATCTCAACTTCTTGTATAACAACAACATTATAGAATATGAAGCCTTAATTTTTAGATTGTGTGTTGTCCTATCGCTAGGAATATATTTTTTTTGCATATATGGTGATTTGTAGTTGGTTGTATAACAAATCACAAGAACCTTTCAAGTGAACAAAGGCACTCTCTCTACCATGACTATGCCTAAACTCTCCTTGAGCAATTCTCTTCATATCATTTTGATGCTCTTCCTAGGAAGGAAAATTAGAACATGTTGATGTCATGGCCAATGCTATTTATCTTACATCAATGGTCAAATTAGTAGGTGACTTCACTTTCCTCATGCATTCCCTTTTTACACAATCCATTGGCGACTCTTCCAGATTTCTTCATCTTGTAATTTACAATTGGTGAGAAATATTATGTTGATATATGTGACCACCTAGACAATAACCTTTCATTTTATTCACTAAAAAAATTACATTTGTGTTCAAAATAATGTGATTAAATGTGTTCTCACTTCTCATGTCTTATATTGTTGGGAATATAATGGCCTTCTCTTGTATTTATTGAAACAATTGTGGATTTCTAAGAGGCACACACTAATGAGTTTGAGTGGAATTTCAATGGTGCTTTATTGCATGGGCTACTATTAAAAAAAATATGGAACAAAGACTCTCATGACTATGTAAAAGGGTGCCCTCAATGTCAACAACATAGTAATCTTACTTGTGCACATATAAAAGATTCATAACCTCTTACTTCTCCTCAATCCTTTTCTGTTTAGGGCTTGGATCTTTTGAGAAATATTTCTCCTCCTTCATCTAAAGGTCATACCTTTATAATTACAATTAAAAATTACTTAACTAAATGGGTGGAGTTTGTTCCTCATAAACTCATGATTGGAGTCGACATCTACAACGTTCTCATGGATAAATCATCCCATGGTTTGGTTTACATTTAGAAACACCCTAAAAATTTTACTATTTTTTAACATGTTAGATCTAAGTACCATATAAACATGCATTACATTAATTACCTCATCAATTAAGGTTTCCCCACTTTAGACTTATTAATGGCTAACATTCTTAAAGTGATTTTAAAAGGCCTACAAATTTATCTTGGTTTACCAAAAGTACTAGTCTTGGTTACATATTTCCAAACCACAAGTACATCTAATATTCTTGAACTTACATAAAATATTTTAACTATTGCACTTATTATTATTTTGTAAGGAATCACCTTCTTCCATGTATGACTTATCCTAGCACTATTGGGTGATCCCACAATAGTGTGTCCCAATTTTTGGCCAAAGTAGGACATTGAAATCAATATTTTTAACCAAATTTTTACTTTTTGACACCTATAGCAACTAAATCATTAAGAATTTAAAGATGATGTGGACTAGTGATTTTTGATATTTCATGTGTAGATATAAATGTATTTTAAAAAATAATGAAATAATTTATGATTTCTTACATAACTTTTAATAACTTATTTTTATAATTAACAATATTTTTTAAAAGTGGCATTGCTTTTGTAAAGCATAACTTTATTTGTAGAAACGGTAAAATTATAAATTTTTAAACATAGATTCATAACACCAATGTTCAATGCACAATTATTTTTTCATGATTTTTTGTTTTATAATTTTTTTTTATAACTTTTTGAAATGATATTAACTATAATTTAGACATAGGTTATTTTTGTGACACATAACTCTTTTTTTTTGCATTTGAATTAGCTTCTTTTTTTTGTTGAAATAAGAAAATCAATACCTAGTGCACATATATAAATTTCTTTTTTTTTTAATCTATTTCATTATTTTTCCATGCATGTGGAACAAAGACCTTGATGATTGTTCAAAATATTATGTTCACTAAAAAATAGAAAATAAGTATAATAGTCAAATAAAATATATTCAAAATTATATTCATTGGAAAACTTATTTTGAGTGCTATGATCCTACAAATATTTTCATATTAATTCCATTTGCTAGTCCAACCCAAGGTTAGAAACAAAAAAACTTGAGGAAAAACATGAGGCCTAGGGTGAAAGGGTCACTTTAAGGATATTCATTTGAAGTTATGTCATTTTCACCTTTTTTTTAGCAAAAAACCTTTGAACGAAGGTAAATACCATAAATGGAAAAAATGGACTTTCATTCAAAGGTCCATTTCTATTCCTTTTATGGTATTTTTTATAAAAGGAATAAAAAGAGACCTTTTAATGAAGGTCCTTTTTTCTATTTATAAAAATTAACTTCATTCAAAGGTTTTTTACATTTTCAACCTTCAAACAAAGGTGTTTTTTGACTCACCTTCAATTGAAGGCACCTTAGTTTAAACAAATACCTTTGAAGGAAGGTACCTTCATTTAAAAAAATGCCTTCAAACAAAGACCTATTTCCTAATTTTCACCTTTACTTGAATTGCAAAATCTAATGTCCCAAGTTTAGGACTCGCTATTGTGGGTTTACCCAATTACAATAATTGAATGCTAATGATTTAACTCTAACATTCAATTTGTTCACTTAATGTCAACAATGCCATACAATTAGAAACTCATAGTTCCCACCCTATTGTGAAGGTTATTAGATTTATCGTAGTAGATCTTGAGGCATCTAATCATGCCACACTATAGTGTTGTGACCAAGTAGAACATTACCACCCACTATTATAATATGAAGAAGGATCTCCCTAAAAAAGGTTAACTACATTAGCAAAGAGTGTTTATAAGATTATTGATAAGTAGTTGATTTATCATTTCACAAATCTCTCTTATGATTCAATTGTTAATAATTAATCCTCTAAGTTTATTATCTTTATTAGTTCCTCTTAATCATTAGTCCTTTTCTAGACTCTTTTACAAATTAATAATTTTTATTTTAAAATCAACATGAGTAAATGAATTGTCAATAGTTTTGATTAGTGGGAAAAACAAGTTTTGGAGGGACCCAAAACCCTTTACAATAGGTTTTGAAGGGATCTGAAACCCCATACAAGCAAGTTTTGAAGGGACCTAAAACCCTACTGCCAATAGTTAAAACATCAGATAAACTATAGCCCAAAAGTAGCAACCATCAAAAGATAGAAAAGACTACACAAGCTAAATAAAATAGGTTTTGAAGGGAACCTGAAACCCTCTTACAACCAGGTTTTTATGGGGACCTTAAATCCACACTTCACACTTCACACAACCTGGGTCAGCTAGGCAACAACAAACCATCTGCTCAGACTAAAAATTGAGCCTGAAACAACAACGAATCTATAGAGAGAGCAACAGGAGCTCCCTTACACCTTAACCATATCTTTCAACCTCTCCACCTCAATAGGAGAGTTTTCCATCATGAAAAACCACTAGGAAGGAAAAAACCTCTTACAAGACCACCAAACCCAATAAGGAAACCCAAACTCCACCTCAATAAGAGTTGGCTCCCCTCTATAGGAGAAAATGCCATGAAAATCCTTACCACCAAAGCCACCTTTCTCCAAAAAACTTAAAATCCACCTCAATAGAAGTGAGCACCACCTCAATAGGGACTAAATGAGAAAGATTTAGCATAAAAGTAAGCACCCCAACAAATCTAAAAATCCCATTTCCACCTCATGAAGAGAGAATTCCACCTCAAAAGGAGTAATCTTCACCTCAATTGAAGACATGTACTGTAGACCAAAGAAGATAACCAACCCTCCAGTAGCAAGACTAATATAACATCCTTTGGAAACTTGGGCATAAGGTCCAACAAGAGAACCTTAAAGAACATCCCAGCCAACCAATTAAAAAGAAGAAACTTATGGAAATTTAAGATATACTTAAAGTGCAACCCAACTAGACATGAATGAAAAAAAACTCCATCAAAGTATATCATCAAGATGGGAATCTAAGGGAGAGTAATAGTAACCAAAGAAAGGGAAAAGCCTTACCCTTCAACCAAAGGCACATCTGGGTCAACAAACAAAAATCCATCTGAAAAACCCCCAAAAAACTCTTCAATAGGAAGAATCCAACAAAAAAAGCCAAGAATCTAGGTCAAGTTTCCCCATAAAAACAACATAAAATCCTTTTCCATGAAGCACACATAAAGGCTCCCAAAATAATCTAGAAGAAAAACCTCCTTTATTGCAGCAGATCATACAACAACAAACCACACGAAGATGCATGGAATAAAGGACCATCTCTATCCCAAAAGAAATCACCAACAACCACACACCAAAAAACCCCACATCCATCCACACCCAAACTCCCTAGCACCAAGAAGGTTGTACCCACGAAAAAATGGAATCATTAAACCACAAAGAAGATGGAAGGGGCATAAGCAACACGTAGCCACTGAGACCCCACAAAGAGACAACAAAAGTTCTGACTTCCATAGAAGACCCCTTCAAAATTATTCCACCAAAGCCTATATGGGCACTGCTAGAGGTACCAAGAACAAAAACTGATCCTAGTGACCAAGACTAGCTCCAAAAATCAACAAGAGTTAGCAAACCATAGTGCAACCAAAAGGGAAGAAGGACTGAGCCACATAAACAAAAGGCTTGGTCACAAAAGGAGCCACAAATGTTCCCCCAAGACCACACCCAAGAGACAACACCACAAGAAGAGAGGCCTTGAGCAAACCCAACATCTCATAAACGAGCACAAGAAAGGTTGAAGGAACTTGCAAATCAACGAACCCAACAACCTCTACCACAACAACCTTTGCCTCTCCTTTAGAAACAAGCACCCCCTCCACAAAAATAGAGGACTTGGTCGAAGAAGAAGCCACCACCAATCCCTCATGTCCACTCTCAAGAGAAAATGCCACAAAAGGAGAGGCTTTGAGCAAACCCACCACCTAAAGAACAAACACAAGAAAAGCTGAAAGGCCCTTCAAACCAATGCACACAACAACCACCGCCACAACAACCTCCACCTCTCCAATAGCCTCAAGCTCTCCCAAAATAGCAGTGGACTAGGTCTCAAGGAAATAGACAAGGAGGAGCCTTGCAAACTGAACATCCTAGTTTGCATCGTCATCCTCCCCTCCTTCGCCATCACCCTCTGTAGAATTCAAACTCTACCCCTCTCTCCCTTTCCCACTCTTCGCCATTGAATTTGATTGAATTGTTGATATTTAGTTACATATCATTTACAATTTTTAGGTATTCATGTCATTTGAATTAACCCCAAGAATGTGTCAACATATTGAAAAATATGTTTGATGTAAGGGCTACATGCATCATTACCTTTTTATTACATTTAATATTTATAAATTGTATATATTATGTTATGTAACCTTTTGGATGACACTTGGTTACCCTATGTGATTATACACTATTTTATATGTTATTTTTTGGTTAGAATGATTATGATCTTTCAACTTAACCTTTTCCTATTTATGACATGAATTCTTGAGATATAATTATGTTAAATTATTATTGATTAACTATTGTTTTTAGTGATATTTTTCTATTTGATTGTTATTGATCAAATATTACTTAATTATGTATTTTCTTTGTGCAATCTGATTACAGTCATAATTAAATAATAATAATTATTACGAGATTAGTTTGATGTAATTATGTGAGAAGTGATATCTTGTATGAGTGTATAGCATTGACTTATCATATTACGATTTAACTATTTTTTGCATGATATGCTTGATAGGTGTGTTGATTATGTAGGATGTGTAAGTGTCACAACCTTTTTTTATGAATAACTATTTACAATAATTTAATTTTAAATTAGTATTTAATAAGAGAATGATGTTATTAAGATAGTGTTATCTTTTAACTTAATTGATTTAATAATTATGATGGTTAATTAATGAAAATAAATGATTACTTAAATCCTTTTAATAGATTAAAAAAATATTAAAGTGAAAACAATAAAAACCTTTTAAAAATATTTAGTTTAAGTTGCTATATTCACTAGAATTGTAATGCCCGTCGTGCAAACCCCATAGGACACTATTCGACACACAATTTTTTTTTTGTTTAAAATTATACAAGGTAACATATTAAGTAAACATATAAAATACCATTATACATTATTACATTGCATGATACACTTCCAAACACCTATGTCCTTTGGGGCACATGAGGTTACATCGCTTAATGCCAGCCCATAACGAAAGATAAACATAAGGTCAAATAACTTAACTAACTTTCACAACCATCATAGTCATTACATTAGATCATTTGCAACAGATAACCATAATGAACAAGATTAACTCCTCTAAACATCCATACATACAAATGCATAAATATAAATACATCACATGTTACAAACCATAATAATCTCATAGGTCATAAATGATTACATAGGTACATTTACATTACATCAACTTTTAGTACATTACATGGTGCATATACATGAGTTTACATCATAATGTCCCATACATGTGGGAATGATACATCAATACAAAAGAATATCTGAAATACATTATGAACATCTAGCTACAAGAGAACTCTGGCTCCAACTCCATCTAGATGGCATTGTATAGAACGAATGCTGATGGGGAACCCATCGGGGTGCGGATCACATTCCACCCGACCACGTGGGTTTTATAAAAAGCCACCCCCCGTGCTTAGAGATGACAAGGAAGTAACCTCGACCAAGGATGTCAACAAGACTAAAATTACAATAACAGTAACATGAGAGTACATAGATCATAACAACAACATCCGAGATAACAAACATAACAACATACAACCATTAAACACATCATCAATAAATCGCAAGGAAAAAACCCATAAACCACTTCCGAAACATATCAACAATAAACCACTTCCATAACAAAGCAACAATAGATCATATACATAACATCAAGAGATCGCTTCCAAAACATAGCAACAATAAATCTTATAACATCACATCAATAAATTGCTTCCAGAGGCTTGCAAAGATAACAAATCATAAGGGGTACTAGGGGAGAGTGTCATCGCATAGTCCTACATGGGTTATCCCGGCCCTTCCTCCAGGCGCTGGCTTCTCCTGGCCGCCTGAGGCGCTGACCCCCATCTATGGTTATCTTGGCCCTTCCTCCTACTTGAGGCACCGACCCCATAGGGTGACTCATGCGGAGCCGTTAACCTCTCATGAGGATGAGGTAACGACCTTGCCAACCACGGCCTTCTCGGTCCACCATTAGTCTGCAGGAGCCCTAATGAATAAATGAGGCATCCATATTTATCTTATTAATGTTATTACTACCCAACCCCCTAAATTCTTTAATTAAGTTCACTTTTTACTCTAACTCTTGCGTGGGTTATCTTGGCTCTTCCTCCTATCTGAGGCACCGACCCCCACAAAGAGCCACTCTCCCTAGAGACCCGAACATAACCAAAACCAAGGATTGTACCAACAAAACAAAACATCCAATCTCAACTGAAAACATGCGAGGCATTACCCATCCTGCCAAAATCACAATACAAAATTCCCATTTACATGGTACAACCCTTCCAAAACTATGATGCCAAACAACTTACCACAATAAGAGCAAAGAAAAGATAAAACATCAACTGACAATTGTCTCATGCCTCTGGAAGACTAAAGTTCACAATAACCCTAAGCGGGATTCCCAAGGCATGTTGAGTTCCCACATCGATTAAGGTCAAAAACAATAACACAACGATAATAAGGAAGCCAATTCAAATTTTATAAGAACCCATCATCCAAAATACAAATTAACATAATAATTTCCGCACACTTGTTATAACAAAAACAACCTCCTAAATACAACAATTCATTTAATTTCATTTACACTAACTACTATAACTTAATTCTATTTTCCATGATATAATTTTGAAATAAAAAGTTTAATAATAAATCTATTATATAATTTTCCTTTTTCCATTAATAAATTACAGTCTCATATAAATTCAAAATCACAAAAATTAATATATATATATATATATAAATGTTTCCATATATATATATATGCATTTAAAATATTAAATCTTATGTATATATATACATATAAAAACATATATACATATATATTTTAGTTGTTTTCATTTATTAAAGAATTTTGAATAATTGATTTTTCTTTCTAGATAACTACATATACCCACACACACACACACACATATATATATTATAAAAAAAATAAAACGAATTTAATAATGCAAGGTAGGCACGGTACACACAGCCCTATAGGACTGTGCACAACAACCCATGAGGTTGTTGCGCACAATAGTCTGTGGACTGTTGTGTGCAGCCCATGACGCCGACCAGGGGAGAGGGAAGGGTACGGCTTAGTCGTCCCTCCCTCAACCCATTTCCTTTGCTTAAATATCGACGCCATCAATCTAGCAGTTGGTCGATGATTTCAATATGATTTTATATATATATATATCTACGAATATATTAACACAAAATAATTTTTGAAGAAATATATGATTACCCATTTGAAAATGTATATATATTTTTATAAAATATATGTATATATATATATACCCATGAGCTTAAGTATATGTATATATATATATTCCAGAGAGCACAAGATTTCACAAGACAACATTTTTCAGACATACAGGAAAGTTCCAGTAACTTCAAATAATAATTTTTCCCTTTTTCAAATACCCAACAAATAATTAAATTGATAAGAGCAATTTATGCTAAAACCCCAACCAAATTTCTTTTACCAAACAACATGTTTATTATTACTAATTCTGAAAAATCAATGAAATAAAATGGGAACCTGGAGTCCTGCGCTTGCAGAGGAGTTGACGAAGCCCTCATTTGATTCCACACGGCTCTTCAAAAATCTCCCTTTCCTTCTACAACACCGCTTCACAAGTTTCTTCAATATAATTTTCTTTAATCTAATTTTCTATTTTAAAATGGCCTTTTTCTAGAGACGATGAAAGAAGAAGAAGATTTTTACAGAACAAAGTATTTTGAAGCTTCTGTAAAAAATTTCCCGTGCATAAAAATTCTTCTTTTTCATATTAAATAAAAATATCCTCTTCTATTTTTGAAAACCCAAAAATCATAATGAAAAGGAAATTTTCTATTTCCTCGCCAGTTTTCAAAACAAAACCTGAACATTCATTGGTTCTTTTTATTCTTCTCTTGATTTTTCTATTCAAATTAAAATCATTAATTTTAATTTCTATTTTGTTAATTTCCCCTCACAGTTGACACATTTTAACTTATTTAAATATTTTATTCTATTAATTATTCTCAACTTACTATTTTCATTTAATTATCCAAATGACAATTATAAATTCATTTATTTATCTTTAATTAATTACATAACTTTTAATTTAATACTTTTAGATTTCCATAAAGCTATTCCAATAATTACTAATAACACTTATTTTAATTATTTAATTATTTAAATTACATAATACTATTAATCCACCCAAATGCATAACAACACCAACATTAAATAAATAACACAAATACAACTGACAATAGACAACTATCACATAATACCGAAATAACCAAAGTCAAAGATGCACAATACCACTAGACACATGATGGGTTGACAAAATTGGGACGGGGCGACTTCCTTGTCATCTCTGTTTCAACATCATGCCCGTTGGGATATTATAATGCTCACCCTGTCCTGCCAAAGCAGGTGGAATTGTGGCTTAGTTCCTGCAATCTTGCATACAATCAAGGTTGTGTACAATATATATATATATATATATATATATATATAATCAAATATAAAACACATTGTGAGAAAGAATCGCAGCGTAGCAGGGTGCTCGCGAACGAGTGGTGCTACATTGTCCCCCCACCAAAACCACATTAACAACCACAACAATAAAAAAATTAAACTATGTTGATCACATCATATCATCATGAAAAATTACTAATCTACTGCATCACAATATAATACTTCATCTATATAAAAGGATCACCAATTAAATGAAACCATAATGTAATATCATAATATCCATGTCATCAAGTACAATATCATGATCATCAAGTAGTCTAAACTATCCAATCAACTAGTCTAACTAGCAAACAATTATCAAAGTCTCAAAGTACATAGCAAGACCATAAAAAAAATATCAAATCATAACCGCAATATGAGGGGTATTACAAGAATAGTGGACTCAAATTAAAAAAGATAAAATAACAATCATAGCCCCACTTAATGGACCACTAGATTTGTATGGCATGATTTTATGAAGTTAAAAAGGGAGAGTGAGGGTCGTGTTAAGGGAAAAATCAACTAAGTTTTTTGCATTGAAAAAAAGGGAAAACTAAAAGAAAGAAAAAGGGGACAAGAAAAAAAAAACCATTTAGGTAGGAAGGGAAGCGTAGAGGGGAAAGGGGAAGACGAGAGAGGCATGCTTCTAGCTTGAGGAAAGGAAATAATTTCCTAGCTAAAAGGAAGGGAAGAAAGTTTTAGAAAAGGGAGCACTTAATACCAATATGCATTAAGTTTTTTTTATATACTTTACCTTATCAATTTTTGCATCTGTTTGTAAGTTTTTAAAAGTTTTTATTTTTATTTTTATTTATTTTTGGGTTATAGATCCATCTTTTTGCAAATTGCATAATTATTTTGTTACTAATATTTTAGTCTTGAATTCTCTTGTTAATTGTTGCATTGTTTAAGTTTCCATATTTTATATTCTTGATTTAATGGATGTCCATACATCCCTAACTACATAGGCATAGGTTTGAGAGGGTGGGCTTGGCACTTGCTAATCATTTGTGATCAAAATTTTATAAACCCCTTTTTCCAAATACTTTATCAAACTCTTACTAACCTTGCTTTGTTTGGCTATGTGGTTATGGTCACTCATTCAAATCTTAACCATTTTTTATCACACCATTCTAATAATAGCAAGCATTTGTTACTACTTAATTTTGACTTAGAACTAAAGGTACATTCTACACATAGCTAGAATACTCTCATAATGAGATCATATCCAACACAACTCAACAACTTCAAGCATAAAAAATGGCTTGACTATACATTTGCACCTTCGATAACAACTTTTAACACATTGCATACACCATCCAAATACAACAATAAATCATGTGAGGATATATGCAACATTTAAACAACAATCTACAATAAGAAAAATGTAGCAAATATTTAAAATGGGGTTAGTAACAAATACATCTATCTAAATTTCATCTTTCTTTTTTTTATGCTTTCTTGAATGTCGCAACTGTTCCAAATATCCCATTTTGCATTGGCAAGGGTGACAGATTCTATCTTTACATCTATCAATTATATTTGCATTAAATTTTATAAGGCCTTCTCAACAAATCTATTTTATACCCATTCTTTAATTGTTCTTGTGAAGTGGGGTTAGTGGAAAATGAAAATGAAACATGAATTATCAAATAAGGGTTAGAATTCACAATACCCAAAGCAAGAAATGATCAAATCCCACTTACAAATGGAATTGAGTGCATCATGGTTAGAAATCAACATATAGTTGTGTGAGGGGGGAAATCCAGAGGTCTAAGCAAGACAAATGCAATGAAATAGAAACTAATCTAATAAAAAACAAGAATCTAGATCTCTTCCTTCACTCATTAAATGAAACTAAACTATTAGTGAATTCAAGAAACAAGATCAAAAGATGAAAGCATACACGAATTCATAAAAATAATAATGTTACCATCCCATTTCAGAGTGTATTTGCAAGATGTTGGGTTGTTCATATCACTGTGAAGCCTCCATAGTTGTGTGTGAGAGTTTTGAAGAACGATATGTGTGTTTGATCGAAGATGTTGATTCAAAGCTTTTTCTATGTCAATTTGGCATTACTTCATTGCATAAGGTATGTTGATTCTTCGATCCTTTTTTGTGAGGAAAGAGGTTTGTTATATAGAATTTGGGATTTGAAATGGATGATCAAGATTAAACAATGTTGAATCAAGATCAATGGTCGAAAGTTGTTGAGAGGATTTAGATGGGCATAATCTGTGCAAATAGATTACATAATTAGTGTGATTGAGGAATAGATTGATCAGTTAGGAATATAAATTGATCAGTCAGGAATAGATTGATTAGTCAGGAATAGATTGATCAGTCAGGAATAGATTGAGAAATCAAGGGATCATAATTTGCTTAATCAGAAAAGTGGTTGAGAATGATTAATTAATTGATTTAATTAATTCATTCATTTTGGAGTTGAACGTACATATCAAGTTTGACTTTGGAAAACAAAGTTGCATTAATTTGATTTGATTTTTGATGATGATTTGAATAGTTTATTCAATTTATTCAAATTTGGAGGGAAAGTGAGTTAATTAAATTATTATGATTTAATAATACAACCAACTTAGGGGAATAAAGTGATTTAGTGACGTAATTAAATAATTGCTATTATTTAACTTATTAGGATGAAATAAATTTAGATTAGGACTTTTATTAAATAATAAAATTTATTTAATTGGTTGAAATGATGAAACACAAATTAATTAAATAATGTCGTATTATTCAATTAATAGTAGAAATAGGGTTTTAGGACTTTATTAAATAAATAGAATTTATTTAATTAATCAAAAAGTGATGAAAACGTGAATTAATTAAATAATATAATATTATTCAATTAATAGAGGAATTTAGGGTTTTTGATGCCTTTGATGTGAAATACAGTGATATTGATGCTAATGATGCGAAAATGTCATTTAGTATGTGTGATAAGTGTTAGGTCAATTTTGTATGTCTACAATAGTAATGAAAATCAAAATAAAAACATGAAAACAAACCAAGTGCAAACCTTGCATTCCATTTTAATGGTTGATGGTATGTTGGATTGCTCAATCAAGAAGCTCCCATGATTGCAAAAGCATGAAATGATGACCTAGATGAATGATAATTGCTCAAATGCTCAATGATATGAATGTGCTCAAGAATTCAAAGTTTTACAAATGATCTAGGTGTATGATAATGAAGGAATGGTGTTTGATTTATAGATTTTCAAAATTATGATCAGTAATTGAGATTAGATCTTAAGATCAATGAATAGGAGTGAATCAATGAAGATGAGGGATCAAGATCAATTTTAACTCAAAATATCTCCACAATTTAAGGAAATTGGTTTAAGATATTTTGAAATGAAGGATGAAGATTAGATCAAGAAATGAAAGGTTGAGGATGAATGAGAAGATTTAGATATTTTAGGATATTTTGAAAAATAATATTCCATGGAAATATGCCTTTGAGAGGTAAATTAGAACAATTAAATAATTCAAGATTATTTAATTATGGAGGATTAGGATATCTTTGTTAAAAAGGGAATATTCCAACTAAGTGGGATGAAAGTTAGATAATTAAATAATCAAAATTATTTAATCATAGGACATTAGAGGAAAATTAGATTTATAGCTAATTAAATAATTTAAAATTATTCAATTAGGGGGAGATAAGAGGAAAATTAGTGAAATATGATGAATTAAGTAAATAATTCAAAATTACTTAATTAATAGAGGAAATAGGGTAATTAGTGACACAAGTGTTAAAAATGATGCATTATGCAATATCGAGGATGAATATGATGAAAATGCAATGTTAATAATGTGTGATACGAATTAGGCAATTTTGCATGTCTACAGTTCCATTCCATGCGACCAAATTCCTTTGAGGCATTTTGTCAAACAATTTAGTAGCGTGTCTATGTTTTCATGTTTCACATACATGTCTATCAAAGTTGATACTAATACCACTAGTAGAATTTAGCAAATAAATGACTACGTGATTAAAACTTTTAGTCGCGTGACTAAAAATGACTAAATTCTACTATTTTTTTTTGAAATTCACAAGTATAAATGACTAAATAAATGACTAATTTGGTCATCCGGTAAAATCACAACTAAATATTTGGTCAGACAAATAAAAATGACTAAATAAATGACTATTACTCTATTATTTTTTCTTTCGAATTTGATCACAATCCATAGAGCTTAAGCCCTCCTCATGGGACCCCTACCTAAGCGGGCCATTTGGCCGCCTAGGTTGCTTGGTGCACCAAAAATACCTATTGTGTGGAAGACATTGCCTCTCATTGCAGTCTTAAGGCCTTCACATATTTTATAAAAAAAATTAACATTTACATTCTTTAACTTTTATTACTCATTACACAACTAAATAATTAGTCACATAAATAAAAATTAGACAATATGATATTAAAGTGGATAATTAAAAAAATATATTCAAATTGAGAGAGTGGGTGGTATTATAATATAATATAATAATAATATATTATATTACAATACAATATAATATAATATATTATAATATAATATGATATTATATAATATATTATATTATTATAATATAATATGATAGTTAGATTATAATATTAGGGGAGAGGGGCCCATAGTGGAATGGGTTGCAATAGTGGGGATAAAAGTAGTCCTTAGTGGGCCTCATAGTGGAGAATCTTAATATCCAATTGCAAAACACTTTTTATCCATAAAGTATACAAACTGACAAATCATGTGATGCCACATCGACGCACCAATAAAACATGACTTAGTGCACCACTATCGATCTCACTTTTTTTGGACCTTTTTTAATACCTTAACAAAAAGCATGCTGATGTGGCATCATATTTGATGATGTGACCCTAAAATTAAATTTTTTAAGCAAGTGAGTTGGCAAATAAATTGTTGTACAAAATTGGGACTGATTTGAAATTTCATGTAGGATTTTGAGAAACACGAAGTTAGGGTGCTCCACTATGGGCCCCTCTCCCCTATATCATTATCTAATAATAATATAATATTATAATATTATTATAATATAATATAATATATTTTTTTTATCAGTAAGAAAGTTTATAGTTTATATTGAAATTTCAAAAAGGTACACGCGTCTACAATGAAGGTAGCAAAGTGTAGAGACCCTCTGCCTGTGTATACACCAAAACTAAACTTTACCCCCCCCATATGTAGAGCCATATTGGCCAAAGCAACTGCCACAAATGAACCAACTAACCAGAGCCAAAAGGACAATCCGATAAACCTTGGAGGCTACAAGCCGATAAACAAAATTTGAAACCTACCAGCCCACATACAACCCTACTAAACCAAAAAAAAGACAAGCCAAAGCTAAGACTAAACAGACTTTTCCTAGAAACTTGATAAACGAAGAACCAACAGAATAAAACTACCCCAAAACCCAAATCATCAAATGTTTTGCTAAGTGAAAATTCAAAACTCTCGTTTCCAGGTCGATTCCACCGTATGAACCAAATGATACTTTTTCTTCAAGAAATCCACACCAACATTTGCCAACCTTTTGTGCTCCATCAATTCAAGCCCAATAACATCCAACAAAAGGGGTAATAATTGACCAAGGTGTCTGAGTCATCAAGCAAATGAAGGTCTCGAGGGCGCGAAATGCCCTTCCCAATACACACGATAGCCAATGCCCTATCCAATCCCACCAACATGTATTTCCTGAACAACCTTTGCATGATAACCCTGGCATCACCCTTAGAAACCTCAACATCCAACAGTCCGACCAACACCCTGGAGGAAATATTTGAGTCAAGCCTATAATCCTCAGCATCCTCCATGAAATTCTTCCCAGAAATGCAAGTGATAGCAGTGAAGACTAAGTAATCTGAGTGTCGAATGAGGCGCTGAAGGTGAAGTGTGGAAATCTTCCCTTCGAAAGTAATCAGCCTCTTCAAGCCCTTCAATTCAACTGGCGTCACCATACCCTTCATCTCCAATTCCTTACCAGAGACCAATAAAATAAATCTGCTCATTTTCATTCAAGCCTATGATGTAAAAGACACAAGAGACTTGTCATTTAAAGGAAGCTGTAAACATACATCACCATTATGCCAAAGCAACTAGTGAGATGTCCTCTAAAGGATGTCATGAGTCCCCAATGTCAGCGTGCAATGATGAAGAAAACATCCTCTAGAGCGTTATGCCAAAACACAGACACCTCCAACTTAAACTTAATTTTCACCACCTTGCCCGAGGGAAGACACCCATCGATCACCAACAATCGGCCCAATCAACCCTCAGCTCCCACTTATCTCCTGGAGATCCTGCCACCTCACCCAATATTTGAGAAGTGGCACCCGCCCAACCACCCACAATATAATATAATATTATTAATAATAAAATATTATAATATAATATTATATTATATTATAATATTATATTATATTATTATATTATAATATAATATAATATAATATAATATAATATAATATAATATAATATAATATTATAATATAATATAATATAATATAATAATATAATATAATATAATAATATAATATAATATAATATAATATAATATAATAATATAATATAATATAATATAATATTATAATATAATATAATATAATATAATATTATAATATAATATAATATAATATAATATTATAATATAATATAATATAATATAATATTATAATATAATATAATATTATATATATATAATATAATATTATAATATAATATAATATAATATTATATAATATATTATAATATAATATTATATAATATTATAATATTATAATATTATATTGTGATATAATATTATAATATTATATTACAATATAATACTACAATATAATATTATAATATTATATTACAATATAATATTATAATATTATATTACAATATAATATTATAATATAATATAATATAATATTATAATATCATATTGTAATATAATATTGTAATATAATATTATAATATTATATAATAATATAATATTTATATTATATAATATTATAATATTTATATTTTTTGTATTAAATATAAGGGGGTCACAAAAGACATAACCAGTTACATCGAAATGTACAAAACAAAAGAGGCCAGGCCTCACAACAGGAGCATCACGAACCTCCATATCAGAAAGACCTATACAAAGATACAAGAAGGAGACCAAAAGACTAGTGTAAGATATCATCATGAGTGTCAACCCAGGCAGTCCATCCCATAGATCCCTCCATCCACACAATGTTTTACTTCTCTTGGATTTGCGCAAGCATAAGGATTTGGTCCTTATTGGAGTTATTGTTTTCCTTAACCTCTTGGTTAAGCATTTTGCAAGTCCTCTCGAACATCTGCAGGTTATTCATATTCTCCCTCCAAACATAACCATCCTTCATCTCGAAGATGAAGAAAGTGGCATATCCCGTCTTCAGGAACCTTTTGAGCTTTTCCTTTTCAATCAACATAGTAGTATGAACCTGCAAGAAGATTTTAAAATATTCGAATTTTTGAGAGGACTAAGTAAGAACTCTGGGGTTGTTTTGATACCTTTCCTCGTTTCTACATTTCCAAATCTGCCATAAAATATTAGAGGAGAGAATGTTCCAAAATAGATTAGTATCTTTTTTTAGCCCATCAATATGCCCAATAATAATTTCAAGAATATTAATATTCATAGGATAAGTGATACCAAACATATGCCAAATTTTCTTAGCAAAAATAAAGTCAAAGAGAATGTGTCTACCGGACTTAGGTAATCTGCACAGGTTACAGTAATCAGCCGCAAAGTTATCTTTTCTAATTGGGAGCCTATCAAGAACCAAGATCCATTTAAAACATTTTATCTTAGGCTCAATAGGGCCTTTCCACAATATATCAAAGTATTTCTTCCAAGAGCAGACGTCAGAGGTGGAGTACCAAACAAAATTGACATGGTCAATGATGGCATCAGTATATCCAATCACATTGTAGATGTTTTTAGCTTTGATTTTGGAGATAATGGTCCGATCCGGCCATTTACAGCTTAAATATCTATGAGAGTCCACATGGCAAGTAGTAGGAAGGTCCTTGGTAGCTTTAAGAATCATATTATAAGTTTTCTTCTGGGAGGTTGGGATATCAAAATTGCTTCTAAGATCATCCCAACTGATTATCCTGTCATGCTCAAAGAGGTCAGCCAATTGAGAAATGCCCATATTAGACCAATATCTAGCAGAGCAGCCTTGTGAGAGGGTGAGGGGTTTTCCAGATAAGTGTAAGTTCCACCAGATGGACCTTTCACCATATAGTTGATTATCATCATGGAAGGCCTTGTTAGTAATATACTTCCTAACATGATCCCAAGCTTTCCATTTGGATCTAAAGACAACAGATCCTTGAACAACAATAGGAAAGTTGCCAATAATCAGATCATTAAAAGGCAGATTCTTCCAAGATTTTGCATTTTTGGGGAATCCCCTTTCTATATTGTTCCTAACAAGGATCTTCCATGGATCATTACCATCCATAGAGTGAAAAATCCACTTGGCAGCAAGGGCAATCCCTTGGAGTTTAAGATCCTTCAGGCCCAAGCCCCCAAGGAGCTTATCAGTATGGCACCAATCCCATTTAACAACATGCATCTTTCTATTTCCTTTACCATCAGACCAGAGAAACTTTCTGATAGCCTTTTGAATTTCCAAGATTTGGTAATTAATGAACATCCAAGCTAAGGAGTAGTAGATATTGTAGGAAGAAAGAATTTTTTGGCAGACTTGAACTCTGCCAGCCAAGGACAAGGATCTGTTGTGCCACTTATCCAGCTTCTTACTGATTTTATCTTTAACCCAAGACCACATATCCTTAAGGGAGGGTTCAATAGAAAAAGGTATGCCCAGATATCTCACAATTTTATGCGGACCTCCCCATTGAAAATCATAGTCTTTAAGCCAGTCAGGGGGTTGCTCATCCCATCCAAGACATATAGATTTGGAGTGAGATAAATGAGCGCCATAAATAGTGCAAAAAAAACTGAGTTTGTTTTTCAGAGCTTCAAAGTTGTCAGCAATAGCTTCAAAGAAAATAGCAGTATCATCAACAAATTGGCAGTTTATAAGCTCTTCATTATTAGGGAGAGATATGCCCCGGACAGCAGGGGAGATTGAGTTATCTCTAAGAATGTAATACAGGGCATCAGAGGCAATAACAAAGAGGGCAAGGGCCAAGGGGAAACCTTGCTTGATGGATCTACCAAGGGGGAAGGAGTCTGAAAGGGAGCCATTAACATCAACCTGGGCAAAAGCATCATTGAGCAACATATTAACAAAATTGCAGAAAACACTAGGAAATCCAAAAGCCTCAAGCATCATGGTGATAAAGCTCCATTCCACCCTGTCATAGGCTTTTTCAAAATCCAGAAGAAACATAGCATAATTTTGCTGAGAGTAATTGGCCCAATTCATGGCTTCCCAACTGGTGATCAGATTCTCAAGAATATACCTTCCTTTAATGAAACCAGTTTGGGCAGAACAAACAAATTTGGGCAGGATATTCTCAAGTCTCAGAGCCAGGATTTTGGCAAAAAATTTATAGGAAACATTAAGGAGAGTGATAGGTCTCCAATTCTTAATGAGAGCTTTGTCCCCATCCTTAGGAATCAACTTAATAATACCCCTGTTGATGGAGCTACCCAGGGAACCCCTAGCTAGGGCTTCCGAGTAGATGTCTTGAAGATCTTTGCAAATCCAACTAATATTGGCCTTGTAAAACTCCATAGGGAGGCCATCGGGCCCAGGGGCCTTGTCATTATTAAGGGAGTTAATGGCTTTTTCAATTTCCTCCAAGGAGATATTTAGACAACAGGTTAGCATCTATAGTGGAGATCCTATTAGGGATAAGAGATCTACACTGATTTCTAAGGGAGGAAGCCTCCTTCGAATCCTCAGAGGCAAAAATATTTTGGTAAAATTTAGCAAAGGCCTCTTTGATGTTGTCAAGGTCAGTTATTTCTTGATTATCAACTATAATTCTCTCTATAGTTTCATTGGACTGTTTATGCTTGATGAGGTTAAAGAAAAATTTAGAGCCACGATCACCAAACTGTAGCCAGTGAGCACGGGATCTAATTTTGGCGCCTCTAGTTTTAACCTGCTGGTGTTGTCTAAGAGCTTCCTTAGCATTAATCACATGAGAGATGAGATCATAGTCCGAGGGATTGGCTTGGATGTTAGTTTCATCTTTCTAAAGGTCAGAGGAAATATTTTTTTCGGTAAACCTATAATCTCTGGCCCTTTTTTGGCCAATGGTCTTTAACAGATTCTGCCAAGCGAGAATGTTCATGTTCCATCTATCCGTGTGAGAGCTGGTGGGAAAGTTATTCCTGTTAATGAGTCTAATGATATGAATGGAAACAAGAGTTTCCTCATCTTTAAGAAGACTAGTATTAAGGATAAACTTGGGGTTGGAGCCTTTGTTGCGCATAGGGGAATTATTAATTCTAATATAGGTGGAGATAGGATGGTGATCGGAGAGGGAAGTGGAGGTGACGAGGACAAAGTTGCCCAGGTTATCAGGCAAAATTGAAAAGAAATTTTTATTAGCATAGAAACGGTCAAGTCTAGAATATATTCTAGAGGGACCTTGTTGGAAATTACACCAAGTATGCCATAAGCCAGGATTCGTGTCTTTATTTCCAGCCAAGGGGTCAAAGAAATGTTTAGCATTTTTCATTCTATTCCAATGAGCTTTTTCCAGGGATTTCCAAGCAAACGGAAGACCACCAACTTTGTCCTCCTGGGATTCAACCATATTGAAATCCCCACCCACAAGCCACAGGATATTAGGGAGAGCAGCCAGCCAGTCCTAGAGGCTCGCTCTCTCCCTAAAATCATTCGAGGCATAAATAGAGCATATGCCAAAGACATTGCTATTGTAATTAATAGTAATCCACACTGCTCTGTTACAAGGGGATAGCCCATTGCCAATGATACAATTCTCCCATCTCACATTAACCAGAAGCACAACTCCACCCATGCCCCTAGGGTGGTTAGTATAGTACTTGATGACATCTTTCCAAAGGAAGTTAAGATTGGATTCAAGGACGAATCCAATAGCTTTAATCTCTTGCAACATCAAGAAGTCCATGGATTTACAGGTATCTAAATACCGCTTAATAACAAACCTCCTATCAGGGGATTCAAGCCCCCTTATGTTCCATGAAATGCAATTCATGAGGAAATATGCAGGGGGGAACAATGATCTGTGGACCCCACAATTGGGGCCATATCAACATAAGGGATATCCCCGAGCTTTTTACTAGAGGAGTTCTTATTTTTGGAGCCCAAACGCCTCCCCCGTCGTTTAGATGTGGGGAAATCACCCTTGAATTCATCCTCATTATCTAAACTAGCAGGGGATAGGATATCCACATCCATGGTCTGCTTTGGGTGGAGATTAGCGGAAACAAAGGAGTGCTTATAGACAGGGATGACCTCAAGTAAACAGTCGTCACTAAGCTCTCTGAAGATCTTATGAGGGAAGTTCTGGGGAGGGGCCAAGTCAATGCAACTGTTAGAGAGGTCCTTGTGGATCAAACTTGTTGGGGGGGAGTAAAATTTGGTTTCCTGTGAGACGGCCAGGACGGGGTTGTATGTGCTGGAGGCTAGCAGAGGATTCAAGGACAGGGAGCCCGCAATAGAGGTGTCAACCTGCTTATTGGTCCTTCGTCTTCGCTTATTGGAAGTTTTGGCCATGGTTTGGAACCCGCCATTTTGAGTCTCATTCACAAAGGACAAGGAGTTAGCCGAGATTAAAGCAGGGGAAAGGGCAGCAGGGATGGTCGGGGAGTTGGAAGCCATAGCGGGGGGGATTAGTAGGCTTAGCTATATGAGGGGTTTTGTTCACCGAGGATTCCATATTAGGGTTAGTAGTATCAGTGGATTTTTGGAGAGGCGAGGGCTTAGCCGACATTGATTTTTTCTTAAGGATGGGGCAGTCCTTCCTCAGATGCCCTTCTCTTCTACACAAGAAACAAGTGTTCAGACCCCCGAGAATTTCAATAGGACAAGAGTAATTGTCTTCAGAGATGTTAATGTTAATATTAGTCAGAATCTCTTTACCAGGATTCAACAAGATAAGTATCCTGACATCCATATGAGGAACCAATCTCACAGTGTCATCCATTCGAATGACTTTACCAAGTGGTTCAAGCAATTGGGGAAGGAAACACCATAGAAATGGCAGGATCTGTTTAACCAATATCCACCGAGGGGCTGAGAGGACAAGAACTTCCTCATGAATGGCCTCGGGAGACCAAGCCAGGGCGTGAAAGGAGGTAGAGCCCACGGTCCAGTATTGTTTTTTAAGAACTTCGGCCTGTGATTCATGATTAGCAAAGAAAATCACATATAGACCTTTCTGAATTTTCCTGCAAAACGAAATATGGAAACCAAGTTTCAAGTTCCAATAGTTATGGAACCAATAATCTAAGAATTTCCTAGGAGGGCATTTATCCACTTCAACAACAGAGAAGAAAATAGCAGAATTCCTTAATCTATTTTTTTCCTTCACAATTTCAACAAGCATTTCCGTATTTTGAGAAACAAAGAAAGGTAAAGGAACAACCCCATTGTTCTTACTGGATTCACAGGCTCCATGAACACTCGACAAGTTAAACCTTGCACTCGTGTCAAGGGAAATACCAGAGTTAGCAACCACCTCGGAGAACAATTTGGGTCTTGCAAGCAATGAATTGTTTGCGAGATTAACTATGCTTGGAATGTCAAATTCCATTGATGCCCTAGGCGCAGCCGAAGAGGAAATAGGGGGTACGGCCTTTGCCGAGCGGCAGAGGGAAGAGGGAGAGGTTGCATTCATATTAAATGCATTAAAAGAGAAAACAAAAAGGAGTGAGCACACCTGTCAACACACCGTCGCCGGGGGAAGGCAATTTCCTGTCACCGTATTTCACCAGTTTTCGAGCTCTTTTCAATAATATTTATATTATATAATATTATAATATTATTAATATAATATTATAATATTATTAATATAATATTATAAGTAGGAATAGAAGGGACTACGGTTGATGGCGTTTCTGTGCTCTGTTGGTCGAGCTAGGGCGTCTGTGCCCTAGCTTGTTCTCAACATCTACTTGCTGGTGCGACGAGGAGGGGATCTTATTGCGTTCAGGGTGTTGCTCATGCTGTGTCTATCTTCCTTCGTTGTTGGCTATCCTTGGCGTGTGCAAGTGGATGTTTAGCTCACGCTGACTGGTTTGGGCCGACTTTTGTCCTGAGTGGTGGCAACCAAGTGGGTTCCGGTGTGTTGTTGTTTGGTGAAGCTTGGTCAGCCTGTAAGGCCCGTGTGGGGCTAAGTTTGTTGGGTGTGGTGTGGGCGTTTGGTGTGGGATGTGGCCAGTTTCCTGGGGTTGTGTGTTGTCTCGATAGGGTGTAGGGTGTTTCCTCTTGAAGTTGATACTTTTGAGTCTTAGTGGGCTATGGGTGGAGTTAGAGGGGTATCGTGTTAACCCTCGTGTGGGGGTTTTCCTCTGTTCTCTCTTCCTGGGGGTTTGCATGCCCGCTTAGGGTCTTGTTCTGGGTTCATGTCTCGAGGGGAATCATCTGGGGTTAGCCCCAAGATGAATTTCTGATCAGCTTTTGGTTCAAAATCTCTGACACAGGGTGCGAAGGTTTTCGATAATAATTTGTTTACGTTGGATCAAGAGAAGAATGGCTTTGGGTCATCTGGGGCATCTAAGATTATGAAGATTAATGGTTGCTTGGAAATATGTAAAGAGAGACCGAAATTGGTTATCCTGATGGAGTTGCTGGCGGATGATATTGAATATTATTCAAAACACTCCTTTTATTGCAAGTTTATGGGTTTAAGAGTCTCATTGCAATTTTTGGAATCTTGGGCTTAGAGGACCTGGCTACCGGAAGGAGAGATGGAGATTAGACTCCTGGTGAATAACTACTTTATGGTCTCCTTTGATTGCATGGCTGATCGGAATAGGATTTTCGAGGGAGGTCCCTACTTCTATAACCAAGTGGGTTTGTTTATGAAGCCGTGGCATGCAGGCTTCAATCCGACTGAGGAGCTCCCGAATAGGGTTCCAATTTGGGTTCGACTGCCGTGGTTTCTAGTCGAATGTTGGCGTGAGGATGTTTTGATTTTGGTGGCTTCAATGCTTGGTAAACCAGTTGGATCATCACAAAAAACATAGTTTAAAAAGGTAACGACTTTTGCCCGTATCTGTGTAGAAATTGATTTAAGCATGCCATTACCGGATTTTGTGCAAGTGAGTGCAGGATCATATACATGGGTGCAACAGTTAGATTATGAAACTCTACCTTTTAGGTATCGACTTTGTCATGAATATGGACACTTGCAGCGCAGATGCCCTAGGGCTAAGCCGGTGGTGACCCAATCTGCCCAAACTCCTCGCAATCCACCTAGGGTTGATAAGGGGAAGGGGCCTATTCTGGGTGATGGTACTGGGGAGGATGGATATATCCCTGTCAAAACTCGTAATAGAAATCAAGGGCAGAAGAGGACTCTGGGTGAGAAGCAGGATGATGATACCTTTAACAGGTTTGAGGTGTTGGATGATCTTAGTCAACAAGAAGTGAATCCGGGTTTGATGAACTTGGATCAGGGAACTTTGGGTTCAGGAAAGGATGGGCCTCCTACAAAGGCTATGTAGGTTATGCAAGATATGGGTGTTGGGCAGACGGACATGGATCAATAGTTGATTGTCCAGGTTGGGCCGGATCCTATTATTGGAGTTTTGAAGAATGGGGGAGAGGGTTCTCCTTTGCCCATAAAGATTGGTGCGGAAGTTGGAAAGAGCTCTTTGTCCTCTTCTCACATGGGTATTCTGCAAAAGGACCCAAAGAAAGGGGTTGGTGAGAAGAATCCCAAGCTGGGTAGAAAAAAGGATATGGAAAAGATTAAATCAACTGGGGAAACTCTGGTGGAGTCAGGGGCAGTCAAGACCCTGGATTCACACTTCTTGTGTACCCAAAAATGATTGTTCTATCTTGGAATGTTAGGGGCTTGAACAGTGGCCCTCGACAAAAATTTGTTCGTGATTTGGTTAGGAATCAATCTCCGAATATTCTTTTTCTTCAGGAAACTAAATTATCTGTGGAGATTATGTTGAATATGGTACCTAAATTGTGGAAGTTTTGTGAGTGTCAGTGTGTTGGAGCTCACGGTACATCCGGGGGGGTGGCTTGCTTATGGAACCCCCGGAGGATTTTCCCTCTCTAGTGGATGTCTTCTAGATCTTCTATTTCATTGGTGGCCTCATGCTTCGTGACAGGAGAGTGTATTCTCCTCTCTAATGTGTATGTGCCTGTTGATTATTAGGGTAAGCAGCTTCTGTGGTCCCACCTTCATTTTGTTCGCAGCCTAGCTCCTCTTCACCCATGGATTCTGGCTGGGGATTTCAACGCTATTGTGGAGTTGTCTAAGAAAAGGGGTGGAATTGCTAGATTGGATCTTTCTGCGTTGCTTCTGAGGGATAGCATTGTTGATTTAAATCTTATTGATGTTCAACCTAGTAATGGTCATTTTACTTGGAATAATAAGAGGACTGGTGAGGACTGTGTTACCGAGAGGCTAGATCGGTTCTTGGTCTCCTGTTATTGGGTTGGTGACTTGTGGTCTACTTCCTCTAAAATTTTGGATTGGAGGGGTTTAGACCATTGGCCTATCAATCTTAGTATCATCTCGGCTTGGGTGTCTCATTCTCCTTCCTTCAAATTCCAGCTTATGTGGTTACAGGATCCTACTCTTTATGACCAAGTGGATGTGTGGTGGAGGATAGGTAGACCTGCTTTTGGTACTGCAATGTATACCTTTTCCAGGCTTCTTTAGTTCGTTAAGTATCAACTTAAAAGGTGGAATCGATGATGTTTTGGTAATATTTTTCATGATAAGGCCATTGCTCAGGAAGAGTTAAATAATATTATGAGATTGATTCGGGATAATGGGGTTTCTGAGGATCTTCTAAAAGAAGAGGCTAGGACTCTGAAGGTGGTGGAGGAATGTGAATTACAGGAAGAGGTTTATTGGAAGCAAAAGGCACGTGTCGAATGGCTGCAGGAAGGGGACAAAAATACTGCCTTTTTCTTTAATTTTGTGAAGGCTAGGAGGCATGGAAATTCCATCTTTGTGCTGGTTAATGGCAGGGGGGATCATGTTGTCTCATTTCAAGAAATCGCAGTTCAGGCATCACAGTATTTTTCTACTCTATTCAAAGAGGATTTTCAAGGGGGTTTAGTCGAGGAGGAACAGGTTCTTTCTTGTATCCCTCAGTTGGTTCCCAGGGAGGCGAATGAGTATCTAATGAGGGAGATTTCTCTAGAGGAGCTGGAGGAGATTGTGTTTCAGATTAAGCGAGGAAAGGCTCCTGGACCTGATGGTTTCCCAATAGAGTTCTTTCAAGATTTTTGGGATATCATAAAGTTGGATCTTCTGGTGGTTGTTCAGGAGTCCCAAAGGAACAAGTAGATGTTGTGTGCTCTTAATTCCACTTTCATTGCTCTTATTTCCAAGTGTGAAGGGGCAGATAGGTTAACACAGTTTAGGCCTATTTCCCTTTGCAATGTGGTATATAAAATTATTTCTAAGTTAATGGCTGAGAGATTGAAGAAGTGGCTTAAAGTGCTGATTTCAAAGGAACAAAGTGGCTTTGTCGCGGGTCGACAGATTTTGGACGGGGTTGTTATTGCTACAGAGACCATCCACTCCATGGCTAGTTCCCATGAGAAGACAATGTTCATTAAGCTAGATATGGCTAAGGCCTATGACAGGGTTAGATGGTCCTTCCTACGGAAGATCCTTGTTGCTTTTAGTTTTTGTGAAGAATGGATCCAATGGGTCATGAGTTGTGTTACGTTAGTATCCCTCTCGGTACTGATAAATGGAGATCATTATGAACTTTTTGGGGCTTCTAGGGGTCTGCGCCAAGGGGACCCTATCTCCCTGTACCTATTTCTTCTTCTTGCTGAAGGTCTTGGGTGTCTGTTGGAAGGAAATGTTGGGTTAGGTATCATTCAGGGTTGGCACTAGGGTGGAGATTTTCCTCCGCAATCTCATTTGCAGTTTGTTGATGATACTGCCTTGATGGGGATGGCTACTGTCAGGGAAGCTACTTTTCTGAGGCAGCTGTTGGATGTTTACCTTGTGGCATCGGGGCAATTGATTAATGAGGATAAATCTTCCATCTTCTTCTTCAATACGCCCGCCTCCATTCAGAGAAGAATTGCTAATATATTGCGGTTTCAGATAGGGGTTCTCCCTTTTACGTATTTGGGCATTCCAATTTCTATAGGCTGGATTCCCAAGGGTTCTTGGAAAAATATTATTGATAAGTTCCAGGTGAAAGTCAATCATTGGACTCATAGATGGTTGTCTTTTGCTGGGTGGGTTCAACTTCTTAAGTCAGTTGTGCAAGCACTCCCTACTTACAAATGTATGCTTCAGGTGGCTCCGGTAGGGTTTTTGAAGGAGTTGGATTCTCTTGAAAGGTAGTTTTTATGGGCTGAATGCTTGTCGTCCTCCAAGTGGAGCCTAGTCAAGTGGGAAGATGTGTGTAGTCCAAAGCAATATGGTGGTCTAGCTCTACGACAGTCAACTTTGTTCGGTGAGGCTGTGGCTGCTAAGCTTTTCTGGAGATGGTGTGTGGAGCAGGATCAGTTGTGGGCCAAGATATTATCTCATAAGTATTTCCTTGGTGTCCCTCGGCATGATCTCCTTAGGTACCCTCTTGGGGGGAAAGGTTCAGTGATTTGGAGTACTCTTCAGAAGGGTGTGAAGCTCATCAAGGAAGGTTTATTTTGGATCTGCAAACGGGGTTCAAAAGCTCTTTTTTGGTTGGATTCTTGGGATGGTTTCCTTCTGCTTATCTCCCAGTTTCCTCACCTGCTTCCTTTAAACCAGAGATTTCTTGCGGCTGGTTGGTCTAGGGTGAGTGATTTCAAGTCCTTCTCTTTTTATGGTTAGTTGGAGAGGGCTTGTTGAAAGGATCCCACTCAGTGGCCAGATTTGGGTGATGAGGAAGGCAGTGCTGAGCTTAACATGATTCTTTGCAGTAGGCGCTATAGCTCTCTATTGGAAGAGGATATTCTTTCTTGGGCACACAATCCTAAGGGGATTTACTCTGTTGCTTGTGGCTATCAGGTGTTATTAGCTCAGAAGTTGGTTAGGGTGGAGGTTCCTTGGTGGAAGAGGGTGTGGAGTAAGCTATCATGGCCAAAATGCAATTGCTTTGTATGGACTTTAGCGTGGAATAGTTGCTTGACCTGGGATAACATTCGTAAGCGTGGTTTCCAGGGGCCTTCGGTTTGTGTGCTCTATGGGATAGAGGAAGAGGATTCCTCACACTTGTTCTTCCATTGCCCCTTTGTTGTGCAGTTTTGGCATTGGTGGTGGGAGGTTTGGAAGCATCCTTGTGTTCATGCTTCCTCTTTGGTGGAATTCTGGGATAGTATGGGAAGACCCCCTTCGATGGCCTCCTTTTTGTAGGAAGTTTGGTATGTTGGACCTACTTTTCTTCTTTGGCAGATTTGGCTAGAGCGGAATCGCAGAATATTCCGCGGTGTGAAATTGGTGGGTCAGCAGGTGTGAATGCGTATATTAGTTATGATACAGGAGTCAGTTGAGGCCAATAGTGAAGTGTTTTTCCCCCTAGGGAAAGGGGATGTTGAGTTGGTGGATAGATTGGGACTGTAGGGGATACATTCTTCTTCTGGTGGTTCCAGGAGATGTAGGCAAGGGAACATGAGAGTGCAATGACTGGGTAGGTGGTTACCTCCTCCGGTTGGAGTTTTGAAGATCAATACTGATGGATCTTCTAGAGGAAATCCTGGGCCTGCTGGGATTGGTGGGGTCGGCAGGGATTCAGGGGGTTCAGTGATATTTATTTTCTCTATTCATGAGGGGGAGAAGATTGTTAATCTCATGGAGGGCTTGGAAATTCTTTATGCTGTGGAGCGGGCCCTTGCTTTGGGTTGACATAAGGTTATTTGTGAAGTTGATTCACATATCTTGGTTAATCTATTGAATGAAAGAAAGACGTCTGATATTAATTGGCAGTTAGCTTCGGTTGTTCAGTGGATTCTTCAGGTTAGTTCCAGGATGGAGGCGGTTTCTTTTGTTCATATCCTGAGGGAGTGGAATCGGGTTGTTGACTGCTTGGCTAAATGGGCTTCTAAGCATGGTAATGGTTGGAAGATTGAGGATTGGGTGCAAGTTTCACTTGAGTTATGTCAGGATTTGGATGGGTTCCTTGAGGAGGATAAAAGGATACTGGAAGATAGTTGATTTTGTTTTTGTGCTTGTTTTGGTTTTGGGCTTGTTCCCTTTGTTTTGGCTGTAATGTTCTCTTTTGATATTCAATAAAGTTTTTACCCCATTTTATTAAAAATAAATAAAAATATAATATTATAATATTATATTAATAATATTATAATATTATATTAATATTATAATATTATATAATATTATATAATATTATATAATATTATAATATTATAATATAATAATATCAATATTATAATATTATAATAATATTAATAATATTATAATATAATAATATCATAATATAATAATATTATAATATAATAATATATAATAATATCATAATATTATAATATAATAATATCATAATATTATAATATAATAATATCATATATAATAATATTATAATATTATAATATCATAATATTATAATATAATAATATCATATATTATAATATAATAATATCATAATATTATAATATAATAATATATATTATAATATTATAATATCAATATTATAATATTATATATTATATATTATAATATATAATATTATAATATTATAATATTATAATATTATATTATTATATTATATAATACTATAATATTATAATATTATATTATTATATAATATAATAATATAATATTATAATATTATATATTATATATAATATAATATTATAATATTATAGTATATATATATAATAATATAATATTATAATATTATAATATATAATATAATATTATATTATTATATAATATTATATTATATAATATTATAATATTATATAATAATATAATATTATAATATTATATAATAATATAGTATTTATATTATATAATATTATTATATTATATTATTATATAATATAATATTATAATATATTTAATAATATCTATTGTATAAAAACTGAAGATTTATATTGTAATTTATTTAATTTTAATTTTATTTTGAATTTTTTTTAGTGGGAAAATCTGTAATGGGTTGGCATAATGGGCGCACAAATAATTGTCATTTTAATAAAAAAATGGGTGGGCATAATGGGCGCGCAAATAATTTTCAGACTCTGCCAAATCTTGGCCAAAATTTTCATTCTAATAAACACCCTCGTCGAAACCTTATTTTTAGGCTGCAACTCACCAAATCAAAGAAGTGAAAGGTCAATACCAACGAGGAAGAGTTTGGAGGAGTCGAAACCAATAGCGGCGGGAAAACCAGCAAAAAAGGGCGAGGAAACGTATATGCATAATTGTTGGGCCTAATTTATTTGTTCATTTGCGTTTGTATACTTCTGTTTATTTGTTTGCAAAGCTGTGGAACTCTTGTTGCCTTTGATTTTTTCTCTCTGTTTCTGAAAGCAAGCTTTGGCTTCTACAACATATGGATTTTCTCTTTCTGGCTCACAGGTTTTATTTCGTTATATTTGATAGATCATACATTGTTTGAATGCTTAGATTGATCTTCCTAGTTAATATCTGATGTAGGCCCTAAGTCAATCAATTTGGGTGTAGATTCCTCTGCACCTCCTTCATTTGTCTTGAACCTCCTCTTGGTATGCACCTTATTATCTTCCTCATTGCAACTGCAATTTGTTTCAAAGATCCTTCATTAGTCATTTTTCATGAAATGGATCATTCATAGCCTTTTATAGCATATAAAAGAAGTGACCCATGAGGAGTTGATGGATTCCTAGAAGAAATTCGCCAAGTCGAGAGGATGTAGGAAATATCAAGAGAGATTTTTCAAGCCTGAAGTAGGGGTCTATGCATCTCTAGGATAGTTGTAAGAATGGATAAAACTTTATTTTGTAGTTGTACTTCGATCTAAGACTAAAATCCATTTCATCACCATTATCAGTCTCAAGCCCCAAAGCATACATAACTTTTGATGACATGACTTCTCGATAGGTAAAGTGACATAAACATGGGGAAGGAAGTGATTGATCAAAATATCGAGGGATAAACTACTGCAGAAAGATTGTGGAAAAGGTTGTTAACAACTGATGATCATTCCTCAGTATTTGATTTCTAAGGGTTTCAAGTTTCTATGAAGGAAGTGTTTCTAATGTGAAGTGACATAGAAATAAATTCAATTCTTTTTTTGCATCATTAACGATTTAAGCATCTGTAATGGGAAATCTCACAAAACCATTGAAACAGGTAAATGATGCCATAATGTAAAAACCTAAATGTGCTCATTATCGGATCTTGGTTGTATTTTCATTTTAATAAACATACTCTAAAACCCTCATTGAAATCTTATTTTTAGGTTGTAGCTCGTCAAATTGGAGAGGTGAGCATGCACTCTTTACTTTCATCTGACCATGACCAGTGAGATCTCTAAATAGGAAGTTACCATCCTTCTCATTCGAATCCTTCCAATCTTCTCTTAAGGGCTATCTGGTTGGAATTGGAGGGCAAGGCAGCTCTGAATCAGACAATATATGCACCACAAATAATATAACTACATTTACTATATATTTTCATGTCTTTTTTCAATGTTTGTAGCATTTGTATTGTATCTTGGATTTGTCTTCCATGGCAACCAAGAGTGTAGTGAAGGATGCATTTTTTGGATCTTTGTTTATGCAGCTATATGTTGTTTGTAATTCCTTTGGTTATGCATCTATTTGCTGTTTGTATATTCTTTTTTTTCATGCAATACAAAAAAAAATTTGAATATCTATGATATTTGAAGTTTATATGCATAAAGATGTTTGTTGATTTCATATATTTTTTTTCATGTTAATCCAATACAAAAAATATTTGAATATCTATGATATTTGAAGTTTATATGCATAAATTTGTAAGGATTAATTAAGTTAGATTTGATTCATAACTTGAATCATTGATTCACTCAAATAAATGACTAAACCATGACTAAATAAATAACTACTATGACTAAAATAAATGAATACAATGACCAAATATATGACTACAATGACTAAATATATGACTGTATAATGACTAAATATATGACTGTACAATGACTAAATATATGACTACTATGACTAAAATAAATGATTACCATGACTAAATAAATGATTACCATGACTCAATAAATGACTACAATGGCTAAATAAATGATTGCCATGATTAAATAAATGACTAGTTAATAACAACTAATTGACTACCATGAATAAATAAATGGCCAATTAACAACAATCAATGACTAAATATACTACCAAATTGATCAATCAAAACAACCAATAAATGACTAAAATTGATTTAGTCATAAATTTGGTCGTGTTATAAATGACTGACAATAAACTACTAATGGTCATGTGACTAAACTAATGGTCATGTGACCAATTTTTAGTAGTTTTTTTAGTCATTTATTTCTATTTTTGTACTAGTGTATAACTCTTAACAAAATTCCTCTATCATTAATGCTTGTATGGATTTCCATAATTGCATAAAAAGCTCCTTTGTGTAAGCTCTTAGGTTTCAAAATCACTGCTCCACTTTCTAGAACCAAAAACCACTCACAAGGCCAGGGTTGTCAACAAGTGAATGAAAATGGTTCATCAATAGAACAATTGAGGAATATGAGCTAACTACACCAGAGTGGATTATCTCTCCTACACTTCAAGCTCATCTTATATTTGGGAGGGTATTCCTAGGGGTATGTACCTTAACAAGTATTGAAATCACCTAAAATGAACAATGACAAAATATGGACGGCCAAACCCAACATGTTTTCTTGGTCCCAAAGACTGCCATTGAACCAAGAATAACTAGCTGCCTCAAAACCTCTATATCGATGATGTAACTATGCAAGAATAACCAATATAAGAGATTCATTTGAGGCTCATCGAAGATAAATCCTTGGTTATGATACGAGGTTATGGATGCACAAAACTATTCTTACTCCTATATATTATTGATTTAGTGTTTTTATGGTGTGAGATTGATGAATGGTTCCAGACTAGTTCCTTTCTATTGGGCAACAAGGTTGCAAAAAAACTAAGAAGATAACAAACACGAAAATAAGAACATGCAACTATGCATTTACATACATTAATGATCATGAAATCTTACAAAAGAGCATACTCAGTAATTCAAAACATAATTGCGTATATATCCATACATAAAGTGAGAAAGGTAGGTTGCAATGTTTTTAGAATAATATTACATTCATCTAATCAACATTAAATTCATGCCAAAAATTTTGGTAAAGGAAAATCCCTAATTGTGACTAAGAATTTTTTTTTGAATACATACTTAATGTCATGGAGACATTCTACAACAAAATCCCATTACAATACTAGTCTTCTTCTATTTTGCGAGTTTGTAATCCTTCAACAAATTGAATTTGGTATTGATGGATGCCCTACAACTTCCTTGAAATCTGGAGACCACACAATTGTTAGTGTAAATAGTCATTATCATACCTAGTTAAGCTAATAAACTTATATCTAGGATTGACCTATTCACACCTAGCTTAAGTTTACTTAGGTTTCTTTTATTTTTGTCTCACTTCATAGCATTGAGACATGTATCCTCATGACTTGAGACACCTATTGACATTTTCTCACACACTTGTCAAGTGAGCTCACAAGTGTTCCACCTATGGAGGGTTGTCAGAGTTTCACTCCTACCTTCTCACTTCTACATCCTTGCCTATATATGGAAGGCTTGGTCATTATATTAAACACTCTTCATTTTATATTTGATAAGCATACTATTGTGCATATTTTATTCACTTGTGGAAGTTGTTTCATGCTCTTGATCTTGGCATTCTCCAACACAGTATTAGAGCCACAAGAGCATGTTCCTTCCCGCATTGAGGTGGCTCTCACACATATCTCTATCAATGAAGCATCATAGAGTCAAATGGACAACACTATCACGTTCAAAAGGCTTAGGAAACAAATAAATACCTTCTATTTTGATAATTTTCATTTTTTGCATTTTTTTGACCTTTGTGCCCATTTTACAAAAAAATTGTTAAAATTTGAAATATTTTTTTGGCAAAGGGCCAATCTACTCGTTAGGGTAGAAAATTTGCTCTTATCGAGATTTTGGCCAATTTTTAGTCTATTTCCACTCTCCCAATAAATATTGGCCAATTTGGCCTCTTCTTGTATTGTGGTCTATTTTGGTGCAAGCATTTCTAGCCTCTTTGTAGCAAATTTTGGCCTATATGGTCAAAATTTTATGATTCTTGTTCGTAGGGTTTGTGGTAATTTTTTTGTCAGTATTTGTAGGTTTCTCCGTGCAGACAAAGGTTGATCTGCAAAACATTTATTTCTGTTGATAGGCGACCATTCTCATTGGCTGTGTCTGTTTTTTCTTTGTTTCTTTGAGATTCACCTTCCAAAGGCACCTACAGACCAAGCATACTACGCGGCCAATATCATCAAAGCACGTCTTGGTTTTCAAAACCATCGACCTGCAGATCGATTGGCGCAAAAGGCAGCGACTTATTCATCCCCAATGGTCTGCCAATACCCTCAACAATCCTTCACACAATTATCATTACAACGCCCTCAAATGTATCGGCCTATTTGGCAAGTTTTTTGTTAAATTGGTGGCTCACACTACCACAACGCATTCAACCATCATAGGCTTATTCAGATGGAAGGAATAATAATTTTTGGTCGTGGAGAAAGTAAGTGGAGAGGGTGGCATAATAAACACACTAATGCGCCATCTAAATAGAAAAGAAGCGATGTAGGCTCAAGTTTTTTCCTCTGTCAACGCCTTCAACTACAACACTTGTCAAGACTTATTTACCCATTATAAACTTCCACCGTGCCCAACACTTCCCTTTTCAATGCCTTTTATTCTCCCTTCGCCTTCATTTTTCCTTCTCTTGGTCTTCATGTGAATGTGTGAGACTTTAGCCACAAACTCCCACAAAGTCGCCTTGCATCTGAACTTGGTAGGAAAACCATCGACATCAAGATCTATCCTAATGCCCTCAAAACCCCTAAATATTCACAAAACTGAAAAAAACACCCATTGGGATATTGTAGAAAAAACATCTCCATATGGATCTACGGGAAACTGGTCGGGATCGAGATGTATGGACAGTCACCTTCAAAATTCATGCAAACACTTCTTTCTCCTCACACATCATAGCTTTTTTATCCCACCGTCGAGGCTGGGATGGGACTTAGGAACCTTATACTTAATTTTTTATATTTTGATGTTGGGAAACAAGTTGAACACACGAGAGGGGAGCACAATCAAGAGAATTATTTGAGCATGACAACCCTTATGGGATATTTCAGATCGGTTATTCATGAGTAATCACACTCCATAGGCACATAAATGAAAGGGACTCAAGAAAAAAGGACAACAAGAAATTGAGTCTCAACACAGGAAAATATTCAAAGTATTTTAACATTTAGATCAAATTAGAATACAATGTCTTTTTGCCTATATTGTTCTCTAAATATATGCATGTGTAGGTGTAACAACGCATGTATTTTATCTTGGTGCATCCAAAAACTATATTTTATTTAGGTGGGTCCCTGAAAAACTACCATGGGAAAATCCATCATTTCTTTATGATTTCCTTTCCTCCAAATTCTTCCTAGATTTTCATTTACCCCAATATTGGACTTCTCATTAAAGAGTCTTTAACCCCTCAAAATTTTGCCCTTATTCCGTCTTTTCCACCAACTCCTAAACTCTAAGAAAACCCAAATTTTAAAAAACTAGATTATATTATTGTTTTTAAAAATATGACAAGTTATTAATATGATTATAAAGGAAAATAGTAATAAAATTTAAATTAATTTAAATTATACAATATAAATATAAATCCCAAAATATTAAGATGATAGTATAAATTAGATGAATGATGGTGCAAGAGTTTTGAGGAGTATTTGATTAATGTGAATAGAGTGACTTGGTTGGTTGTGTAAGTGAAAATGTTATTCTACATTTACAAGGATGAGAGATCGATAATGCTTGTGTAGAAATTTATTCCTATGATTTTAACTAAATTTTCTCTATCTATTATTAGAAACTTTCATGGGTTTTAGACAGAATTGTGAGTATGATTTGGATTGGTTTCTTCTTGAGAGGTAGGTAGATAGATATTTTAATATCATTTACTAGACCAAAATAGTCAACAAGGCTTCAAGAATATAAACTATAACTAAAGAAGGGTGAAGAGCTCACTTCAAGATTATATGTGATTAGTAAGTTTGAAAATGGTGAAGAGCTCACTTCAAAACTCTCCTTACAACGAATTAGTTTATTTCAACTAAAAAATACCATTGAATTTAATAACAATTATATATTCTTGGCTTGATTCAATGTGTTCTTGGTGAAAGTTGCACAATTGGCATTGAATCAAAATCAGTAGAGCCTCCATTGAGAATAGTTTTCAAATTGAACTAATAGAGACCTGGTTGACTAACACTAAACATAGAAATGGGTTCTTGTGTGGGTGTTGCAAATGAATCTTATAATTCCATATATATATATTTAGGAGAAGTTTGAATAAAAACTTGAGCACGGGTTAGTTGTGTTTGAGAAAATTCTAATGCTACCTAACCAAAAACTTGAATCATGTATGAAAACTAGGATTATAAGGATTGGTTGGATACATTTGTGTGGTATGTTCAATGCATAGAGATAACATTCTTGGGGTATAAAATTCAATTGAAGTAAGGTTTCATTTCAAGGTCTACCACAGAGGGGAAATAAGAGAATGTGGATTGAACCATAATGAAACCATGGACTTCTCATTATTATAAGGTTGGGTAATACCATGCAATCTCTTATTAGTTCCAATACCTTCACCTAATTTTATTAAGTAATGACCATTCACTAATTGGTTGAGATTGCATGGAAATGTAAATTTACTTTTAATTTCATAACTTGGTGGTTTGGATGAGTTTTTTTAATCTACATGTGAATAATAGAATATTTGTCCTTTGGGTAATCAATGTAAATGTGTTGGCTGTTAGAATGACGATTATTTTTGTATTAGCCACTTGCTATCTCTTGAGATGGTCAAACCTTTGGGTGTATATAGAGTATGCATGTTAAAATTTATTGTTAGAGATTAATAGAATATCTTAATTTTACAATTAAAATAATACAATAACTTTTTAATATAAAATAATAAATTTAATTTAAAAATTATATTGATATAAAAATTGTAGATACGTCACTCTCAACAAAATAAATAAATAAATGAGATAACAAAATTAATGAATATATTTTTTAATAATAGATGACTTATCATTATAATTTTTGTAATAAGGTAAAGTAAAAAGGGGCATCTATCTTTGACTTATGAAGTATGAAATCATCTAATTCCCTAAGAATTCTATGATACATAAAAACTCCAACATTAGTAAGATATCAATGGGAGAAGATCCAAATCACTTTTTTTCATTTTGAATATTGACTTGTGAGTAGAAGCTAGCCTCTACAACATAGAACAAATTCAATAAGATGAGATAAGATATATTATGTGTTCCCCCTACATAACTTAATATTTTAGATCTACAACTAACTTGAAAGGAATTATCAAAACTATATTATCAAGATCCCTCATGTTACAACATAGCCAAAACCAAGGTAAGGACAAAGTATATATAAGCATAAACATGAAGGAAAATAATCACGGGTATGGGATATCCTTGATTGTGATTCTTAATGAGAAAACATGGTAAATAGTAGATATGATATCATTGCTTGAATTCTTTGCATTAGGAAGAGATAGTTAGAAGATATTTTAAATACAAATAATCTTTAGTTTAATTTATGTTATGTGATATGATTTGCTATTGTGAACACCAAATATGTAATTTACTAACACAAGACAAATAAACAATAGTTAATCATGCTAGAATCACAAATCTAGCATTCCCTATGAGATTCTTAGTGAAATCAAGATAAAAACATGAAAATGAGAGCATAAACAAGCTAAATGAGAGCATATAGTCAATTCAAAACAACTAAACCTTCATCCCATAGGGGGATTAGTGCTCCTTTAATGTGGAAAGAAGCCCTTTCCCAATCCCTTTGATAAGCTCCAATGATGTAGTTGATTCCAAGTACCTAAGATGATGAAACAAGCTCAAAATATGATGAAAATGGTGAATGTTGTGAGTGAAAATGCCTATAGTAAGAATGCTTCAAGTTGTGGATCCATATTGTGTAGAGACGACCTCTACTTATAGGACTCAGGGGTTGAAGAATGAGAGAAATTGGTGAATGTGGGATAAAAGGGGAACCAATAGGAATGTGATACTTGTCACAATTCTATTGAGTGAGGATGGAACACATTTTGGGGAATGTACAAAGTAAAGGAGATAGAAGAGAAATAAATGAAAATGGTTGAGGATTTGAAAGGTTGTAAGAATAAGTAAATGAATATGGTTGAAGATGTAAGAGAATGTTGTTGAGAGTGTAAGAGGAGTAAATGGATGTGTAAGAGGTAATTTAAAACCTTTGGAGGGAAATTGAATGAGGAGGTAGTTGGGAGGAATATTCTTAGGAATATGTTATTGTGAGGATAAATAGGGTAATTAGATAATTAAAAGAAATGAATTTCATGTGCAACTTGGTTAGTTGACCATGGGTTGATTTAACTCTTGAGGAGTTAAAAGCTAGAGGATTTGTTAATGATGATTAGAAAGTGGCTTGAGGTTAATTAATTCAGAATTAATTAACTTGGATGGGTTAGAGGATTGTGACATTTGATTTGATTTATTTAATCAAATGAAAGGATTTTATGGGATTTAATTAGATGCTTTGATTTAATTAAATAGGATGAACATTAGTCATCTAAGAAGGTTAATTAATCTAATAAAGTTAATTATTTGATTAGTAGTAGAAATTGATGAATTTAACTAAATAATGTTGATTATTTAATTAATTGGTTAGTTCGAAGTGATTTAGGAAGAAGTGATGTTAATTTATTAGAATTAGATGCATAATATCAATTTGGATTATTTAAGTGTCTACATTTTTCCCCTCTTTGAAGTGAGGTACTTGTTGTGTTGGTTCAAAGAATAACATTACCGATATCAAAATTCAAAAAAATTATGATTTTTTCATATGCCCCACTACTGCCCCAACAAAAGAAATTACGCTGCTACACTGCACCCTCGAGAGATCGAGTAAAAAATTTAATTTTAGGTCGAGCTTGCGAAAAAGATTTATCAATGATTCAGGCACAGAAAAAATAGCCCACAGGATGCGAAAACAGGCTCACGACGATGAGAACAAGTCAAAATGGGCTTCGTTAGGAAAAAAATAGATTAATGGGATCAAAAACCCTAAAAAATACCCCCCAAAAACCTAAAATTTCATCATTAATAGAAGGGGAGGGGTCATTTTCAAATCATTTGTCCACTCAACCTTCTAGATTTCTAGCGATTTTTCTCTGAGGTGTTGACGAAATGGCAACTCATGTGCTTCCTAGGCATTAGATGGAGTGGGTTCGAGAGTTCCAACGGCCTTAGGATGCAAGACCCCCGATATGCAATTCAAAACTTTTCTTGTTTTTCATGCTTTTGGTGCATTTATTAGGGTCCAAATAGATCGTCCAAAAGTGGCTCTCTAGGGTGTTGCTTTTGTCAATGTCGACCTGCCTTTGTAGAATAGCATCATGCGGCATTGTAAGGTCTCAAGGTCGCACATGGAATGTTGACCCACCTTTGCGAAGGAGCGTCGCGCGAGCCCAGAAGAGTCAAGCATCGCCCAAGAATGTTGATTTGACTTTGCGATATGGCACCGCTTATGAATATAGTGTTGCCTTTGTGAAAACACAAAGCACCACCTTTGTAAAAGTTAGCTCACCTTCGTAGTTTAGGGTTTTTTAATTTTAAAAAATGCACTAGGTTGATTAAATTTGACATCATGGTAACTTTGAATGCAAGAGGTCCTTCGTGTGCTCCACTCGAAGGAGTACAAAGGTCAGATATTGCACCGAGTGAGGCATTTGAGTGATGAGGCCCTATTTTTCTTGGGTTCGATTGGATTTGACCATGTGGCTAGATGCCTACAGTTCAGACGCACCTGGCTATGATGACAACACTAGTTGAGAGATGGTGGAGCGAGAAATCATTGTTCCATTTACTGACAGGGGAGGCCACAGTTACCTTGGAGGACGTATGGCGGATCCTACGGATCCCCATACATGGCGAGAAGATTATTTACGACGTCGATGTCAGTGGCGATGCCATTTTCTAGTTGTTTGGAGTTGACTAGTATGAGGTGGATAGTGGGCAGCTCGAATTGGATCGTTATGAGGGGATTGCCCTAGATTTGACATTATTCGTAGGTGCACTGATCTCAGGAGTCCTTGTTCTTGAAAAATGAGCATGAGGATGCAGCGTTGGATGGGGCATCGTCTGGTCTTGGATGATGGAGTAGATGACTGTATATGCATGGGGGTTAGTTCTCCTTGCCCCGATGTATCATGGCATGCATCAAGTAGTATACTGTGGGACCCACAACATTGGGGCCGAGGTGACACTTCTTCATGTTTGGGCATATGAGCATATAGCGGTATTGAGGCCCACCATAGCAGATGTGCAAATAGACCGTGATGATTTCGTAGTTTATAGATATGGGGGGATGACTACCATCCACTACATAGGTATCACTGGCATCCTGCACTAGAGGTGGGTTAACGATGAGATGACAGTTTTTCGATGGAGGCCTTGGCTCCATTATCATAGTTGGCATGATGATGACGAGCAATTATTCTATTACTGTTAGAACATATATATGTAGGGGCGTGAGAAACACATGATCGAGTGCTACCTGCCTGACAAGGTAGTGAGGTAGTTCGGGGAGGTGCAGAATGCACCTGGTCTGGCCTACAGAGCCAGTTTTGCTAGATGAGCTTTGGAGACAGCCTGGGGGTAGCAGATCTAGGCCCGGGGTAGCAGATCCAGCCCCAAGTAGCTATTGATGATTTCAGATAGTTTGTCATGTAGCCGTGGGTCTACTTTGATGGTCCTCCAGATGCAGGCACCACACAAGCTTACAATGCATATTGGCAGGCCCATGCTCCTGTCAAACTGACATTGCCAATAGTCCTATCAGGAGGTAGGGGACGGGTCAGAGGACCCCGAATTGGATAGCAGCTACCACAACAACCACATGATGGTTAGGATGGTTAGGATGGGAATGACAGACATGATGGGCATGATGGATAGGTGTTGCCCCTAGTACTGTCGGTGAGACAGAGTGCACCACAACACCCACCCCATTAGCCACCACCAGGTCCCAATCCATGGGACAGACAGATAGCAATGTACTGCAAGCATAGGTTTAGTTGTTGACAGGGTAGTCACAACAAGCAACAACCAAGATTTAGACCTTGACCCAGGAGAGGGATCAGGCGAGACATGAGGTGGCGTAGGAGCACCAAATGAGACAGGATGTTGACCTCGGTTCAACACTTGAGATTGGGCACAAACAGCAGCTGGAGGCATCAACATAGTAGGTGTAGAGACATACCACAATCCTCGCAGAGATGTACGAGTGGGCCATGCAGGAGGTCTTGTATTATATGACTTTATATTACTGAGCCTGCCCATAGGAGCATTGGGAGCCATATTTCTCCCATATCAACCAAGTTGCACCAAGCAAGTCTCGGGGGGGCTATCAAGCAGACCATCAGGTTCACACCATCAGAGCTAGGGTAGCCATCACAATGACCAATAAAGCAAGGGGAGCTCGGGTCATTGATTTGCTTAGACACTTCTTTGATGTACAACCTGATTATATGATGTATATACATTCATTGGCTGAGTTTTGATTAGCCTCTTGTATATTCTGTATGATGACATTACATATTTGATTCTGATTGTATCATGACATTCAACATTTTTGATATTATATGAGATGACTCTGATTCAATTTATATGATGTGATGTTATTTATTTTACCTTATGTGTTATGGATGTATGGATGCATATGATATAGATGGATGCATTTAATGATCATATTATGATGTTTTATGTTTTATGATGTGATGTTATGTATGTATGACATATATAATGTATGATGGATCTATTTGTATGGATCCATTTATATGGTTATGCGATGGATGATAATGCAAATGTGATGTTATGAGATGCTTAGAATAACAAATCTATATTATTTTGATGATAATGCATGTGAGATGGAATATAATGCAATGGATATGTTTGCTTCCTTTTTTTAGTATTTTTTCCATATGGTATATGATGATGCATGATGTATGTACTAGTGATGATGATAATGCAAAATGCGATAAATTTAAGATGCTTAGAATAACAAATCTATATTATGTAAACACCTTAAATGATAATTTAATGCATAAATTATGTTTCCTATTATGATTATATGTATGAGTATGCAGGATGCAGATGGTTTGTGAATGCAGGATGGATACCAATAGATTTTGTTTGAATGTCATGATACCTTGTTAATACATGGAGAAGATAAAAGAAAGAGAGGGATCAACCCTTGATTCCAAGAAGATGCAGAAGTCTAACAAGTCTATGAGTTGTTGAGACTTTATTAGATATGATGATGAGTGATGATATGTTGCTTATCCAAGGATTGGGGATGTAAAATAGCTTAACTTTCCTTATGTTTGATAACATACATAGATACGATGCATTAAGGTATAGACAACCAAGATGGCATGGTATCTAGTGTGATGGACTTTGACTCGAAAAACAGATAGGAGTATCCTTGTTCACACTCGACATACAAAACTTTGTTAAAGTGTACTTCAAACATTTCAAACATCTTGGACCAAAATACAGAAAGGAAAAACCTCCCAATGTAATAGTCAACAAGATATCCAAAAAATCCTCCCTACACCCTAAACAAAATTAGCATGACCAAGGTTATATTACAAGAATATCCAACACAACAAACGAAAGATAATGATCAATGCCCCATTCCTTTCTCTCTAAATTGTTTTGATTGGACATCATCGAGAGGTCATTGGAATGAGTGCAATAAGATAATCAAAAGAAAAAATCAAATAAACAAACAAGCTAATGTTCTTCATACCTTTAGCCAAGACTAAACTATGGTGATGTTTGATGTTGATGTCCATTATAGGAAAGATGTATCCTAGGACATGATGTTATCAGATGATTTTGAGACTAATGGGATGATGGGCTATTGATACCAAGAGTTGACCAACTTGTTTACCTATTGACCTAGACTTAAGACCTTGACGTTTGAGTTTACACTTTCAGTTTGCTATACTTGTTTCTGATTGCCTTGCCAAAGGTTGAAGGTGACGAATGATTTATCGTGAGTGAATGTTTATTGCGGGTGAAAGCGAAATGGGATGGATGATTTTGGGTTTTTTGAATGTTTTTGGTATTTTGAAATGTTTTGAGGTTGTTTTTGGATTTTGAGATGTTTTACAAATGTTTTGATTTTAAAAATTTCCAATTTTTTTGGTATTTTTTGAGATTTTGACCAAGAACCTAACCTAAGGACCTATCTTAGGGGCCTCGGGGTCTGATCAAAGATTAGCCTTGCCTACATTATACATGTAGAGACCACATAGTTCGACTGACATAGACTCGTTTATTGATGAGGTATGAACATGTGGATTGCCAATTTATTATGATGGACACCTAAAGAACCTATCCTAGGGGCCTCAGGGCCTGATCAAAGACTATCCTTGCCTACGTTATACACACAAAATCCTCGTAGTTCGACATGTCGACTCTGTTCTTGATCTATTTTTGGATTTTTTTGACATGTTTTGGATGTTTTTTAGATTTTCTCAATTTTATGAATGTTTTTTGGATTTTCTGACGTTTAAGGAAGATTTCATGAATATACATGAATCCAATCTGATGTAGGTGTAAGGACATGCCCCCAGCATGATGCGATAAACTGCCTCGATATAGGTAGGACAAACTTACCTTAGGAATGTGCCAATTAGTTCTAGGATGGAACATCATACAAACGCGTGATGGGGGATGAAAGAAAATGAAATGCGATGGATGAATGCAATGGAAAGTGATGCGAAACAAGCCAAAAAATCCATGGTGGATGGAAAGTGCTTTATTTACACAAGGCACTTGATTGCCAGGTTTTCACCAAGGTACTTGCCCAAAGCGCCACCGAAGTGGTTTTCACTAGAGGACGATTTTCTTCTTTACTATTTTCAATCCTTTTTTTTATTTTTTATTTTTTATTTTTTTTTTGTATTTTTGGATTTATACCCAACAAGCTTAGGCATATAACTTTTTGAGGTGGGAGCTATTGATGGGCTCTTGTAGAGGCTCCCCTTTTGGTGTTGACAACTGATATGCTCCTGATTTGTAACTTTCCATGATGATGAAGGGTCCCAACCAATTTGGTTCAAACTTACCCTTGCTATCTGAATTCAATACATTCTTTTGATTTTCCTTCAAAATGAGCTCTCCAACTTGGAAGGACCAACTCTTGATCTTCTTATTATAGTTTCATTTGAGATGGTTTTGGTACACTTGTAGATGGTTCAAAGCATCCGTGTGCTGCTCATCCAACAATTCCAACTCATTTAGTCGTGACACCCGACACTCCTCATCAGTAATAAGATTTTGCAATGATATTCTCAGTGATGGGAGCTCAATATCAATGGGAAGGATGGCTTCTAATTCGTAGACCAGGGAGAAAGGGGTTGCACATGTAGGTGTGCGAATAATCATTCGGTAGGCCCATAGGGCAAGGTCCAACTATAGGTGCCAATCACAACCAACTTCATTGACTGTCTTCTTGAGGACTTTTAGGATGGTCTTGTCAGAAGCCTCAGCTTGGTCGTTACCCTGGGGGTAATATGGGGTGGAGAAGCAATGTTGGATATTGAATTTTTGGCATAGCTCACAAACATCCTAGTTTTTGAAGGGTGTTCCATTATCAGAGATAAGGGCTTGTGGAACATCATAAAGACAATGAGGTAATTTAGGATGAATTTGGAAATTTGCTTCCATGTGGTATAGGTCATGGGGATGGCTTTGATCCACTTTGTGAAGTATTATGTGGTGGTGATAATGAACTTGTGTCCATTAGATGAAGTGGGTGTGATTTTTCCAATGAGGTTGAGCCCCCACTGTGAAAAGGGCCAAGGTGTTATAATCATTTGGAGCTCCTGAGTTGGTGCATGGATGAAGTCTCCATGTTGTTGGCATTACATGCATTTTTTGACATAGTCGTGAGCTTCTCTCTCCATAGTAGGCTAGTAGTACCCCGTCCTCAACAGTTTCTTAGCCAAGGTCATACCACTAGAGTGCAAACCACAAATACCATTGTGTACCTTTGTTAAGGAAATCAATGCTACCTCGGGGTTAAGGCATCACAATAGGGTTTCTTCAATACTCCTATGATAAAGGGTGTCTCCTAAGATGACGAAGCGGGATGAATTTTTAATGAAGGTTCTCTCAAGGTTTGGAGTGATGTCGGTGGGAAGGACTCCTATTTTCATGTAGGTGAATATGTCATGGAATCAAGGATCACCAGAACCAACAATTTCACACATGAACTTAGATATTGGTACCTCGAAAGGTAGTATGAGAAGCTGCTCTACAAGGAATTCATGTTTAGGGATGTTCCGTAGGATATCTAGCAATGATCTGATTGTAGCCATAGTGTTGGCTGCTCTGTTGTTTACCCTTGGTATCTGCTCAAATGTTATGTCAATGGAGAACTCCTTGATATCCTCCACCATCTTTTTTTATGGGGTAAGTTTGTCATCTTTAGTCTGATATTCATCGTTGACTTGGTTGATAATCAGTTGAGAGTCCCCATAGACCTTGAGTGCGATGATTTTCCATTGTACTGTGATCTAGAGTCCTATGACAAGAGCTTCATATTTTGTAATGTTATTGGTGCAAGGGAAAGATAACCTATATGATTTTGGGATACAATCCCCTTGTGGTGTGCTGAAGAGAACTCTTGTTATTGACCCATGCTGTGTGTATGATCCGTCAAAATATACCTTCCAATGGTCTACAACAATTAAGTTGAAAATAGACTCATCTGGAAACTTTGATACCAGTGGGTTCTCAACATATATAGGTGCTTCGACCAATTGATCTGTGATTACCTGCCCCTTGATGGATTTTTGTTCCACATATTCAATGTCATATTCTGTCAAGATCATGACCCACTTAGCCATTCATCCTGTGAGCGTTGCCTTAGTAGCTACTTTAGGGGATCTATTTTGGCGATGAGCTTGATCTAATGATCCAACATGTAGTGCTTGCATTTTTGTAAGGAAAACACTACTACAAGACAAGCTTTCTCAATGAATGTGTAGTATAGCTTGTGTCCCACCAAAGTTCTACTGATATATATAGTAAATGGCTATTTCTTTCCCTATTTCATCATGCTGAGCTAAGAGAGCCCCAAGTGCTGCCACCGTAGTTGATATGTAAAGGATTAATGGTTTGTTCTAGATTGGTGGCATGAGGATTGGCGGTGTCAGTAAGTATTCCTTGATTTGATTGAATGGAAGATCATATTTCTCATCCCATTTGTATGCTACCCCCTTGTGGAGTAGATGAGAATATGGGATGGTTTTATCTACTAACTGTGATATGAATCTATGGATTGATTGAAGCCTTCCTTGTAGACCCCTTAATTGTTTCAATGTTTGTGGTGCTTCCATGTTGAGGGTTGCTTTGACTTTTGCAGGGTCTATCTTGATTCCCCTCATTGATACAATATATCCTAGGAGCTTTCTTGATTGCACGCCAAAGACACATTTCTTGGGATTGAACCTTACCTTATATTCTTCCAATCTATCAAAGATTGGGCCCAATGTTGATGTATGGTATTAGCGTTTTCTTGAATTGGCTAGTATGTCGTCCACATAGTCTTCTACAAATTTGTGGATCATGTCATGAAAAATCAGAGTCATAGCCCTTTGGTATGTAGCTTTAGTGTTATTTAACCCGAATGATATCATATTCCAACAATAGGTGCCCCATGGATAAGTGAAAGTTGTTTTATGTTGGTCATCCTTTGCAATCATGATCTAGTTGTATCTTGAAAACCCGTCTATTAATGATATCATTTCATGCCCCGCTGTCAGATTTACAATCATGTCTATGTTAGGAAAAGGGAAATCATCCTTAGGGAATGCTTTATTCAGGTCCCTGAAGTCGGTATAGATTCAGATGCGCCTAGTGGGCTTGGAGACAAGTACAAGGTTGGAAACCCATTCTGGATAATCAATGAGTCGTATGAAGCTAGCGTCAAGGATTTTATGTAGCTCCAGTTTGACCAATAAGACAATCTATGGATGCATCATTCTCAATTTCTATCTTGCTAGTTTCGCCTCTAGATAAACTGCTAAATGATGGAATACTACCTCTGGATCAAGGCTTGGCATGTCGGCGTATGTCCATGCAAAGTTTAATTTTCTTTCCTTTAGAAATTTTGCAAGGTTTTCTTGTTCGTTGGTCAAAAGTGACTCGGCATAGAAAGTAATGTGCAGTGTCTCCTTAGTTCCCAAATTGACTGGATTGCACTTCTCTGCTAGGACTGCTGATTTTTCTTGATGGATGGCACTAAGGGAAAGATTGAATCCCTCATCCTTTGCCACCTTAGAGAGGTTTTCACCATCAGATACATCCTTTCTTTTTACTATTTTTGGATCAGAAAGTGCCATAATGTGGTTTTCACTTAAAAATCGAGACATTACTCTTAGATTTTCTATTTTGCGACTAAGAGATTCAATCATTTCCCTATAGTACACATGTGTGTCCAACTCAATATCAAACCTTGCTTTGGGATCTCCATATGGTAGATCATCCCTTAGTCCCATGAATTCTGAGAGAGCCTCATCATTTTCAAACGTATCTAAGATCGGCGGTCCTTATTGGTCACAGTCTATGAGTTGGGGGTAAACAAGCTTTAGTTCAATGACTTGGTTGTTTGACTTGAATGAAATGGTGGTTATCATAAAAAGAGAGGAATCCTCTAATAGCATGGGTAGGTCAGAAATGGGATCCTCAAAGGGACTACTAAGTATATGAGTACTGACGGAGAAACATTGACCGTTTTAACAGAAGCACCTTTTCCAAGTATGGTTATCTTCGTAGGGGTACATTCGAGGACAAGATTCTTAGGGCACTTCTTAGGAATGATGGGTTCAAACAAGCCATTGTCATTTTTCCTGAGCTTGTAATTTTTTTTGTAGCCCCAACCAAACATTAATTGTAGATCTTTGTTGTTTTCTTCCATGGGAAGATGTGGTACAGGTCTTTCATCTTGATATAACAGGCTTGATACATCTTTCTCATCTACCACCTCTTTGCTTAGGTCTCCCCCCTTTTTGAAGGTGGTGGGTTCTTCTTTGAAGGTCTGAGATGTCGTGTCAATTGGTTGTGGTTTCCCATGAGATCTAGGAGATTGAGGTAACTCTCCTATCACAAAGGCACTCTTTTTCATTTTATAGTCCCCACACCCATTATCTTGGATCACAGCCTTGACGTCTGGGATGTTCTAAATGGTAGGTGTCTTTGTCTCAGAAGTGGAGACTAAAGTGGATGGGTCGATATATGGAGATGTGGGTCCCTCATCATTTTTTGGAACTTGAGGGATATTGTAATACTTGGCTTCCAGACTTTTGCAATAATAAAAAGGTTCGGGGTTGCCATGGATCATGACTTCTTGATTTTGGTAAGGGAATTTGACACATTAATGGAAAGTGGATGCGACATCTTGCATCCCATGGATCCATGGACACCCTAGGAGAATATTGTAGGGGAGTTCAAGGTCAAGGACTTGACAAGTAGTTTCCATGATTGTTGGCCCTACTTGGATAGGGAGTTGAATGGTGCCTTGAGACACGCATTCTTGATTGTCATAAGCCCTGATGGTGATACCTTTTCCCTTTTCGATGACGTCCTCTAAAAATCCCAAATTCTTTATTAGTTGTAGGGTACAAATATTCAAACCCACACCCCCATCCACCAAGACTCTTTTGACTTTGTTCTTATGAACTAGGACTTCAAGATGGAGTGTTCGATTATGAGACGATTGGGTTGGGAGATCATGCTCAAAAATTGTAAGGAGGTGTGGTGTGGTGATATGTTCGACCATAGATTGAAATTGGTTTGCATCAAGGTCTGTGGGAACGAAGGATGTGGCCAATGCCTTTTCTAGGATGTCCCTATGTGCGGGCGAGATTTTGAGCAACTCCATGATGGATATTTGGGTGGGGGTCTTTCTCAGTTGTTTCAGGATGCTGTAACCACTAGGATATGATTTTAGATTGGCTGGTGGCGCCTTGGATGGTGGTGATGGTCCTGGGATAGAAATTTTTCTGCTACGTGTGATGAATCCACACTCAGCTCTAGGTCCCTTGATATTGACAACTATTACCCATTCATCCAATGATGCTACAACATGGTCAGAGATATGGTTCACATTGTGGTAACTTTTTCCTTTACCATTGTTGTTACCTTTTTTGAGATCTTGATTCTCGAATCATTGTTCAATGGTTATAACTTTATCATCAATGAGATCTTGGATCATATTCTTGAGTCTCATACAACTAGCTATCGTGTGTCCCTTTATTTTGTGAAAGTCACAAAGGTGCTTCTCATTATACCATGGTGGTTTAACTTGAGGCTTTTGGTAATTCTCGTAAACATGGAGTGTGATGAGATTTGCTTGTACCAGTTGTTGCATGACAGATTCAATTTGCTCCCCAAGTGGTGTATATTTTCATTTTGGGGGTTATTTGTTCTTTGGGGGTGGTCCCCCTTGAGCATTTATGTTGTTGATAGTTTGATTGTTGGGTTGTTGTGATGGGTTGTTTTGTGTGTTGATTTATGGTTGTGGGTATGTATGCTACTGCATATTCTACCTTGGGGCACTAATAACAACCTTGGCATCAATGACACCATCGTTGGTTACATTCTTGTTTTTGGCCCACATGCAAGGTTTGTCATTATAACTTGTTGATGGTCAATTGTCTTGATACACAGGTGTGCCCCCTTGTTCTATGAGGGATCTTTCGATGTTGAGCGCTTTGGGGATCAGTTGGTCGTAGGTTGTGATGCATTGCATTTTCAAGTGGAAGGACAAGCTCCCTTCAAGGTTAGAGGTAATGGTACCAATTTGTTGTTCTTCTAGCATGGACCATTTGCTCTTGCTGGCTCTAGATCTCAATGGTTGTAAGAAAGCCACAAATGTCTCTCCCTTGGCTTGTTTGAGGCTAGATAGTTCTTCTAGGCTTACCTCCATGTCTAGGTTGAAGGAGTAGTTTTCTATGATAAATCCATGATTTCTTGGAAATTTTTGATTTCGGGAGGTAAGCGAGAGAACCATTCCATTGCAGGTGCAACCAAGCTTCGAGGGAAAAAGCCTCATAAGATAAGAATCATGATATGCCACCTCCATGCAATGTACGTGAAACTCTCTGATATGGTCCTTAGGATTTCCCTTCCCACAATATTTATAAATTTTCAGTATTTCAAAGCCTAGCGGGAATGGAACCATAGCAATGCTTCTATCAAACGGATAGGGGCGCAAATTTCCTTGCATGTGTGATTTTTTCACATTTTTGGATTGGATGTCCTATATCTATTGTGAGAGCAATTTGACTTGTGTGAAGAGGTCATTTTGCGGATCCGATGGTGGGATGTGCATGTTTTGGGGTGGTATGTTTTGTTGGGTGAAGGATGGGGTGGCTTGCATGTTTGTGTTCAAGGCATTTTGTTGTGTGTTCATGAAAGGTTGTTGTAAGTTTTGTTGTGCGAGCAACGCTTGTTGGTATGCCTATTGTTGTTGCCGCACCAATAATGCTTGTTGTTGGGCTTGTTGTTGTTGTTGTTACTGTTGGGACAATAGTGCCTACTACTAAGCCTGTTGTTGTGCTGCTTGTTGTTGTGCTATCAATACTTGTTGTTTTGTGTGTTGTTGTAAGGCTTGTTGATAGGCTTGTTGTTGTAACAAGGCTTGTGCTTGTGCTTGTTGTGCTTGGTATTGAGCTTGCACTTGGGCTTGAGCTCAAGCTTGAGCTTGGATGTGAGCTTGGGCTTGCGCTTGTTGTTGTTCCTGCTGTGCAACTTGTTTCCATTGTAGCATAGCTTGCGCTTGTTCTTGAGCTTGTGCTTGTGCTTGAGCTTGAGCTTTTTGTGCTTGAAATTACTAAAAGGCCTTTTGATAAGCTTGATATGCTACTTGCAATGTGATACTATACTAGTTTTCTATATTTGGATTTGGTGGTGGAGGTGGGGGATTTTGTGGGATGGTGTGAGATGGTGTGAGATGATGTGATGAGAGATTATTGGGGCGGTTGTTGAGGTGTTTGTTGAGTGATGACAAGGGGTTGTGTGGTGGATGGTATGGTTGATGTGCTTATTCCTTGGAAGACTATGTTTTGGGATGTTTGAGTTGTTTTAGATGATGTGATGATTGGTTGAGAGATTTGCATTGGTGCCACTTGGTGTTGCGATATCAGTGGCATGTTCGGAGGATTTGGTATGATAGATGTGCTAATTTGATTTGTGCTTGGGGGATTGATTTGATTTGATTGGTTTTGGATTGATGTGTTTAATGAAGGGTTTGGCCCTATACCTTGAATGGGTGTGGATGATGATGTCAAGATATGGAATGGTGGAAAGATTTGAGATGGGTTCCCTTGTGGAAGTGAGGATGAAGCATTGAAAGCTACCACTTGTCTAAATAAATCCACTTGTCCTTGTGATACATTAGGGAGAGAGCTTTGTGTATTGAGAGGGTATGTCGGTATTGCAGAAAAGGTGGAGGGATTGTTTGTAAAATGAAAAATTAGTGGCACATATGGATGTTTAGGGTCTTGTGGGATGGTGCTAGGCATACCCAAGATCATGTTTGCTTCAAAATTTTGGTTTTTGACAAGTGGATGCCCTTGAAGGGCTTGGAGTAGTGAATTTACCTTGGTGTAATTGGTTGACTGGGGGCATGTGATGATGATGGTTGAATGATTGGTTGGATGATGCTTGGAAATGAAGGCATGAATGATGTTTGAGGCATGTTCCCAAAAGGTTGTTCAACAATAGTGCTCAAATCAAAATAAGAAGGGAGTTTAGCCCCTTCCTTGGCCAATGCCAACATGTATTGTGTGGGATTTAGCCTCATGACTGTGTTGACAAGCTTGTGCATTTTTGGATTTTGAACTAGTTCCAGTATTTCATCTTGGGACATCTCTTGGAAGTTGTTGGTGACATCCTCCACTTGGAAACCTCCCTCTTGAGGATCTTGTGGTGCTCAAGGGGGATTAAGTGGAGGGTTGATAGATTCCCCAGGGTTGAATTCCAATACTGTTTGAATTAAATCACTTGAGGTTGATTTTTCTTTGTTTTGCTCCATTATCTTCTTGTGTTGTGACCTTGTTTGGACCATAAAATTGGGATCAACTTTTAGGAATATGGGAGGTAAACCTCTAACTCCTTTGGTTGATCTAAACTTTAGGTACAAAAAGAAAATCTAGGATGTTTTAAGGATCAAATGATGATGATGTGATAAATGAGGGGTGAATGATATGGATGTTTGAACTTTTGAGAACTTTGGATGAATACTAGACCTTAGGATTTATGATTTAGATTGATTTGATTTGGATAATGGACTTGTAGATCCCAAGATATTAGATGTGATCTTGGGATTAACGTTTCCAAAAGGGGTGCTAATTTAACTAAATGTGTGAGAAAGGATTCATTCCCACACACCTAGCCAAACAAGGTGATTTTGATTTTTTGATTTTAAGGATTTACCAGAAGTCTAGCATAGATGATTTTTCCAAAGTTCTAAAAGTTGTTTGTGAGATGGGTTTTGATAGATGAATGTTGTGACAAATGGAAGTGTTGGTTGATCCTAGATGAACCTAGAAAGACTTTGTTTACAAGACCAAGGCGTTAAAGAACATGCTAGACTTCTAAAGTGTTTAAAAATCATAGGGTTCATATTGAGCATACATGTCTGGATTATTCAACGGAATGAGCCTATAAAACCTTGTGACCTTCTTGTTTATCTTGCAGTATTGTCTTTGGTTGCAATTTCTAATGTATCTTATGATAGCTTTTTGAGTATGACTCCTAAACTTGAAGTTTTGACAAGTAGACTTTCATTTTGGAATCTTGATTTTGCGGGAAATCATGAGAACAGACACATGTGTGGGGTTCAATTGTCTTTTTATCTTGATTAAATGGATTATTTTTACCACATCAACACATCTTGTTTAAATTCCAAACTAAATGTCTATGTCTTAGCTCATTCTCATTCCATAAGGTCGATTATGTCAAAATCAAAGAGTCAAGGCCATAGTTTCCCTAGGTTGACTTTGGAGAGAGCAAATTGAGATATGAGCCCAAATATTTAGAAGCCTCTAAGGATAGAATCCCTAGGGACAAGCAGTAATAATGGGACCCTTCAAAGATATTTGCTTTATCTAAAGGATTTGAAATTTTGATGACTTGTTAAATTTTTGTTTCCAATGTTTGAGATCCAAGCAATGTGTTTGAATGACTCACAAATTGTACAATCCTAGGCTTCAAAGATACTACTTGCTGAGTCCCCACTCAGATTTCTCCAAACACTAAGACAAAGTGAACAGTTAGAGATTTGGTGACACTGGCTCCCCTCCATGACACACACTTCTTGGGACTACCACATCTCAAAATCCTGAAGATCCAGAGATCCTAGGATTTTCTTGTTTCTACTTTGAATAGTAAAAATGTGGGGTAGCTTCAAAATGACTCTTCCTGCACCAACAAGCATGAGGGTTTTTGGTCACTAAACAAATGGTTCATAATAAGGGATTTCATTCAAGGTGGCCATACATGCGGAAAGATTAGCTCAAGACTATGGTTAGTCAAGAGGCCTCCCAGTCCCTTCCTAAGAAGAGATTTTGACGTATCACACAGATACTACGAGTGACACTTGTCGGTATGACACATTTTCACCCGTTGCGTATGGCTTTCGTCACACACACATTATTTATATAGAAGCTTGAAAGAGCTTGGCTTTAGCTTGTTTCCACTCGAGTTATTCCCTCCTTTTGAAGTGAGGAGGAAGGCCCTCTTAAGAGAGACAAAAGCAAGGAAGTACATTTGTAGTTCAACCGCCCAGATTGCATAAAGTGCAAGGAGGGAATACACACAATTCCTTTTCCGTACACTTGCATGGGGTTCATTTTTAGATCCAAATTGAAATATGTGGGTGATTTAGACAACCAACGTTAATGGAATGCTTTTGATTCACAAGATCGCCGAGTGGAGTGAGAGAAGTGCATATGCATTTCAAGTGACAAGAATTGCAAAAAATCACAAAATAAAGAAGGAACAAGTTCTTTTTAATCCCTAAAGTAAAGGTGAGTTCATTTTAAGCACCAAAAACTAAGTGTGAATTTGTCTTGTTCAATTTTAGCCCACAAAGCAATGTCTAGTAAGTTCCTAATGTTCAATTTTAGTCCAACTTTGAAAAACTTGAGTTGATTGTTAATTTTAAGCCCAAAGTAATGCTAGTTGGTCCTAAAATAGAAAATGAAAAGCAGAATTGGAAAGCCTAAGCTATTACAATGAACATTAAAAAATGCTTTTAGTTTTCCAAGTCAATCTTTTTCCTCTTCCTACAAAGGTGGCACTAGGCAACAAAGGCGACACTCTATAAACTGACAAAGGCGACACTAAAATAGAAGCGGTGCTCTGATGAAATGCAAAGGAGATGCTCTACAACAAACAAAGAGAAAAAATGACGCTGTAGGAACAAAGGTGATGCAAAAACAGAGGCAACGGTCTATCATAAAACAAAAATTAAGCAGAAAAGTTGAGGAGACAAAAGGCAACACTCCTGCAAAGGTGACACGATATCAACGTTCAAAGGTGACACAACATGACATAAGTGACACTGGAAATGAAGGCGATACTACGTGTAAGCAAAGGTGACACTATATGAAGCAAGGGCGACATTGCCTTCCTGTAGCTGCAAAAAAATGGTATTTTCAAGCCAAGTTGACAAAAATAAAAAGGTTATCCCTCCTAGCACCAAAATGTGAACACCAAATCTACAATTTACTAACACAAGACAAACAAGCAATAGTTTATCATGTTAGAAACATAAATCTAGCATTCCCTATGATATTCTTAGTGAAATCAAGATGAAAATATGAAAATGAGAGCATAAACAAGCTAAATGAGAACATATAATCAATTCAAAACAACTAAACCTTCATCTCATAGGGAGATTGGTGCTCCTTTGATGTGGAAAGAAGCCCTTTCCCAATACCTTTGATAATCTCCAATGATGTAGTTGATTCCAAGTACCTAAGATGATGAAACAAGCTCAAAATATGATGAAAATGGTGAATGTTGTGAGTGAAAATGCCTATAGTAAGAATGTTTCAAGTTGTAGATCCATATTGTGTAGAGAAATCCTCTACTTATAGGAATCAAGGGTTGAAGAATGAGAGAAATTGGTGAATGTGGGATAAAAGGGGAGCCAATAGGAATGTGACACTTGTCACAATTCTATTGGGTGAGGATGGAGCACATTTTAGGGAATGTGTAGAGTAAAGGAGATGGAAGAGAAATAAATAAAAATGGTTGAGGATTTGAAAGGTTGTAAGAAGTAAATGAATATGGTTGAATATGTAAGAGAATGTTGTTGAGAGTGTAAGAGGAGTAAATAGATGTAAGAGGTATTTATGAATGTGTAAGAAGTAATTTAAAACCTTTGGAGGGAAATTGAATGAGGAAGTAGTTGGGAGGAATATTCTTAGGAATATGCCATTGTGAGGATAAATAGGGTAATTAGATAATTAAAAGAAATGAATTTCATGCACAACCTGTTTAGTTGACCATGGGTTGATTTAACTCTTGAGGAGTTAAAAGCTAGAGGATTTGTTAATGATGATTATAAAGTGGCTTAGGGTTAATTAATTCAAAATTAATTAACTTGGATGGGTTAGGGGATTGTGACATTTGATTTGATTTATTTAATCAAATGAAAGGATTTTAGGGGATTTGATTAAATGATTTGATTTAATTAAATATGATGAACATTAGTCAGATGAAGGTGAATTAATCTAATAAAGTTAATTATTTGATTAATAGTAGAAATTGATGAATTTAACTAAATAATGTTGATTATTTAATTAATTGGTTAATTCGAAGTGATTTAGGAAGAAATAATGTTAATTTATTAGAATCAGATGCATAATATCAATCAGGATTATTTAAGTGTTTACAACTTTTTTTTTGAATAGTTCCTTTATGATTTCAATTTGTAGAAACATATTTAATTTCAATCGAAACTTGTGAAAATTTAATTTGATGGTCATATATGTGACTCTAAACTAGTTAATTGATCTAAAATATTTGATAGATAGTTGTAATACAAATTACATTGATTGAGAGTAAATATTTTTTGGATTGATTGATTCATAAATGTATTGTTTTAAAGTAATTGTTAGGTGTTGGGTACTATATTTACAATATGTAAAATCAATAACCATTTGAACAAATAAGACCAAACTTATGTTCTAGCTAAACATAAAAGCTCCACAATCAAAACTCAATATCAAACACCTCCTTAGATTGTGTTTGAAGAATATTTCTTTAATTAGGTTTTGGTCTATGTTTTACCTAAGTGGATGGGAGGTGACAAAGAATTGTTTGGGGAAATTGGACCCTAGAAAGGGTTACGTACCTTGTTGTATACTTACACAAAATATAAATTAGAATCTAGAACTTCATATATAATACACCTTGATCCCATTTGGAAGTGGAAATGTAGAAAATCTAGTGAATGGAGGTTCTTAGTATGTAAGTTTTCATATGTGAGGTTAGGGATTTTCTAAATATTAAATTTTCATCTTACTCAAAATATAAAGTGATAATTCTCTCAATAGTTAAATGAATCCATTAAAACCTAAAGGTAGCCTCTAAATTGAATTCAAGTTAAAACTATATTCATGGTGTACTCATAAGAAATCATGACTGGATTTTCTTGACTCTTCAAATATTTAGGCCAAAATTTGAGGCAAAAGTCAAGCCATACATATACTCTTATAGATGACAACCTTGGTGCACTTCCAATAGAGGAGTGTAGTCTATAGTGAGTGACTCAAGACCTAGACAGTCCTGATGAGTCTAAGTCTTTGGCCATAGCATGTACTTATCTTATGTGAATAAATGTCTATATTTTTTGGATAGATTACTATCTTGGATGGATATAGGAGTACTTGTCATGTATGGATATATGCATATTTGAGTATGAAGATGAATGAACACTAAATGAATTTGATATTAAGTTTAACAAAAAAACAATGGTAATTTTGAGGTGTATGAATTGAGTTGTTGCATGTTTTACCATATGTAAAGACCCAACTATTAAGCCTAAAAATACCACTATTTTTGTTTTTTTGTTGTTGTTCTTACTCAAATTATTAAGTGTTCCATTCATTTGCATACTGAGGAATTTATCCATACATTTGTAACTGTATGAGTAGATGCTTATTTACATTTATAATATATTGTAAAGTCAAAATATGTATATTTGCTAGAAGCTTAATACAACTAGTAAATTAATTCCTTAACACCCAGATATAAAAAAAATATGTTAGTGATTTCAAGAATCCAAAGCATCTTTTAGTTAACTATAATTAATTTTCCTTGGGAGTGTCCATAGAGTTAACCCTATCTATAAGTTTAAAAGTGAGTTTATAATCCCATTTGAGTTTATTAATAGTTTCAAAATTGACAATGAAGAAATCATGCCACCAGGACAACTCCTAAACCAATACTTGTAAGAATCATTTTTATATAAAGTATTGATTTAATTTCAAGGTGACTATCAAGTAATCATGAAAAGGTGAACACTTGGAAAAATTACCTTTAGTCACATATTTTAAGCAATTTTACAAATTGTAGAAGTCCAATGTTGCAGATATATGAAAAAGCAAAAATATAGATGCATCGTTTTACGAACAATTGATTTATTTAATGAAAAATATCAATGACTAATTAAAAAGAAAACATACAAAATAATTCCCTCTATATTGATATATTTGGAGCATTTTTTTCACAAATTGGTGGTTCATTTCAAGACAAATACCACAAAACCATAAAAAGGAAAAAAAAAGTGGAACAATTACCTCTATATTGCATATTTGGAGATTTTTTTCATACCTAACATATTTTATCCTAGCAAATCTCACAAAATCATGAAAAGACAAAATATGGAAACATTACTTCTATATTGGCATAGCCATGCCTTCCTTTCCCTAGACACCATTAAGTCATCCACTATTTCCATCTCCATTTCCCCCCAAAAAGAGCTAGGTGTAGCATTTCTCTCCACATTTCAACTTGTTTATAACCTAGAAAACTAAGCAATAAATCATATGAGAATGCATAGTGCAACAAATCACATGAGAATGCATAGCCTAAAAATCTAAGAAATGAATCACACAAATGCTCTTTTTTTGACACCATCATTACCACCCTACAATGCCAATTCTTTCTAAATATTAGAATCATTAAGAAAACAAAGGGGAAGATAGATAAATAGAAGTGCACCCCACTATGCTCGAACCATAGGTTTTAAATGCTAGTTAGCCCATAGAAAATAAGCCATGTCACAAATAAATGGAAGTGCACCCCACTATGCTCGAACCATAGGTTTTAAATGCTAGTTAGTCCATAGAAAATAAGCCATGTCACAAACAAAAAATCCTATCTATTACTGGAATAAACTTGCAAAAACTACAAGGAATTCATAATCTCGTGAATATAAACTATATATATGAAATAAAACTCTTTTTTAACTTACATATATTTGATGAATAACTCATAGATATTAGGTAGACATTGAAATTGTCAAGTGCACATGTGATATGAAATTCTAAGTTTTCTTAGACAATTGTTGAATTAAAAAATTCTTTTAAAAAAAATTAGAAAATAAAAAATAATAAAGAAATTGATATAAAATTGTATTGTAGCGCTTGAACTTGCATCAAAACAATGCCCCTACACCCCACTAACCTCCATACAAATGATTTGTCCCCCTCCTCCATATCCGTCCAAATGCAAATCCACCAATACGAAAAATTCCTCCATGACTCTCCTATATTGTGAGGTGACATTTTCCATCGATGGAATATATTATATAATTATGAAGGAATATATTAATAAAATTCAAACTAATTTTAAATGTACTATATAAATATAAATTTCATAATATTAATATGAATATAACTTAGATGAATGATGATGCATGAGTTCTAAAGAGTATTTTATTAATGTGGATAGATTGAAGATTGCTTGTATAGGCGAAACGAGTATTCCACATTAATGAGGATGGAGAGATCGATAATTTTTATGTAGAAATTTATTCTTATGATTTTAACTGCTAATATTTCTCTATGTATATTATTAGAAACTCTCATGGGTTTCAAAAAGCTGTGTGTAGGATTTGGATTGGTTTCTTCTTAAGAGATTGTAGATAGATATTTCAATATTATTTACTAGACTAAAATAGTCAATAGGACCTTGATAATATAAATTATAACTAAAGAAGGGTGGAGACTGTATCCGGATTTACCCCAACTTTGACCTGGGATAACTTGAGCGTATGGGCTCCTTTTTTGCCCGTTCAAATTGCGTTAAGTTTCATTTTTTGAGTTATTCAAAATGATGTTAGTTTCTTTAGATTATAAGATTGTGAAATTTTTTGCCTTTCTGACTGGCTTCTGTACCCGATTTGACCCCAACTTTGACCAAACATAACTTGAGCGTATGAGCTCCTTTTTTGCCTGTTCAAGTTGTGTTGGGTTTCATTTTCTGAGTTCTTCCAAATGATGTTAGTTACGTCAAATTCTAAGATTGTGAAATTTTTTGCCTTTCTGACTGGCAGTGCCCAGTTTGACCCCAACTTTGACTAGGCATAACTTGAGTGTATGAGCTCCTTTTTTGCTCGTTCAAGTTGCGTTGGGTTATGTTTTTTGAGCTCTTCAAGACGACCATGGTTTCGTCAGATTCAAAGACTGAATTTTTTTTTCTTTTTGACTGGCCTTTGTACCTGGTTTGACGCCAACTATGACCGGGCATAACTTGAGTGTATGAGCTCATTTTTTGCTCGTTCTAGTTGCATTGGGTTTCGTTTTCTGAGCTCTTCAAAGTGATGGTTTCATCAGATTCTAAGATTGATTTTTTTTTCCTTTCTGACTATCCTCTATACCCAGTTTGACCCCAACTTTGACCGGGCATAACTTGAGTGTATGAGCTCCTTTTTCGCCCGTTCAAGTTGTGTTGGATTCCATTTTCTAAGCTCTTTAAGATGGCATTAGTTTCATTAGATTTTGAGACTGTAATTTTTTTTTCCTTTCTAATTGGTCTCTCTACCCGGTTTGACCCGACATAACTTGAGCGTATAAGCTCCTTTTTCACCCGTTCAGGTTGCATTGGGTTCCATTTTCTGAGCTCTTCAAGATGGCATTGGTTTCGTTAGATTTTGAGCCTTTTTGACTAGCCTTTGTACCTGGTTTGACCCCAACTTTGACCGGGCATAACTTGAGCGTATGAGCTCCTTTTTCACCCGTTCAAGTTGTGTTGGGTTCTGCTTTTTGAGCTCTTCAAGTCGATGTTGGTTTTGTTAGATTTTGACACTATGAAAATTTTCACATTCCTGACTGGCCTGTACTCAATTTGACCCTAACTTTGACAGGGCATAACTTGAGCGTATGAGTTCCTTTTTCGCCCGTTCAAGTTGCGTTGGGTTCAGTTTTCTAAGCTCTTCAAGATGACGTTGGTTCCATCAAATTCTGACATTGTGAAATTTTTCGCTTTTCGAACTGGCTTTGTACCCGATTTGATCCCAACTTTGATCGAGCATAACTTGAGCATATGAGCTCCTTTTTTGCTCGTTCAAGTTGCGTTGGGTTTCGTTTTTTGAGCTCTTCAAGATGACGTTAGCTTCATAAGATTATGCGAAAATGAAATTTTTCACCTTTCTGACTAGCCCATGTACTTGGTTTGACCCCAACTTTGACCGAGCATAACTTGAGTGTATGAGTTCCTTTTTTGCCTATTAAAGTTGCATTGGGTTCAGCTTTCTGAACTCTTCAAGATGACGTTGGTTTCATTATATTTTTAGACTATGAATTTTTTTGCCTTTCTGACTGGCCTATGTAAATGGTTTGACCCCAACTTTGACCGGGCATAACTTGAGTGTATAAGCTCCTTTTTCGCCTGTACAAGTTGCGTTGGATTTCGCTTTCTAAGCTCTTTAAGATGACGTTGGTTTCATCATATTATGAGACTATGAAGTTTTTAACCTTTTTGATTGGCCTCTGCACTTGGTTTGACCCCAACTTTGACTGGACATAACTTGAGCGTATGAGTTCCTTTTTCACTCGTTCAAGTTGTGTTGGGTTCCATTTTCTGAACTCTTCAAGATGATATTGGTTTCATCTGATTCCGAGACTGTGAAATTTTTCGCCTTTTCCCTACTTGGTTTGAACCAAAATTTAATCGGGCATAACATGAGCATATGAGCTCCTTTTTCGCCCGTTCAAGTTGCATTGGGTTCTGTTTTCTTAGCTCTTCAAGATGATGTTGGTTTCGTTAGCTTATGAGACTGTGAAATTGTCCGCATTTCAGACTGGCCTCTTTACCCAGTTTGACCCCAATTTTGACTGTGTATAATTTGACCGTATGAGCTCATTTTTTGCTCATTCAAGTTGCGTTGGTTTTGTTAGATTCTGAGCCTTTCTGATTGGCCTTTGTCCCCAGTTTAACTGCAACTTTGACCAGACATAAATTGAGCGTATGAGCTCCTTTTTCACCCGTTCAAGTTGAGTTGGGTTCCGCTTTCTGAGCTCTTTAAGATGATATTGGTTTCATTAGATTCTAAGACTATGAAACTTTTTGCCTTTCTGACTGGCCTCTGTACCCGGTTTGACCTCAACTTTGAATGGGTATAACTTGAGCGTATGAGCTCCCTTTTCGCCCGTTCAAGTTGCATTGGGTTCCATTTTCTGAGCTCTACAAGATGATGTTGGTTCGTCAGATTCTGAGACTGTGAATTTTTTTGTCTTTCTAACTGGCTTCTGTACCCAGTTTGACCCTAACTTTGACCAAACATAACTTGAGTGTATGAGCTCCTTTTTCACCTATTCAAGTTGTGTTGCGTTTGGTTTTCTAAGCTCTTCAAGATGACGTTGGTTTCATCAGATTCTGAGACTATGAAATTTTTTGCCTAACTCGTTTTTGTACCCAATTTGACCCCAACTTTGAGCAGGCATAACTTGAGCATATGAGCTCCTTTTTAGCCCATTCAAGTTGCATTGGGTTCCTTTTTATGAGATCTTCAAGATGATGTTGGTTTGTTCAGATTATGAGACTGAATTTTTTTCCCTTTCTGATTGGCCTATGTACCCGGTTTGACCCCAACTTTGACCGGGCATAACTTGAGCGTATGAGGTCATTTTTTGCCCGTTCAAGTTGTGTTGGGTTCCGTTTTCTAAGCTCTTCAAGATGGCATTTTTTTTTGTTAGATTCTGAGCCTTTCTGACTGGCCTCTTTACCTGGTTTGACCCCAATTTTAACCGGGAATATCTTGAGCCTATGAGCTCCTTTTTCACATGTTCAAGTTGCATTGGGTTTCGTTGTCTGAGCTCTTCAAAATGATGTTGGTTTCATTTGATTATGAGACTGAAATTTTTACCCTTTTTGACTCGCCTTTGTACTCGGTTTGACCCCAACTTTGACCAGGCATAACTTGAGCGTATGAGCTACTTTTTCGCTTGTCCAATTTGCATTAGGTTTCATTTTTTGAGCTCTTCAACATGATGTTGGTTTCGTTAGATTTTGAGACTTTGAAATTTTTCACCTTTCTGACTAGCCTTTGTACTTGGTTTGACCCCAACTTTGACCGTGCATAACTTGAGCATATGAGCTCCTTTTTTGCCCGTTCAAGTTGCGTTGGGTTTCATTTTCTGAGGTCTTCAAAATTATGTTGGTTTCGTCAGATTCTAAGACTATAAAATTTTTCACCCTTCTGACTTGCCTATGTACCTAGTTTGACCCCAACTTTGACTATGCATAACTTGAGCATATGAGCTCCTTTTTCGCCTGTTCAAGTTGCGTTGGGTTCCATTTTTTGAGCTCTTCAAGATGATGTTGGTTTCATCAGATTCAAAGACTGTGAAATTTTTCGCCTTTCTGACTGGCACAACTGTGTACCCAATTTGACCATAACTTTGACTAGGTATAACTTGAGCGTATGAGCTCCTTTTTCGCTTGTTCAAGTTGCGTTGGGTTTCATTTTCTGAGCTCTTCAAAGTGATGTTGGTTTCATCAGATTTTGAGACTATGAATTTTTTTGCTTTTCTAACTAGCCTCTGTACCCGGTTTGACCCCAAATTTGACCAAGCGTAACTTGAGCGTATGAGCTCCTTTTTTGCCCGTTCAAGTTGTGTTGTGTTCTGTTTTCTGGGATCTTCAAGATGATGTTGGTTTTGTTAAATTCTGAGATTGTGAAATTTTTTGCCTATCTGACTGGCCTATTAACTGGTTTGACCCCAACTTTGACTAGGCATAACTTGAGCGTATGAGGTCCTTTTTCACCCATTCAAGTTGCGTTGGGTTTCATTTTTTGAGCTCTTCAAGATGATGTTGGTTTTGTCAGATTTTCAAACTGTGAAAATTTTCACCTTTCTGACTGACCTATGTACCCAATTTGACCCAAACTTTGACTAAGCATAACTTTAGCGTATGAGCTCCTTTTTCGCCTGTTAAGGTTGCGTTGGGTTCCGCTTTCTGAGATTTTCAAGATGACGTTGGTTTCATCAAATTCTGAGACTATGAAATTTTTTGCCTTTATCACTGGCCTATGTACCCGGTTAGACCCCAACTTTGACTAGGCATAACTTGAGCATATGAGCTCCTTTTTCGCCTGTTCAAGTTGCGTTGGATTCTTCTTTCTGAGCTCTTCAAGATGACGTTGGTTTCATCATATTATGAGACTATAAAATATTTCACCTCTCTGACTAGCCTCTATACCCGATTTAACCTCAACTTTGATCAGGAATAACTTGAGCGTATGAACTCCTTTTTCACCTGTTCAAGTTTCGTTGGGTTCCGTTTTCTAAGCTCTTCAAGATGATGTTAGTTTTGTTAAATTCTGAAACTGTTAAATTTTTTGCATTTCTGTTACGCAGAGGGGCTTGAAGCTGAGGTGCTAATTGAAAGTTCGATAGAGGAGACTATTTCATTATCTGAGCACTTTCCTTCTTTCATTGAAGAGGAAGAGTGTGATTTCCAGCGTGCTCCATTGAGTAGTGATGTGGTTTTTGAGTTGAAACTAGCTGTTTCCAAAAGCCTTCCAAGAGTAGATAGGTTTGATGAGCTATTAGCCACTCTAACGGAGGAGGATGGCCCATTAACTATGGAGGAAGAATTGATATGGCAAGCCATCATACAAAATGAAGCTGATGATGTTATTTTTGATCACTTGAATTGTCCTCTCTCCAGTCCGAAGCCTTCGAGAGGATGCCCTATTAGGCATCTAGCTAGGTTGGAAACCAACAAGGAGGAGCAGCCCCATCACAATGTTGATCTCAAATATCAAGGGAGGTTTTATTTTGAGCATAACCAGTTCATTTTTTCACTTGATCACCTCTGTTTCACAAATCAAGAAAGGTGGGCAAGTGATTTCATTTTTCTCCTTGGAAGGATGTGGCAGCCAATTGTTGGATATTTGATTTTTCTCCACATCTTTTGGTGTATTCATAAGCAAGTAGAGCATTGCAAGTTGGTTAGGAGGGGCAACTATTTTTCAAAACCAGTTAATAGTTTTGTTTAGACAACCATCTTCACTAGTTAGTCTAGGGTAGAATAGATGTTGCTAATAAGTGCTTCAAGCACTTTTCTTTTCAGTAGTTTCTTTTCCATAAGTGCTTCTGCACATTGTTTTCGGGCCACCGGGGCCTTGTAGGTTTGTTTCAGTTTGTTGGTTTTGGTTTCTGTTGCTCGGAGTGTTGAAGGTTTCAATTTTTTCAAGATTTCCTGAGTTTTTAGAGCTCTTAAAGATGACATTGGTTTCATTAGATTTTGAGACTGTTAAATTTTGCGCTTTTCATACTGGCATTTGTACCTAGTTTTACCCCAACTTTGATTGGGTATAACTTGAGTGTATGAGCTCCTTTTTTGCTCCTTCAAGTTGCGTTGGGTTCCATTTTCTGAGCTCTTCAAGATGATGTTGGTTTCATCAAATTCTGAGATTGGAATTTTTCACCTTTCTGACTGGCCTATGTATCCGGTTAGACCCCAACTTTGTTCGGGCATAACTTGAGCGTATGGGCTCCTTTTTCACCCGTTCAAGATGCATTGGTTTCTATTTTCTGAGCTCTTCAAGATGATGTCAGTTTTGTTAAATTCTGAGATTGTAAATTTTTTTGCCTTTTTGACTGGCCTCTGTACCCAGTTTGACCCCAACTTTGACTAGGCATAACTTGAGCGTTTGAGCTCCTTTTTCGTCCGTTCAAGTTGCATTGGGTTTCGTTTTCTGAGCTCTTCAAGATGATGTTGGTTTCGTTAGATTATGAGATTGTGAAATTTTTTGCCTTTCTGAGTGGCCCTTGTTTGACCCCAACTTTGACAAGGCATAACTTGAGTGTATGAGCTCCTTTTTCGCCCGTTCAAGTTGCATTGGGTTTCATTTTCTGAGCTCTTCAAGATGATGTTGGTTTTGTTAGATTCTGAGATTGTGAAATTTTTCACCTTTCTAACTTGCCTATGTACTGGGTTTGACCCCAACTTTGACTGAACATAACTTGAGCATATGAGCTCCTTTTTCACCCATTCAAATTGTGTTGGGTTTCGCTTTCCAAGCCCTTCAAGATGACATTGGTTTGGACAAGTTATGAAACTATGAAATTTTTTGCCTTTCTGATGGCCTCTATACCCAGTTTGACCCCAACTTTGACCGGACATAACTTGAGCGTATGAGCTCCTTTTTCGCGCATTCAAATTGCATTAGGTTCCATTTTCTGAGCTCTTCAAAATGATGTTGGTTTCATCAGATTCTTAGACTGTGAAATTTTTTGCCTTTCTAACTGGCCTATGTACTCGGTTTGACCCCAACTTTGATCGGGCATAACTTGAGTGTATGAGCTCTTTTTTTTCCTATTCAAGTTGTGTTGGGTTCCATTTTCTGAGCTCTTCAAGATGATGTTGGTTTCGTCAGATTCTGAGATTGTGAAATTTTTCGCCTTTCTGACTGGCCTAAGGTACTTAGTTTGACCCCAACTTTGATTAGGCATAACTTGAGCATATGAGCTCCTTTTTTGCCTATTCAAGTTGCATTGGGTTCTATTTTCTGAGCTATCAAAGATGATGTTGGTTTCGTCAGATTATGAGACTGAATTTTTTTGCCTTTCTACCTAGCCTCTGTAACCTATTTGACTGCAACTTTGACCAGGCATAACTTGAGCGTATGAGCTCCTTTTTTGCCCCATTTAAGTTACATTGAGTTCCATTTTTTGAGCTCTTCAAGATGACGTTGGTTTCGTCAGATTCTGAGGCTGTAATTTTTTTCACCTTTTTGACTGGCCTTGTACTTGGTTTGACCCCAACCAACCGGGCATAACTTGAGCGTATGAGCCCCTTTTTCACCCATTCAAGTTGTGTTGGGTTCCATTTTTTAGCTCTTCAAGATGACGTTGGTTTCATCAGATTCTTAGACTGTGAAAAGTTTCGCCTTTCTGACTAGCCTGTGTACCCGTTTTGACCCCAACTTTGATCAGGCATAACTTGAGCGTATGAGCTCCTTTTTCGCCTATTTAAGTTGCGTTGGGTTTTGTTTTCTAATCTCTTCAAGATGACGTTGCTTTCGTCATATTCTGATACTGTGAAATATTTCTCCTTTCTGACTGGCCTATGTAACCAGTTTGACCCTAACTTTGACTGGACATAACTTGGGCGTATGAGCTCCTTTTTCACCCATTTAAGTTGTATTTGGTTCCATTTCTGAGCTCTTCAAAATGATGTTGGTTTCTTTAGATTATTAGACTGTGAAATTTTTAGCCTTTCTAACTGGCCTGTGTACTTGGTTTGACCCCAACTTTGACTGAGCATAACTTGAGTGTATGAGCTCCTTTTTCGCCTGTTCAAGTTGCGTTCGGTTCCATTTTTTGAGCTCTTCAAGACAATGTTGGTTTCGTCAGATTCTGAGACTATGAAATATTTTTCTTTTCTAACTGGCCTCTGTACTCGGTTTGACCCCAACTTTGACTGGGCATAAATTGAACGTATGAGCTCCTTTTTGACCCATTCAAGTTGTGTTGGGTTTCGTTTTCTGAGCTCTTCAAGATGATGTTGGTTTCGTCAGATTCTGGGACTGAGAAATTTCACGCCTTTCAGACTGTCCTCTATACTCGGTTTGACCATAACTTTGACAGGGCATAACTTGAGCGTATGAGCTTCTTTTTTGCCCTTTCAAGTTGCGTTGGGTTCCATTTCTTGAGCTCTTCAAGATGATGTTGGTTTTGTAAGATTCTGAGACTTTGAATTTTTTTTCCTTTATTACCTGTCTTTGTACCCGGTTTGACCCCAACTTTGATCAGGCATAACTTGAGCGTATGAGCTCCCTTTTCGCTTGTTCAAGTTGCATTGGATTCCATTTTTTAGCTCTTGAAGATGAAGTTGGTTTCATCAGATTCTGAGACTATGAAATTTTTTGCCTTTCTAACTGGCCTCTGTACTTGGTTTGACCCCAAATTTGACTGGGCATAACTTGAGCGTATGAGCTATTTTTCACCCGTTCAAATTGTATTGCGTTCCATTTTCTAAGCACTTCAAAATGATGTTGGTTTTGTTAGATTCTGAGACTGTGAAATTTTTTGCCTTTCTTATTGGCCTCTGCACTCGGTTTGACCCCAACTTTGAACGTGCATAACTTGAGCGTATGAGCTCCCTTTTTGCTCGTTCAAGTTGCATTGGGTTCTATTTTCTGAGCTCTTCAAGAAGATGTTGGTTTTGTCAGATTTTGAGACTATGAAATTTTTTTCCTTTCTGACTGTCCTCTTTACCTAGTTTGACCCGAACTTTGATCGGCCTAAACTTGAGTGTATGAGCTCCTTTTTAACCCATTCAAGTTGCCTTGGGTTCCGTTTTCTGAGCTCTTCAAGATGATGTTGGTTTCGTCAGATTCTAAGACTATGAAATTTTTTGCCTTTTTGACTGGCCTTTGTACCCGGTTTGACCTCAAATTTGATCACGCATAACTTGAATGTATAAGCTCCTTTTTCACCCGTTCAAATTGAGCTGGGTTCCATTTTTTGAACTCCTGAAGATGACGTTGGTTTCATCAAATTCTGAGACTAAAATTTTTCGCCTTTCTAACTAGCCTATGTACCCGATTTAACCCCAACTTTGATCGGGCATAACTTGAGCGTATGAGCCCCTTTTTCACCCGTT
>VDFB02271358.1:555754681-555766101 GCA_007258455.2 Sequoia sempervirens | reverse complement strand
CCTCAACCCTGAACGTTATCCCTCAACCATAAACCCGCAACCCTGAACCCTATACTTAAACCCTAAAACCTAAACCCTAAACCCTAAACCCAATGCCCTCAACCATATACCTAATATCCTTAACCCTAATCTCTATACCCTATACACTTAACCCCGAACACTATCCCTCAACCCTATACCTTAAACTCTAAACCCTCATCCCTATCTATCTCTCCCTCTCTTCCTTCCTCCCCACACACCTTCTATCTCTCCCTCCCTCCCTCCTCTCTCTCTCCCTCCCTCCCTCCTCTCCCTCCCTATCTCTCTCTCTCTCTCCATCTCTCGCTCTCCCTTCCTCCTTCCCTCTCTCTCCCTCTCTCTATATTTCTATCTCTCTCTATCTCTCTCTCTCCATCTCTACCTCTCCCTCCCTCCTTCCCTCTCTCCCTCTCTCTCAATATCCCAACCTTACTCCTTCCCTATATATTTCTCTCTCTATTCCCTATCTTTCTCTCTCACTCTCTTCTTCCTTCTATACTCTCTATCTCACCAATATCTCTCCCTCTATCTCAATCTCCCAAACCCTATCACAAATATCCTAAACCCTAATTCCTATACCCTACACACTTAACTATATACCCTCAACCTTATACCCTAAACCCTAAACATTATCCCTCAACCTTATACTTAAACCTTAAACCCTACATTCAACCTTGTACCCTATAACCAATATCCTAAAACCTAATCCCTATACCCTATGCACCTAACCTTATACCCTTGAAACCCTTAACACTATCACTCAACCCTATACCTTAAACTCTAAACCCTACACCCCCAACCCTCATCCCTATACCCTCAACCATCAACCCTTGACCCTATAATTAAACCCTAAATCCAATACCCTCAACCCTATACCCAATATCCTAAACCTTGATCCTTATACCCTATACACTTAACCCTATACCCTCAACCCTAAACACTATCCCTCAACACTCAACCCTATACCCTAAACCCTAAATCCTATACCCTCAACCTTATAACCTAAACCTTGATCATTATCCCTTAACCCTATACTTAATCCCTAAACCCTAAACCCAATACCCTCAACCCTATGCCCAATATTCTAAACCCTAAATCCTACACCCTCAACCCTCATCCCTACACTCTCAACCCTTAACCCTATACCTTATACCCTAAACACTAAACCCTAAACCTTATACCCTATACCCAATATCCTTTACCCTAATCCCTATACCCTATATAATTAACCTTATACCCTCAACCCTATACCCTACACCCTCATCCCTATACCCTATACCCTCAACCTTATACCTATTATCCTAAACCCTAATCCCTATACCCTATACCTTAAACACTAAAACTTACACCCTCAGCCCTCATAGGGGGAGATAGAAAGAGGGGGGAGGTAGGGAGGAAGAAAGAGAGAAAGGAAAGGATAGAGTGAGAGAGAGAAAGAGGGGGATGGGGGGAGGGAAAAACAAAGAGAGAGGGAGGTGAGTGAGAGGCGAGAGAGAGGTGAGAGAGAGCAATAGAGAGAGTGTGGTAGGGAGTGACAGAGGGAGTGACGGAGGGAGATAGAAAGGGATAGGTGAGATAGAGAGAAGTAGAGAGAGACAAAGATAGAGGGATGGAGGGAGGGTGGGATAGAGTGGAGGAAGGGAGAGGTAAAGAGGGATAGGTGAGATAAATATAAGTAGAGAGAGAATGGTTAGATAGAGAGGAGAGAGTTAGAGAGGGAAAGAGAGAATGGTGAGATAGAGAGAGAGAGTGGGAGAGAGAGAGAGAGAGAAGAGAGAGAGAGAGAGAGAGAGAGAGAGAGAGAGAGAGAGAGATGGAGAGAATCAGAGGGGGGAGGAGAGAGAGAGGGGGTAGTTCTTGAGCTCAAGGGAGAGAGTCAAATAAAGGGATGGAGATAGTGAGAGATAGGTCTAGAGTGTAAGAGATAAACAATGAGTGAGATAGAGAGAGAGCGAAATAATACAACTTGTTGATTACTAAAATTTGACCTCCTAATTAATGAAATTTGACATGTTGAATATTGAAATTTGAATGAGTTTGAAAATTTGTAAGATCTCCCAAAAACTAGAATTTTCATTATAACTCCTAGAGATCTAAAACCACTCTCAAACATCCTGAAACTATATACATGAAATATGACTTAAAGTATAAGAAATTAAATTTCCATATGTAAATGTCAAATTATACTTAAAATAAAAATATTATGTATATAGTTTCCCTAAAAGGTAACAAGAAAGAGGAAAAAAAAATTCAATGTAGACCAAAATGTGAGTGTGTTATAACGTGCTCATGTTTTGTTGATGCATTCAAAGAATGCAAGTGTGTTATAACACACTTGTGTTTTTTCTTGCTTTGGGAATCCCCAAGCCTTTGGCTTGGATTTGCTTTGGATTTCCAACTCAAAGGCTTGGAGTGCCTTCCCAACATCCAAAGACACGTTTTTTACATATTCTAAAAAATTTCACATAATCTTGTTTGTGCTAATCACCAAGTTTGCATGTGTTTCAAGGTCGAGTAAATTGAACACCTAGGTAATGTTAGGCTCTCTCTTATCTATTTAACGATGTAATTTTTTCACATTTTGACTATGTTAAGGCTTTCGTCTTTAATTTCTTTTTGTTTATGTGTCTATTTTTTGTCAAAAACCATTGTTTCGTATATGTTACTTTATTTTTTAACCATTCATTGAAAATTCAAATAAGTTACATTTTTATAAACTAGACTCCATTCTAGACATATCCAAAAAAATTTAATTTAATTTTCAATTAGATTTCAAAAATTATAGGAGTAGCATGACCAAATTTCTATTTATTAGGATCCACTTTGAAAATTAGTAAAAAATCATATATTCAATAAAAAAATATCAAAAAAATGGGCATAAACTACATATTGTTAGCTAATTACTCACTGGAGTGATTTTTAAAATACCCAAAAAAATTAACCTTTTGAGGGAGCCACAATAAACGTTATGTTATGTTTTTTTTGACAAAACAAGGCCAATTTTTGTGGCTTCCTTTTTTGAACCCCATAATCTCTACCATTTTCAAAAAAAAAAAATAGTTTAGAAAGTAGATTCAGAGCACTACGACCCTTGTTTTTGTTGCAACTTAAAATTTTGAGTGTAACTATCCTCAATTTCTCATATGAGGTCAGTATTTCCTAATTTCAAAAAAAATGTGGCCACTTAAGACCCCTTTTTGGCCCCCATATTTCTACACTTACTCATGATTTGGATTTCAACTTTTCATGTCAAGGCATCAGTGGTTGATGAGTGCATCATATCTTTGATTTTTCCACAAAAAACTATAGTTTTATGTCTTTGAAGTGATGCTACAGTGAACTAGAGTCTATCTCTACAGAATAGTGAATGGTGAGTTAAGTCAACGAGGAATGATGAACTGCAATAATGATGTATGGGGGGCATCCATGTCATAGGTGCATTCTAGGGGTTGGGTAGTCACTTTCGAGAATGTGTAATTGATTATATGATGTGGGGCTTTGAACCTCCCTTGTATTATTCCCCAACAAAGTAAATAGACTATAAAATACTAAAATATAGTCCATGAAGTCAAATACAAAATTTTGATGTAACATGCCCATTGTTCTACCCATTGATTTTACTATGTTTTACCCACATGTGAATAGTTTATGATAATAACACTTAGTCAATAAAAAAATTCTTTTCTAAACAAATAACAAAATACATATTTGGTACAAACTTCAACTTTCTGAATGCATTACAAAGAGACATTACTAAATTCCAAGTAACAAATTCATATTACATAATTTCATGATAACATTTTCCTTTTATAATTTTCTCAATAAGAGTAGAGATTCATGATTACATACATAGCTTCCATAAGCTTAATGAAACAAAGATACAAATGGTCTAGATGTCCTTACCGGAATACATCCTCAAATCTTGGCTGCCAACTACATGAGAGAGAGCATCACTCAAGTGCTTTTCCACCAACCACAGACTAACTGTAGTCCCCCACACATCTACCTAACTAGTAAGATGAACCTACCCTTCGACAAAGAGATTGGTTTGGTAACCTCATAATTCTAGCCTTATCGAGCATGGTGTTGTGTCCTACAAATCTAGATCTACCATATATTGGCTACACCATACATGTATGACATTCCCTGCCTAGTTTGCATCCCTAGATCACAATGAAATGACAGTGTAAACATTGGCTACTTACACTACTTTGGCCAAAGAACTCAATACCTAGTACTTCGAGTGTAGGTCATATGTTCACCCACCCTTAGCTTGATTTGGAATTTGACCATTCATACTCTTACACACATAACATGCATTCCTATAAAAATGTGATGACATGACATATTGACTGACTAGGTTACACCCTTTCCCATGGATTATCTAACCCCATGAATAACCAAGCTAAAAACCCATATTCAAACTGACATTCCTACCAAAGTATTTCAAAGCAACAACATATCTCATACATCCCAACTTATACAACATCTATATAATCTTAACTAAGTATAGTTCCTAATAACGACGTATCTACTCAAAATCCATTACATATAATATATAGGTATATCCCAATTTAGGGGTTTCACCAAATCTAGAATCTTTCAAGAATCATAAAAGCTTATCCAAAGTAAGAAAATAAACCAAGTTCATAAAACAACATAACATGCATTCAAAGTCATCATTTCCCAAACAAAGACAATCTCAAACAATTAACATTAAACATAAAGAATAGTGTATGCACCTAAAAATGGTCACATTATAATAAGTTTGGTAATTAATTAAATACAAGTTATTTAGTTAAATCTGTAATTCAATCTACATATAAATAATTATTTATTTATATTGTTCACTTTTATAATTCTTCTATCTTAATTAAATAAATAAATTTATTTAATTATTACCATATTTCATATTCCTCTTAATTAAATTAAATAAAATTTACAATTTATTTATATTAATTATCATATTATTCTAAATTTGAATATTTGAATTCAAATAAGGGAATATTCCTTCGAACACTCTCTTCATCTCATAGTTAAATTAAATATTATAAATATTTAATTTAATACCATTTCTCACTCCACAAATAATTAAATATTTAAAATATTTAATTACCTTCTAAAATCATCTCACACAATTAAATATTACTTATTTAATTATGCAAACTTCTAAAATCATCTCTCACACATAATTAAATATTACTTATTTAATTATGCGAACTTCTAATTTTATCCCCACATGTAATTAAATAAATTAAATTATTTAATTATGAAATTCATTTCAACTCATTCTTCAAATGGCAACCTTCCTTCGGATCTGAATGAGAAAAAAATGAAGAAGAGGAAACCTTCTATCTCTCTCTCAACTTTCAAAAATCTCTTACCGTTCATCTTACCAGACTAAATCTCAATCGTTGATCTTTGCCAACTAAGCTTTTTGCCATCGAAAATCTATAAATCAAACCTTTCACAAGCCATTTGGATTGAATCTTATTCTAGCATCTTCACTCTGTCAAAATAATTCTTCAATCGCCATCTATCATCTTCATCACATCGTTATGCTGCAGAATTAAGCAACCAACATTCCTCCTCTATTGTCAACCCTTCGAAATCTTGCATCCTTGTGCAAGTGGAGAAGAGCAATGGAGATAAATTGAGATTAGCGTGGAGATCGGTTTGCGTTTTGCTTCTTATTTTGATTTTCATATTGTCTCGTACTCTATTGTGCTTGATAGGATTTAATTTGTTTATTTGTCTTCAATGCATTTAAACCTTTGATTTTATTTCTCTATCTACAAATAGAGTGATAGAAATCAACATGCCTAGAAATATAGCCCAACTGACAATGCTAGTTCCCAAGCTCAACCTTCACAATTTCGCTTGCTACTCCTTTAAGACTCATCCTATCACCAATATCTAGCCTCTCATAAACAAATTCTCAACAATTGCAAATGCACAAACAATCCTTCTTCTCACAAAAAAACTCTCAACAATTGTAAATGCACAAAAACCCTTCTTCTCACAAAAGCTCTCTAAAATATGCTTGCATAGAAAACTATAGTACAACATCGAATGAAGAAATCAGATTGAAAAAGTGTAACCAAAGATAGAGAGAATGCCCCTATTTATACAAAAATTAGAGCATCTTTATGCTACAATTAAGCTTTTAAATTAGCCACCTTCCTATTCAAATGTATCGACTAATCTCAAGAAGAGAGATGTGGCTGCTAAAAACTCTAGCTTGCAAACACATACACAGTTCAACTTCATAGTTAAGAATGAGTCGCTCACATCTTGTTGATAGCAAAGATTATACTTAGAAAATGCAACTTACAACTTTCCTTATTGCAATCTAAGTCTTGACTACCTCAGCCAACTCGTGCAAAGGACCAAGTCTCATGCTTATCAAAAGGCTATGAGTTGGTTTAAAGTGCAACAAAAGACTTCTTTTTTGTTTCATTCTTTCCAAAATATGGTGCCACATTTCATATTTGTGCACCCTTTATTCATGCACGGGATTTTGACCAAGTCAGCATGTATAAACATTACCAACTCATTGCAAATGATTCGCTCCATATTACTTTATGCACTATCAAAACAATTAAGACTTATTCTTCATGCGCTATATGCGCGCAAGATTAAGTTTATCCAATTCATATTTCATGACAACACTTTACTTATGCACTGAAATATATTTCAATATGCTTTTGAATACTTAGCAATATATTATATATATTATAAAAATATAGAACTCTTATAATATATATATATATATATTCACGTGATTTATTAAATATATAATCTACCAATCAAATATATATATCAACATATATTAAAATAATTATAATTATATATATATATTTATAAATGTATATTTATATGTATGTATATATGTTTATATTAATGTAATCATATATATATAATATTATTTTAATATCCATACTTAAACACATATATTTACATATTCATCGATTGATGAATATATATACAAAATGTGTGTATATATTTATATTCCTTGTATGTCCACTCGATACTCCCATGTGTATGATATATCCATACATAGATATACGTAAGTATGTCTATATATGTATACACATGCACATATATATTCATATGTATGAGTTATCAGAGGCATATACATATATAGTACACACATATATATTCTATGTATATACCATATCAACTAATAACACGAAAGAGAACATATACTTGTCACAAAGACTCTATCACATATCCCCAAACAAGAACATTCAAAGACTAACCACAAACCAATACAAAACATTCCCCCAAACCAAGACTAGAGATTACTTACCTCTTCTTGAACTTATATTGACTCAACTAAACCAAACTAAGTCATGTGTGTATGTATGCTGAATTAGGCTCATTAAGGGTTACCAAACCAAGTTCTTCTCCTAAGTGATACTCCCCCTCTCTTCTAGAGGTTCGAATCTGTTCATGCATCCAACTTAGTGCATTAAAACAATAGTTAGCCGATAACATTATATTCATATGCATCATATATATATTCATCTTCTAAACATTTGAAATATTATATTGAATTAAACATTCATTCATCACATTATACATCAAGATTCATATACAAAACACAATCATATATTAAAGCATTTTAACTCAACAAGGTAACAGTAAATAGGTAATAACACAATGGGGTGTACCATTTGATGCTTCTTCATGTTTTCATCCATTACTTTTGTTTTAGAAGCAATAAGTCTACTAAATTGTAAGATTGGCCATAGATTTTTTTTTCAAAATATAACCATAAATATTTGGTAGACATTTATTTTTTACCTCATTGTGAGAAATATTAAAGTGACCTTTTTCAACAAAATTATTGATGACCTAAGTTGTCTATAATGTTTATCCTTATAAAAAAAATCTACAATTTAATCCTTCTTCATGGTATCCCTCCAATACAATTTAAACCCACCCACCTTCCCTCGTACTTAACCTTTGGATCTAATTAGATAGCTAAGATTAATAGTATTATTTCAAAATTATCCAATGAGTTCATAACCTTCAAAGGCTATTTTACAATCTAAAATGAAATCTCGGTAGCTTTTCATTTCAAATATATTGAAGAATAATTATGGAAATCATAATGATCCTCAATTTATCCTAATGGATCATGTTAATGAAGAGGGGAAACTATTTATTTATGTTCATAAATGGGTCTTTTCAAGTAGGTTTTTCCTTTTGTAAATAAGTTTTGATTATATGGGAAAAGTAGGTTTTGAATGGACTTGAAACCATTTACAACAGGTTTTGAATGGACCTGAAACCATTTACAATTAGGTTTTGATGGGGACCCAAAACCCACTCAAAGAAGAACAAGCTGCACATGAATACAACATAGACAACTAGTAGCAAACCAACAACAGACCACCAAATGAACAACATGACAACCCAAATCTACACCTACAAAGAAGGTTTTAAAGGGAACCTTAAACCCAAAACAACCAAGTTTTACAAGGGATCTTGAACCCAAAATAGGTTTAGACGGGAACTTGAAACCCACTTACAACCAGATTACAAGGATCATAATCCCTCACCACACACCAAGTTTTAACAGGGACTTTAAACCCACCAAACCCTACTTGCAGCAACTAGGTAGCAACAAACCAAACAAACATACAAAACACTATTGAGCTAGCACAACCTAAAACAATCAGGCTACAAAAGGCACACCACTTAAGAAACTAGCTTAAAGAGTCAACAACAACATCCATATTGATGAAACTCACCACCCAACTCTTCAAACTTGCCTCTCCACCTCTAAAGGAGAAGAAACTAAGTGCAATGTTTTCACTGCAACAACCACATTCCAACAAATGCACACTCCACCTCCATAGGAATGGCCTCCACCTCAAAAGGAGCAGCAGGAGAGAAACCTTGACCCAACCACACACATCCACCTCAAAAGAAGATGCCTCCACCTCGATAGGAGAGGTTGTTGTTGGGAATAAGGTGTCTCAACCTTTGAGTCCTATCATTTAATTAATTGTTAATTGATGTATTTATTTATTTTGTAATTAAGTATGCCTACTAAATATGGTGTCACTTTGTGGGACCCACTGTTGATGTGGCATCCTATATGGAAACTGACATGTAAATGTTGTAAGCTAAAATTGTGGAAGTAGGTGCCCACTTTGGAGAGCCTATAATTTAGGCTAAATTGATGGCTTTTGTCATAAGTTGCTATGTCATGCACTATGACAAACTATGACACTTGCTATGACAGTTTATGACAGCCATAAGAGTTTATTATGGAAACTTCTATGACAAGATATGACAATTGTAAGAGTGGTGTATGATAGTTTCTTATTTACACTATGATAGGTAAGCTACTATTATAGGAGCGCCTAGGTTTGCATTTGGCAATTGCATGTGTAGTTGTGTCTTGCATGGCAGGGGGTGGCTATTTTGGTGGAGGCAAGTGTTGTTTTTGGAATATTGCCAAATTAAATGAGTCTTGAATATAACAACATATCATAATAGACTCTTGTTCACACCTTGGGCATGTGAAATGGTTTTGACAAGTTTTTGGGGTTTTGCATCATGTTGTTGCATTATAAATACTTCCAAAGTTAATGTATTTTATGAGTTATAGGTTGAAGTTTAATTACATGTTATGCTATCGAAATTTATCTAGATTCTTGTTGTAGTGTGATGACTCCTCAACATTGCTTTGATATTGTATTGTAACTATTCTTGTTGCTGATAATACATTTGAGCTGCATGATTTGGAGTGTGGGTTTTTTCCTAAAAGGGTTTTCCCACGTATACACTGTGTTATGGTTTATCTTTGTTTTATCTATTTTATGTTATTAAATGTGCATTTGTTAATACCTGTAGTAGTTTAAGGTTTTAATAAGAAATTTTTACAATACTCTCTTGCTTAGATTAGTGTAGGAAGCTGCTTCCGCGCACTCGGCTTCCTTTCAGTTGGTATCAGATCCTAGCTAGTTTTGATTGTATTGTTGGGTTTGAAGGGTTTTTTGAGCTGATCTTTGTTTCAGTGGGAGTTTTGTGGAAGGGTGTTTCATGACCTTTGTTGCAAGAAAAGATGGAAAGCACATCTGGAAGGATCGGGATGGAGAAGTTTAATGGTGGTAACTTTGAGCTTTGGAAGCTCAAGATAGAAGATATGCTTGTAGATCATGATCTATGGGTAGTTTTTTCTGGAACCAAACCATTGGGAATCAAACAAGAAGACTGGGAGCTCATGGATCAAAAATCCAAGGGTTTGATTAGACTATGTTTGGCTGATTATGTTCTCCTGAATGTTCATGGAGAGAAGATTGTTGCTTCTTTGTGGAAGAAACTTGGAGATGTTTATCAGGCTAAATCCCTAGTAAACAAGCTATTCCTAAGAAACAAGATGTATTCTCTGAAGATGGAAGATGGAGGATCCATGGCAGACCATTTTAACTCCTTTAATATGTTGATTGCTCAAATGGGTTTCGTTGGAGACAAGATTGATGAACAAGATTGTTGCATGCTCTTGTTGTGTTTGTTACCAGACTCATGGGATCACCTAGTGATGGCTATTAGAAGCACAATAACCACTTTCAAGATGGATGAGGTAGTTTCTTTGTTGTTATCTAAAGAGATGCGAAGAAATTCTTTTGAGATGGCCAAGGAGGCCCTTGCTGTTCGTGATGGAACAAAGGAGAAAGATAAGAAGTCTAAGTCCAAGTATCCAGGGAGATCTAAGTCTCCTGGCAAGAATTCCAAGGAAAAATGTTGGAACTATGGTGAAATGGGTCACTTTCGAAAAAATTGCAAGAAGGAGAAGAAAAAGAAAAATAAGTCTCTCTCTAATTTTGAATCCGAGAAATCATCCCAAGATGAAGGAGAAGTTTTTATTGCAACCTTTGCAACCCATGCATCGGAAGATGTGTGGTTGATAGATTCAGGTGCATCCTTTCACATGACCTCTCACATATATTGGTTCTTGAAGTATGAAGAGTATGATGGTGGGAAGGTGTACCTGGGAGATGATTCTTACTTGAAGGATGTTGGTCATGGAAGAGTCAAAATCAGATTCCCTAATGGAAGAGTGAAGGGGATTGATGGTGTTTTGCATATCCTTGGTTTGGCACAAAACCTGCTTTTTGTGAGTAAACTGAATGATTTGGGAGTGCAAGTTATTTTCTCTAGTAGAGGATGCAAGATGACAAGAGGAGCTATGGTTTTGGCTAAGGGTGTTCAAATTGGCACTCTATACCAGTTGGATGCATGCACAATTTAGTGCAATAGTTCTTCTAATGTATCCAAGAATAAATCTTCATATTCTACATCCTCACCATCAGATCAAGCAAAGGAGCCTGTAGCAGCTACAACTAATGATCATGCATTTTGGGTACCTAAGGGTGCTCACT